>CM060616.1:24549334-25051834 GCA_030578275.1 Meda fulgida | reverse complement strand
TCAGCCACAGAGATGGAAACTCAAAGGCCACTAGGGAGATAGAGAGAAAGAGAGAGAGAGGACAGTTTTTTCCCTCTTTGAGTGAATTGCAGACCGAGAGTGGGGAATGCTTTGATATCGTCCTCTTCACAGGCTGAATAGGGACCTTGGCTTTCATGCTCTGATCTTGACATTTAGTGAAAGCATTTGGAGAGCAACTGAGAGAGTGAGAAAAAAAACACCCCACTCCTAAAGCTCACTGCCAGAACTTGCCTCATATTTGCACATAACTGTTGTGCATTGCAGCCAAATGCCAGCTAGCCAAAGTTACATTTCAGAGCGGTTTGCCCAGACTAGAGCGCTGATTTTAAAACGATGTAAACGTGTCAAAATTGAATGGATACTTTTACAAAGTCAATGTTTGAACAACCACATTTTACTAAAAGTGTAGCTTCCAAATTGTCCTGTTCTTATAACAGCGTAGTGTACCAACAGTGGACAATATTGTTTGTATGAATAAGTCAAGCCAACGGTGATGCAACGTTATTTCATAAATTAATCAGGCTTTGGGCGAGCACTTTATTTTACAGTCCTGTTCCGCATGTACATACTTACTATAGCAATTTACTATAACTGGGTAATAACTATACTAACCTAGCCTGACTTCGTCATACTCAGATTCTAGTCAGAATGTGAGTCTGATACTGCTCTATTGGGCTGTGATTATGGGGCGTGTTTCAACCGAACCAGCAAAGAAAATGCCTCTGCACTCAATTGGATCCACAAATGACTTGATCTCAGTTCTCTGTTCCTCTTTTAAAATGAATGCGCTGTCTTCATCTTCTATAACAGACGCGATGGATGAATCTACACATCTAAATTTTCCAGCGGCAGCCATTCTTTTTTGTAAACGAATTCAACCCAAGCGCTCTTTGGTTACGTGGATTATTACGTTACTATTGATCATCTGTCCTTCATTGTATAAAGCCCGCCCTGAGAATTTGATTGGTCAGAACAGTTTTGGTTCGGGCATATGAACTTGCTACTTGCTTCACAGCAGATCAAGTCTAGACCGAACTTCTCGACCTCAAATGTTGTGGGCGGGGCCAAGTTCGGCTGGCATCCAGGCTAATACTAACCCTGAACCTAAACCTAACCTCAACCCATAGTTACTTTATATTACTAGTACTTTCTTTGGGTAAGTGCACTGTAAGTACACATACTGTAAAATAAAGTGTAACCAAGCTTCATCTGTTACCTTAAAGCTGCAGTCGGCAAGTCTGGCAGATTGAGTGGACTAAGGCAAAATTTTGAATGTTTACAACTCTCATGCCCCTCCCACTATCAACGAATACCCTCCAACCGAGTTCGTGCTCGTCAGTGCGTGTGCAACATGAACCTTCCCAACAAGTGCTAACTGAAACTATCCATGCCAACACATTTGGGCAAACATACTTAGATTACTAACATAACACGAAGAAATAAAGTAACTGGTTGATAAAGCACAATTACCTGTCGAGAAGAAATGTTGCAAGCTCTGCATCCAGCTTGAACCCAATTAAATCACGTGCATCTCTCCACCTTTCAAATGCCGATCCGAAGTTGATCCTGGTTTTATTACGGGCACGGTCGCTTTCTTTCTTTACTTCTTTCTTTTCAGCAGGTGTTCTCTTTTCCTGTGTTGTTTTTACCTCCATCACTCTTCGTTACTGCGCAAACTTCAAGCGCGTGCATGTGATAGTAACGTGCGCGAGGGGTGGCGTGTGCACGACCTGTGATTGACAGTCAGATATCACACCCCCCTGCGCTGATTTTACACAATGAACCGGAGCGGTGGATTTTTGCAAAACAAATAACACGCTCCAGGTGGAGTTAGAAGCTCGGGGTTTTTTCTAAAACCACTTTATTTATGTTGTTCTGTCGGATTATAGTGTCGATTTCACTGAATATGATCAAAAAATGTTGCCGACGGCAGCTTTAATTAACCAAAAACAGCACATTTGGGTTGTGCTCAAACCATAAAACTAGAGGTAGCATTTCTGATACAAAACAGTGACTAAATCTCTAAAGCAAATGTAGATGGCACTACTTATATCTCAGTCAATTAATGGATCCTCCAAAACACAACATACAAATGAATTTAGGGTGTGGAGGAACATGGCTATGCACACTACAGGTGAAAAAGGAATTAACAATATCCTTGTGTAATACAAAATTGTAGAATAAAATAAAAAGCTATATATATAACCAATGAGCATTAAGCTGTGTCGTCAGCAAGTCGTTTCCCATCATGGTTTTGATCAGCGCAGTCGGTGTAGAGCAACTGCGCGTGACCGCAGAATCCAACACGTGCGCTTCGTGGTCGCGAGAGTTTTTTGACACGCTCTCGGGACACATTTCTAACCGTCTCCTTTATTATTGTTTTGGTTGATATTATGTGATGTACGCTTGCTTTCTCTTTTGTATGTTCCCGTTCTCAGCATTAATAATAATAATAAAAAATAATAATAAAAAAACACATTTCTAACCGGCATGCATCTCGCGGTGATGGCCGCGGTGATCAGTTCTGCGAAGATTTTGCTCATCTCAAACAAGCCTAAGGAGAACAAAAGAACACAAGCAAACAGGTGATTAAACAGACTGATAGAAAAGGAAAACAAAACTAAGCATAACTGTGACATCCAGGGGGCTATAAGTTTGACTTACTGAGTTCTTTTTACTAGTGGAAGAGGAAAGAGATGAGTAGCAGTCTGAGTTGCGTAAAAGCAGCTCTCTGTGCAATGAAGGGAAGCTAATCTTCTAATTTGAATTGAATTATAACGTGTG
The DNA here is from genome assembly GCA_030578275.1 of Meda fulgida. NCBI lineage: Eukaryota > Metazoa > Chordata > Actinopteri > Cypriniformes > Leuciscidae > Meda > Meda fulgida. Next base: position 25,049,029 of record CM060616.1, on the reverse strand, counting down.
CAGTGCAGTGGGGGCAAAGTTACACACACAGTTAACAAGGGGTATTGGAGACTTGTGGGCAGGTGGCAGGCAGCTTGAATTATCAGCGCATGACAGGGGAAGCAGATCTCCACTTGAACAGATCCAGGACCTGCTGTTCAAAGCTGGTGTCTGATGTTAGTAAGACAGAGGTACGTAGTTTGACTGACTGTAGAACAGTGATGTTGGTGTGATTGTAGCTTTGGGATGATGCTGTTGGTAATAATAGACCTGTTGTTATCATCTAATGTTACAGTGCCAGTGTATTCTTCTGTTAAATTCAATTATAGGATGTGAAATATTCATAATTGCTTTCACAAAAGCATTTGAATGAAGCATGTTTATGGAAAAGCAGTGAGCTGAATCTGTTAACAATTATTCATTTTCACATATTCTAACAAGATTTAGGGAACTGAAGTGATATAATTTATTATTTTTTTTTTTTTTTTGAAAAGGCTAAGAAAACGGAATGATTATGAATTAACACTTTTTTTCTTTCTCTTTAATACTTTGACAGGCCTAACAGCTGCCACACTTGCCGAAGCCATGAAGAAGAAGATCAAATTGGAGGTGATGAATAGTTACCATGGAAATAATCAAGGCGCAGATTCTGAGAATGGTGACATCACCTCCAGCATGGGTAAGTGTCAGTTCCCCTCTGAATGAGATGCTCACATGTCAAGCCATTCCAAATGTTCAGACCCTACAAAGACTGGCCCAGTACTAAATGCGAAAAAAAAAAAAGATTTTTTTTTTTTAATTATATATTGTTTTTTATAAAATTGTTGTTTAATTATAAAATTTGGATCAGAGTTTTATTATTCAATCTTAAAGGAACACACTGTCTAAAATCTTGTATTGCTAGTGCTTCTCATGTTGTTGCCTACTAAAGTTGAATTGTTTGTTGTATTCCTCATTTGTAAGTCGCTTTAGATAAATGCGTCTGCTAAATGAACACATGTAAGTGTATATCAGGGTTGGAAATTAACTGGGTCTTGGAGAAAAATGCCACCAAAATGAAGTTAAATGCCACCACGACTGCTGTCCACTACTGCTCCACTGTCCAGGCCCATGAACGGGGAGAAGACCTGGATCATGGCCTGGATAGTGGAGCAGAGGCGGACCTGCATATTGCAGTCGTGGAGAACCTGGACTATGAAGCAGTGGCAGGCCAGGTCTCTGGAGTAGTCTGTGGAGTAGTGAGAAGTGCCAAGCTCTTCATCTAGAAATGAAACCAAAACTAGACACGACAGCTTCTGTGCCACCTTTGCAATGTGAAGATGCTTTTATGTTGATTAAAAAAAAAAGTAATATTACGCGTTAATATTACGATTGATTGATCGATTGTTTAATTGTTTCATTTAAATATCTGGCATTAAAAATACATTTTTAATTATACAATTTGCCCCACAAAATCACTTGCAGGTGGTCAAATATGGAAAAGTTTCATGTTGTGTAAATGTAGCAAAAAATGAAGATTTAGCTTGTTCATACCAAGAATGATTTCTTTCAAGGAAAACCCAAGGTGAATTTTTCCAGTATAATGAAAGTTAATAAGAATTGCATTGATGATAGTGCATAAGAGAAGTAAAGATGTCATATCAGACATAGGCCTGTCACTCTTTTGAATCTGATCTTCTCAATTAATTCATAGAAATGTCTGAATGGTTGATTTTAATCAGACTGACCTTGATCTCAGTTAACCTACTTGCTCAATGATCCAATCGCAAAGGTTAACAACCCACTGGAAGGAAAGATTATCAGACCACAGCCTCAGCAGGCTTGGAATATAGCACAAATGGATTAGTTCTATGCTACATTTATGTTGCTTCCCTTTTTTTTCAAGCTTGAAATCTCCACTCCCCTGCTCATTGAAGTAGATGGAAAAGAATGACCAGTACATTATTAATAGTTTTCTCATTTTGTGTTTCACTGAAGAAAATACAGGTTTGGAATGTCATGTGGCTGAGAAAGTGATGATAAGTATTAGAGGTCTGTGTGAATTTAGTCTCTGTGATAAGTATAAAGGCCCTAATATACTTGTGGCAAACTTTTTCAGCAAAGTTCATTTACTAGCATAAATGTTTTTGTTTTTTTTTAAAGTTGCAATTTCAAACTTTCAAAAAGATTTTGTTCGAAATTATGGCTCATCAGTCGTTCACTGATTTTGCTAAGTATATCGGAGCAGTTTTCATGCAACATTTGTTATTTCATATAGTTTAAAGGAGATAATTTATGTGTAATTTCTGCACCAGAAAACGCATATTGCTTCAGTAATGATTGTTTTCAGGCAGGTTTTCCAAACACTTCCCTTTCTGTCATTGGTTGGACCAACAAATAGACCCGCCCCAAACTCATTGTCATTGGTTGAGCTAGTGGCACTATGTTGGGCCACTCAAACATACAGATCTACGTGAAAGAAACTCAGGACTACAGTATTTTAAAACCAACTTAGTAGTACACAGAGCTTAAATATAGCTAGCTCTGCACATTAAACTTGGATTGGAAGTATTTAAAAGTAAAAAAATAAAATAAATATATATATATATATATATATATACATATACTATACAGAAGCTCTAATAAAATAGAGTACTTGCCATCATTCTATGATGCATTGCTTATTTCTCAGAAACTGTGCATTGTAAGCAGATTTAAACGAGAAAATACCATGGAAATGAGGTTGTGACCTTTCTGTGGGGGAAAAAAAGTGAAAACAGAGGCCAGGATGTCACAGCGAGAGAGATAAGTGTGAATAAGATTAGCCAGGTTTTACCCACAAATGCTAATAAGGAAGGGCTTTTTTATCTTCAGCAATTTAGAGTGAGAATAACCTTGAGTGTGGACTCTTGGTGTGGAATATTAATATAGCTGAAGAGAGCTGAGTGGTGCAGAACCACTCTCTCTTTTCAACTCGCTGTCCTTTAACATTCTAACCATCTTCGAAAGTTCTGTCTCTTTCCATCTACCAGGTTTCGTGACCTGTAAGTTTACTACTGACACAAAGACAGCCTTATCTGGGGAGCATATCTGGAAATATCAGTTTCTCATGTTTTATTTGAACCTGAACCCTCATCCACTGATCATATAATTATTTACATTTGACAAACACAATCTGTTCCCAGAATAGTACTCTCAGTCTGAGAAATGTGATACATTTAAACCCTGAGGATTGACGAGATCTGAAGGGATGTGTGGCATGTATGAGTCTGGCCAGACAGATACAGCAGTGTTAGAGCGGGACTCCAGTGGCACTGATCCAGTTGGTGATTGGGGCACTGTTTTTAGCAGCTCCCCCTCTGCCCTGATTACCAGGATATGAGCTCATCTCTGGTTAAATAGAGGTTCTTATAACAGCTGTGCCCCTGAGCAGGAAGTGGAGGGCTCTGGATAGTCACAACGTCCTGTCAAGGAGGAATTTGGAGAGGATGTGTCTTGTTGACATTAAACTGGTGAAAGATAACATGCAGCTAGTTAGATGTATATAGTACACAATCATAACCTCACACACAAGAAGGGCTTTATTTTTAATTCTGAGCAGGTTTTGCTGCAGGACACAGATTTTACATTGGACATTGAGTGGGGACCCAACACACTACCAAAATTGTTTAAAAGCAAAGATGTCCTTAAAGTCAACACTGAAATGTATAATATATTTAAAATACCAATATTTAATACATATTCAGTTATCAATGGTAATTTATTAACATTACCATAAAAACTCAAGATTATTGTCTTCATAACTTGAGTATTTGGTCTTTTGAGTTTTGATTTAATTTATTTTTTAATTTTCATTAGCCAGTAGTTCACCATGTGAAACACATAATGATCACATAATTGAATGCATTCTTGGTCATAAAGAACAAGGATATGTCACGCAACCTATCTTTAGCATCTGCCTAATTTGGCCACCTTCTGCAATGTGACAGCTGATTGTACACATGGCCTTTGATATTATCAAAACAGTGTCCTCCACCACTTTTAAGTTAGATAATAATACCCATCCATTCTTAAAACCGTTTGTTCTATAGGGTCGCGATGATGCTGGATCTGTCCCAGAGTTTTGTGCCATGGGCAAGGAAACACCTTGGATACATGGCCTGTCCCTCACAGGGCAAACACAGACATTCACATTCACGCCTACAGACAATTTCATGTTAGTTCACCTTGTGCACATGACTTTGGATAGTGGGGTAAACCAGAGAACCCGTACCAACACATGGGAGAACATGCAGACTACACATATGCACAATATTTACAAATATATAGTTTATATCAATTATTTACTGTCCTCAACCAGAAGAGAAGGGAAGGGAAGGGAAGAGAAGAGAAGAGAAGAGAAGAGAAGAGAAGAGAAGAGAAGAGAAGGAGTATGTCATGGTCTCCAGGGCTGAAATTCCACAAGCACATCCACATGTCCATTAGAGCCTGTCTCTCATTCTCATGGGATAGAGCTGACAGATAAGCCGAACTTCCCCAAAAATTGTAATAGAAAAGAAATGGGATTCCTGCAGAACATAATCAGGGAAAAATTTGGATGATAAAAGAAGAGAAGTTAATGAAGTGGAACATTTTCTCCTTTTTCCTTTTAATTCCTATAACATCATTTTAGAATCAGCATATAAATGAAATATGAATAAAGAAAATTCTCAAATGAGTCACTGTACAAAAGATGACATCACTGGAGTAGTGTGAACTTTCCTCTAAAACTCTCCACTGATATGAAGTCATATTTATGTTGAGCCAAAATGGATGACACTAGAAAAGATGACTTGGAGAACTGAGACAACCAGAAGTCAGAGGAAGTCTGTAACAAATGCAGGATTGTATCTATAATTACAGCAGTATTATAGAAAATAACCAATAGCGATCAAATAATTGCATGAAGTGCATGAGGAACTTGATGTGCTCTATGAGATCAGGACCAAAGCCATTTCTCATCTCCAACTGAGCTGTAGGGATAAAAGAATGGTGCACTTTACAGGCCCATAGGTTCGTATGTGTCACAAAAATGTTTTATCCATTACTGCAAAATGCATGATATAGTATTTACCATAGCCTTGATATATTGTCACCTCAAATAAAACTTGTTTCTCTTTATTTTGAGGGCTTGGGGATGAAATTAGGGTTGCTTTTCAAATTAAGCTGTCGTATGGAGTAACCTTTTGAAAAAAGGAGTGAAACATGAGGCAAATACTATGTGAGAAGACTGCTACTCTGAGTGAGCACTTTTTATACATTGGTGAGGAAGCAAAAGAGAGAGCCTTTTCATAGAGTTTGTTGAATTGAGTTGTTGGGCCACCTTGAAGAAAGAAAACATTTGAAAGATTTGATAAAATATAGAATGTTTGGTTTTGGTTTTAAAGGTGTGTGTAATTTCTGCACAAAATCAGAGCTAGTGACCAAGAGATCACTGCTTGACTTGACATGGCCCTGTTAGCCCTTGCTGGCAGATGGGTCGATAACATAATGGTATTTTTTCTGTTTAGATCTCATATACTTCACTTTTCTTTTTTTTTTGGCAATATTCTCATACACTGACATAGAATTAAGAATACATTTGAAATGCACTATTGATGTTTCGATGTTAGTGTTTGTTTGTGTGTGTGTGTGTGTGTGTGTGTGTGTGTGTGTGTGTTTGTGTGTGTGTGTGTGTGTGTGTGCACGTGTGCGCGCGCGTGTGTATGTGGGTGTGTAAAAGTCTTTACTGTCACTTTGAATCAATGTATGCATGTCTACATAATATGTACGCTTTAGCAATTTTAATTTCAATTTTTTTTTTACAATTTTTAATAGTCTGTGTGTATTTGTTTTTTTTCTAACATGTGTCGTTAGGTTTTTTTCACAGACTCTTGGTGTGTATGTTTTGGATTACATGCAGCAGATGCCTGATGCTCATTGTAAACACAAGTAATCACAAGCAGCTGGTCAGGACGACTGCTTCTCTGAGTCTCTGTGTGGCAAAAGTGTGTGTGTGTGTGTGTGTGTGTGTGTGCGTGTGTGTTTGTTTGTGTGAGTGAGTGATGTTCACTGTCTAGAGCACTGGAAGCTGGAAGTGTGGGAGAATGTATAGTTCAACAAACTGCCAGTTTTGTTCTAAGAAAATCTGATAATTCTGTATTAAGAATTAATTTTGAGCTCAGCAATAGAAAATATATATATAATCTCTGTTTTTGCAGCCAAATACTGAAGATTACACCCTCCTAGACTTTTTCATCTGCGTATCAAAATATTTGCACCTTCATTAACTTTTCCTGAGACAGGCCCCAAAACCCTTCAAGGGCCTCACCATTGCTTGTTTTGTGATTATTTCCATAAGGGAAGTAACTCAACAGTAAGCACATAAAGGCATCATTAATTTCATCTTAAGGAGAAACGAGACTTCCGGTTTTCCATAATCCCCTCCCCCAACCCCTGCTGACGGGAATGTGGAAATCACTCCATGGTGTCTAACCACTACAAAGACCAGAGTTAAACGCACAGACTAAACATCTAGACCACAGCTGCTTACTGGCAGCCGCACCTTCGTCTGGGAAATACAAAGCTTGCCTATCGCTACTGTTTTATATCCTACTGTCAGGCTAGAACACATCTAATGCCTTTATTGGGGAAAGAGAGAAAACAAATAGTCTTATCTTAGATTAATAATTCATTGGAGATGTTGTAGTGTGGGAGAAAAAGAAGTGTACACTGGGATTGGTGCTATCAGGCCAACAAATGCTTCTCAGAAATTGGCGTCTCTTCCTCTCACACACACCTGCCGGTGGTCCCTGTCTCAGGGGAGGTTGGCCTGAGGAAAAGGGAACTGCTGTGTAACCTGCAGGGGGTTACAGAACATGGCATGAGCAGAAACATTTATGACTGACATTAAAGTAGCAATAAAGAGGGAGGGGTTTTCAGTAGCACTGGGAAAATCGGAAGCAGCGTTTCTGTGTAGTTTATTTAAATTTTAAAAGTTGTTTTTATATTTTGCATAAGCAAAAGCACAAACAAATATTTAAACAATAGTTGCTATTTCGGAAAAGGAGAGGATTGTAAAGTGATTGTACTGGAATATAAAAATGCCGTGGCATAATTTGCCACTTTCTATGAAAAGTGTACAAAATAAGGCCAAAACCTTTTACATTTTAAAAATAATTGTTTTCTTTGTTAAGAAATACAACAAATACAAAAGAGGCTTGCAAATTTATCCTGAATTAACATGAACTCAAAAGGGGTTATCTAGTACCAAATGTTAGTTCATAGTTATTTTAATAAATATTTGCCATAAATAAATAAAGTTTGATAATGTGTCTTTAACTTGGGTCACTGAGCTAAATGTTTAAGACTGATCAATTCAGTTCAAAACATAATTAAGATAGAATAAGAAAATTGAGATTATTATGTTTGTGCCATAAAGCCAATCCAAAATGTTTTATGGGTGTCACAATTAGGAATGTAAAATTTGTATTTGTACTGGGCGAAAATCATACAGTAACAGGGTTGCATGCAAAGTGTGGGATGCAGTTTTTGAAGTTTTTGCTTTTGCTTTTTTTTAAAAATATATTTAAAAGATACTCTTACTACAAGTTCATAATTATGGCATTGTTACAAGATTCTGGACAAGACCAGACTCATGCCTGAGTCCAAGACCATATTTTCTGTGACTAGCCGAGACCAGCTAAATTTGAGTCCATATCCACGCAGAGTCCAAATGCTCCTGAAAATTGGGTCTTGACTCGAGAGGGACTTGAGTCCAAGTCTGGTCTTGCCCAATCTTGAGTACATTACTCACTTCTGATGTAGGACAGGCCAGAATATCGAATCATTTATCTCCCTGCTTTTCATGTAAGGTTGATTGTATAGTTTATTTAACATACTGTATCTGTTCGCTCTCACAACCCATAAAAAACATGGTATTTTAAGTAAAAAGTAACAAGGCACCAGGGTGTACTATATTCATGGACTGTGCCATTATCAAAAACATGTAAAGACATTGTTTAAGCAGATTCCTTATTCAGCTCAAACAATATCATGTGATAATCAGCATGTAAAAATCTTCACACTTCATTCTAGCAGCAGGCTACATTGTATTTTTTTTTGTAGCTGTTTCTCATTTGAATCCTTTCCAGGTGTTGTGTTGTTTAGTTGCTCTCCATGACATTTTACGCAACAGTTTTGTGCCCAAATTTGTACCAAGATCCCTGTTGTGTTAGGATTTATCCTGCAGAGTACTTGGCTCCTTCCCAGCCCTGTCATTAGACTTCTTTTGTTTCCTTTCTTCAGCGTTCAGCTTGTTTTGTTTCTCCTTTTTTTTTTATGCTAAATATTTATACAATTTGCAACTTCCTGTCAAAATCATTTACACTCCCACAATAGCTCGGGCTCAAGCACACAATGGCAACTGCTGCGGGGGGATATTTTAAAATGGCGCGTCTCCAATTTCTTTTGGCCCTGGGATCTTTTGTTTTAGGTAAATAAAGATTGAAAGCTCTTCGTGAGTGATATCGGCCACCATGTGTTTCAGAAACGGGCCTCAGTGGCACTGTGGTGTTAGCAGACGCTAGCGGATCTCTTTGTTATTCTTTTTTTCAGCAGAAGCTGAGACGTAGGCCCCCTTGAGATACGGATGAAGGGTGACGGATGTTGATGCATTTGGCTGAGTTCCAGTCTCATTCAAAAATGTCTTTTTGGATGGGGAGGGGGTTTAGTGTTTCCTTGTCACTTTGGCCCTTTCCCGAATGTGCTTAGATATTGCTCCAATCAGCATTTTCTAGCATAATATGGCAGTTTAAATTCCACTTGAAAAGGCGAATGTGCGGATGGCACTGTGGTTTTATGTTTAAGAATATTAGTGATGGCCTACTGAGAAAGACGGAGTAGCTTGCATGTTCTTGGCATGTGCTTGCGCTCGGCTCAGATTCCCCCTTCCATCCATACATCAATCCCTTCAACACTCAATTCCTTTCTTTGATCTCCCTTTCACTTCCTTTCTGCCGCCCGATCGCCGTGACTGATCATCTGTTCATTTGATCATCTGGTCATCTGTTTCAGGAAAATCAGGGGCTTTTTTTCCCCGTCCTGTTCCCTCTGTCTCTCCGTCTCTGACTAAAAATGTCATGATGACAGGGAGGGGGACTCGGGTGGAACTTTCATTTGTAAGTCTCTGTGTCTGAGAGGCGACCTCTGACCCCCAGAGCTGCCTGGTATTTGGCTGAAAAGCAGAGGGTCTTGAAAACTATCACCTCCAAAGGGCTCATCATCTCCTGGCCTTCCTTCTCATCATCTCCTGGCCACGGCTCCGCTACTACCGCGGGTATCAACCCAAGTGAATCCATTACCACGAGGCCAACACAGTTCAGGAGCGTCTCTTAAGGCGACTGATGGGAAATGAAAAAGTCTTTGAGAGAAACTGCCGAAATGTCCTCTCTCTCTCTCTCTCTTTCATCCTTCACTTTCAAAGTGGCGGTGGAGTACAGGCAGCCGTAGAGTGGCTGACTGTAACCTTATGCCCTGACCTGTTCAGCTGTGAGAGGATCCATTTCCTTTTTCTGCTGTTATTCCTCTCTGGAGAATATCCGCTCACATTCCTATAAAGCATAACACTGTTAGAGTGCTGCGAGGGATTGGATCAGCACACTAAAACAAGCAAAACACCGGTCACACAGCAGGCGTATGTACTGAAGTCTTGCTGTCACGTAGCTTGTCGTGCTACAAATAGAGTGTGTGGTCTAATTTATCATGGGGTTGTTATGTATGAAGATGTTTGCAGCAGTCTGAGAAGCAGCTAATTGGTTTGAGGTGCAGACTCCAGCAGCTCTAGTTATACTTGTAGACATGCTGTGCCATAATGGCATGTCTTTAGAAAGAGCTCAAACAAAGCAGAAACTGATTTCATAACGTGAAGCATCATAATTTTAATTTTAATTCAAACTATTTACATATTTTCCCGTTCAGTGTGGTGAGTGTTTCTTAATATTCTCAAATTGTTGGTACAGCATGTGTTACTTTAATGAGCTTGCTTTTTTAATGCATTTTTTTTTTTAAAGTTGTAATGCATTGCAATACAGCGTTTTTGCAGAAATTGTCAGGGTTGAGTGAAGGGAGTGAGTGAGGACTCAAGTGCAGGAAACAATAAAGGGCTTTATTTAATAATAAAAAAAACAAGATCAAAACACAAAACATGACTAGAACACAAGCACATGTCCAGTAAAACAAAATCACCAGCCATGTGATCACACAAAACGAGACATGAACACGCAGCTAATGAAAATAATTATAAGCCACGTGTTCACACAAAACATGATAACATGAAATCACAAGACAAAACATGACATGAAGCATGCGGCCGATGTAAACACGAACCAGAGCGTACGGCCCAAACGAACTCGAAACTGCACGCTCACACGACAAGACAGAGCGCGCGAGAATGAGCGTAAGCTCATCCTGTGTCTCACAACAGAGGAGAAACATGCGGAACATGGATGTCCGAATCCCGACACAGAACCGAAACCAAACTAGAAATGTGCCGGGATCCAAACACCACGCATGTAACAAGGCATACAGACAAGAGAGCGCACGGCTCGAGGACGCTCAAAGCCATGTGCCCACACAAAGACATGACAAAACAGGAGTGTCAGAGCTCTGTCACAGAACCAAGAAATACACTAGACAGAAGTGACAGATCCCTGACAGAAATATGTACTGTTTTGTGTGATTAATGAGCATTGTTAGGTTTCTTTCCAGATAGAATGATTTTGTGTGTTTCAATGCTTTACTGTACAGGTTTGGAACTACCATTCATGATGATGCCACATCCCTTGATTCCAGTCAGTCTGCCTCCTGCCTCGGTCACCATGGCGATGAACCAGATGAACCATCTCAACACTATTGCCAATATGGCAGCTGCTGCTCAGGTCAAGTGTGTCCCATCCAGAATGATGACGTCAGTTATAAAGGTACAAGGACACAAATTATACATATGGTTCCTAAGATGATTTAAAGAGATAGTTCGCCCAAAAATTAAAACTACTCATGCTCATGTCATTCCAAACCCATAAGATTTTTGCTTAACTTCGATAGACAAATGAAGGATATTTTTCATGAAGGCTGAGAGATTCTGTCCCCTCATTGAAAGTACAGTCCACTAAAACGTTCACGGTTCAAAAATGTCATAAAGACATTTTAACAATAATCCGTATGAATCAAGCAGTTTAATCTTGATTTAGTCTTCAGAAGAGACACGGTTGCTTTATATGTTGAACAAATTTCATTTCCTTTTATTCACAAATATACACATACAATATATAGAGCACATCAAATATGATAAACAACACTTCAACCATACGTGCTTGACGACTAACCTCACTGGTTCTTGCGGAAATTCAAAGTGCTTGCATGAAACACAAGAAGAAACCATGCACATGAATTTTTTTCTTTGAAACAGTTTTTTCAAATATTTTCTGTACAACAACTGTGTAGTGAAGTTGTATGTGGTCGTTCTGGAGCTTATATGTAAAAATTGTATGAAAAAGATCAATGTGAAGCTCTCCTAAATATTATTATTTTGTTGTGTTCCGCTAAAAAATAATATTCCGCTAATAAAATATTACAGATTATGGGGACTAATGTGTGTGTTCACGATCAGGAGCGAGTTCCAGACAGCCCGTCACCCGTCCCCTCTTTTGATGATGGCCGCAGGTCAGTTAGCCACTTATCATCCAGACAGAGCAGCAGCGTGTCCAGCTCTCCTGCCCACACAGAGAGCTCTTCTGACCGGCCACGTACGTCTGCCCCACCACATAAAAGTCATTTCTTTTCTTCTGTTGTTCTATTCCTCAGTGTCTTCATTGCATATAAACTCAAGATTTTAGTTGTCATCAGTGTCATGTTTGCTGTAATATTACGTATACTTTTACATTTTTTTTTATTTCTCTCTGTATCCTGTCGTATGGACAAAAACCAAACATACTAATTTAGCAACACTGAGTTTGGTCCCTGAGCACTTAGCCCTATGCTCTTACCATAATGGTGAAACTGCACATATAACCTTACAAATGTGCTTTTAGAATTAAGAATAAGGTGATATCACAGAATCTACTAAAAGCAAAGCCATCAGAGTTGTTTATGTGCAATGCTTTAACCGGAACTAAAACTATGCAATTATACTGCTCTCAATTTTTTTTCAGTCTATCATCAGACGCATTAAAAATCTTACCCAAGATATCAGATATCAGTGGTATGATATAATTTGGGACAGAATATGTGTTTTAAATCCTATTTTTGAAAAAAACTGAGGTTCAACTCTTGTAATCATTTTTACGCTTTTGAAATTGCTTCTAAAATATCTTTAGTTGCCTTCTTGTTACGAGTTTTTAAAGCTTGTTCATTTACAAGATATACTTAATGTTCACATATTGGATATAAGTGAACCTTTCATTATTAAATTAAAACATCACATCAAATTACATTTCGGGTTGGTAAGATATTTTAATGGTTTTGAAAGAACTCTTATGCTGACTAAGGTTGCATTTATTTGACCAAAGTGAAAACTGTTAAATTTATTTTAAATAGTAATTTATTCATGTGATGTCAATCATAATTCCAGTCTTCAGTGTCACATGATCCTTCAGAAATCATTCAGATATGCTGATTTGGTGCTCAGGAAACATTTATTATTATAAATGTAGGAAAAAGGTTAATATTTTGAACATTAAAATGTCTTAACTGTCACTCTTGATCAATGTAATGTGACCTTGCTGAATAAAAGTATTCATTTCTTTCTTTAAAAAAAAAACTAAATTGTATATTTTATACCTACTATATAACTAAATAAGGCTTCAAGGATCAGTCTTTATGTCCTTTGTTTGTAAAATCTATTTTTATGCCCCTCCTTTCCCTTTAGATTTACATCAGAATGGTTTTTCTCTTGGCCATGCCTTGTTAGGCCTGTCTCCAAGTGCACCACCAGGACCAAAAGAGGGGGATCTGGCAACCCATGACACAAAGAGGCCTTCTACAGAAAAAGGTCAGATGCTAATATTGTATTCTGTGTTGAATAACATTTGCAAGGGAAAGCCATTATACAAGATACTGTATCAAAAATACACTTAAATTTAATAATATCAAGACGTAACTACACTTAGACGTAACTACAGCCTACGTAGTTTCCAAGTTTTCAAACATTATCTTTTGCCATTATAAATAAAACATAGTTCATGTGGATTGCATAAGCTGTTTGTTTTAAAAATAAATGATTGATACATATTTGTGCTTTAGGAAATAATTACTTAGGTGCATTCTGTCTAACACTGGTGAACAACTCAGATTATCACATTGTTTAAACAGTAAAAAAGTGCTTATCTCAGATGAAAAAAAAAACAAATTCATTAATGTGCAGTTCAACAAGGTCAAAAAGTTTAGCAATGACTGCACTTTTACCATTCTTCTAATGCTATAAAAATACGTTTTGAATTACATAAAAAAAGGTCATGGAAAATTTAAGCATTTTTCCTAAACATTTGAAATATTTTTCCTTCAGTTAAGCAAATCATTTATCAGCAGTGGTTTAGATTGACTGCAGGAAATGATTGCTGATCCCGCTGATGTGTCACTTAATACTCAGCATATTTCCTTTCTGTTCATACATGAGTCTTGATGTGCATATTCTGAGAAATCAATGAATGCTCTCATTTACAATTCTGTGAAAATTATCCATAGAGTTAGAAATGGCACGGCAGTGGGGCTGAATTAGTTAGCCATTTACAGACCGCGAAGTAATGAGCAAAACCCCCTCCCTTTCTACCAACTCCCTTACCCTGGCCCTCCTGGAGGTGTAATTTTCCTAATAACCTCCCAGAACCCTTGTTTGGTTTCTGCGTTTGAAGGCTTTCATTAGGCTAATGAGGACTTTGCAAGGACGAGTAGTCAGCACAATTTCCTCATTGTGCCGAGGAGAAAAAGACAGTGCCCCCGAAATCGGAAAAGGGGGCTTTAGTGTGACTGAATACAGCCTGTCGGGATTTGAAGAAATCATGGAGATCACACAGGTGCTAAAACCTCAAATTTCAAAGGATTTTTACCACTGATACCACTACATAAAACGTGGTGACATTAACGATGAGGTATACTGTGACTAGAGAGGATTATATACACTACCGTTCAAAAGTTCAATACAATACGGGTCAATATGATTTTTTTGTTGTTGTTGTTGTTGTTGTGTGTGTGTGTGTGTGTGTGTGTGTGTGTGTGTGTGTGTGTGTGTGTGTGTGTGTGAGAGAGAGAGAGAATGCATTGATCAAAAGTGATAGTAAAGACTATTTATAGAAATAGGAATAGACTGTTCAATTTAAAATTAATGCTGGTTTGTTTTGAACATTCTATTCACCAAAGAATATTATGTTTTTTACAAAAAAGATTAAAGGGTTAATTCACCCAAAAATGAAATTTCTGTCATTAATTACTCACCCTCATGTCGTTCCAAATCCCTAAGACCTTTGTTCATCTTTAGAACACAAATGAAGATATTTTTAAAGAAATTCAAGAGCTTTCTGTCCCCCTATAGACAGGAACATTATTACCAGAAAGGTAGTGAAGATAAAATACAATAGTCCATGTCTCTACAGTAGTTCAAACCTTAGTGTTATGAAGTGACGATAATACTGTTCACGTGAGCACCATGACACGTATGTGGTGCTGATGCAGGATCTGGCCAATACTGAGCCGGCGTTCTGACGTATTCTCGTCGTTTTATAACATTAAGGTTGAACCACTGGAGTCACGTGGACTATTTGAATTATGTCTTTACTACCTTTCTGGGCCTGGTTGTGATGTAGCAGTCTATAGGGGGGTCAGAAAGCTCTCGGATTTCATCAAAAATATCTTAATTTGTGTTCTGAAGATAAATGAATCTCTTACGGGTTTGGAACGACATGAGGGTGAGTAATTAATGACAGAAATGTAATTTTTGGGTGGACTAACCCTTTAAGCAGCACAAGCACCAAAACAGCATTCGAGAGTAATTGTGTAATTGTGATATATTTTCATCAAATGTCAAGATAATGACTAAAGCAAAAAACTGTGTAATCAACACTAACCATTTGAATTGCCATGCATGTCAATATGTCAATGAAAGTTGTTTGACTGGCACAGGACTTGACAAAAAATGAGTTTACTCTCAATTCACATCTATTTTAGAATGTCTGTCAGTGCGGAACAATGCTTTTTGGAACCAGATTGTGCAGTTATTGCATCAAGCAGCAATGTACAAGGGAGTTATGCTCACCATTTAGCCAAATCATGAACTCATTACCATACAATTTTTTTGTTTGAAAGCATAATGCTAATTTGGTCTTGTTATTTGGAGAATGGACTGCATCATCATGGCACCAAATACGAGCATGGGATTAATGCAATCTGTAACAAAAGAATGAAGTGTGTCATTTTAAGTTGGGTCAAATGCTTCTTGAAATGTACTTTTAACTGATATTCTTCATTTGTGTTTAAACATAAATTTGAACAGTTAAGCTGACTGTCACAAAAAAAAAACCAACTGTCCTTTAACTAGTTTTGATTTTGAAGTTAGCCCCATGGCACATTTCCAGTCCTGCTGAGCTCTAGTGAAGTTTCGTCTCAATTTTTATGCATGCTTATATTTCAAAACTTCAAAAATTAATGGCTCTCCCTTTGTAGAACGTCATTCTAGACTCCCAGTCACTGTCAGGACACCTTTACCAGTCACTAGACTGAAGGATAACTTCCACCTTCATGTTCCTGAAATTAATCTTTAGGGGCAGAGCTGAAAAGTGGGAAGATCAGAAGTTGTATCTCTTCTTTATGGCTTGTCAAAGACAGAAGAGTTCAAAGACGATTCCTTTATCCATCTCAGAGCTTTTCAACCTTCATTCACTCTCCGCTCGCTCTCTTATGCTGACTGTAGAGGACTTTTGCAGTGGACGTAGGGGTTCATTAGCCCAGGGAATCCACAAAAAGAGGGGGAAAAAGTGACCTTGGTTGAGGAGATGTATTTATGATCTAAGAGGCTGCCAGGATTATTTTTTTTTGCTGGAAAGCAAGTGCACAAACCATAATAATTCAATGGAGGATCAATCATATTGGAAGGCACAGGGAGAGATGGAGAAGAGAAAAGAGAGTAGTGCTAACTCAGCACTGATTGTCCCTCCGGGGCACCGTAGTTCAGCGGCACGGACCAAGCTTCCTCCCGCTGAGTGCTCCAGCGGCCGACACTAATCACATTCCAGCAGACACTGTGCTTTTAGGAACCCTAGAGGAGAGGAGAAGGAGGGAGGGAGACTGGCAAAAGGAGGTAGATCGGCAGTGAGGGGAGCTGACAGTGAGCGAGAGCCAGCGGAAGCTGGAGAACGATTGTTTTTCCTCTTTGAAACACCTTGAATGTGACACAGGCATCTCTCTTTCTGCCAAGATGTGAAGATCAGATAGTGTGAGATTAGGATGCTTTGGTCAGCTTAAGTGAATCCGCAGAGATAAGGGAGGGGTGAGTAAATCTAATCAGATCTTATCAGGCGCAGGGGAAGGTGAGATTTTGAGCACCTACTTGTTTAAATGGATCCTGAGTTATATATACTTTAAATACAGTATGGGCAAAGAGCTGTGCAGAGCTTTTTAATGCATTTTTCAAAGTGAAGGTCATTCAAAAACCAAAAAAAGAAGAGATGCTTTTTGGGGTTAAATTATGAAAATTGAGCATACAGAAAGAAATAGATACAGATGAATGGACCCAATGAAAGACTGAGAGAGATGACGAGGTTGAGCTCATAAACTTTAATATGTCTGCTTAATATATCTGTGACATCATCTAAAGCATGGCTGTGTATGACCTCAACAAACTGGCTCAGCCGAATCAGACCCAAAAATGTAAATGGTTTCATGTTTAATGACATTAAAACGATTAAATAATACTCCAAATACTATTATTTGCAACTCATAACCTGTTTGGAGAAAAAAAAAGAAGAATTTATTTACTCTCACATCCAGGCCAATAGTCAGTTCACATGGCAATGCCATAGAATGGTGCAGTGAATAATTAATCCCTTCCCTAATTATCCCTCTGGAGAAACCTGCAATTGCTTTGGTCAAGGCAACAATGGCGATTGCATGTGTCTTGCTCTTTGGTGGGATCATACCAGCAACCTTTCAACCTGAGCATTAACACTTAAAACATACCGCACAAATTTATTAAACAAAACCGTTTAGCATTACAGTGTATCCAGCTTACTATGTAGTCAATCTGTAGTCAGACAGCCCTAGTGATTTTAAGTTTTTCTTTTGATTCAGTCTTGCTGATTATAAGACAATTGTTACAGTA
This sequence comes from Meda fulgida, assembly GCA_030578275.1. NCBI lineage: Eukaryota > Metazoa > Chordata > Actinopteri > Cypriniformes > Leuciscidae > Meda > Meda fulgida. The sequence goes on along the minus strand of CM060616.1, from coordinate 25,031,688 downwards.
GTACAAAAATTTTGAACTTCCATGCCCTACCCTACAGTATATTAATGCCAACGCCATATGGCAGGTCAGTATTATGCTAATAGATCAGCTGTGTTAGAACAGAAAGTCACCTTTCTCTGGCTTCCCTGCTGACATTTTTTATTAGCATACACAGATTACCACTACAGAACTATGGATACCTGCATAAACCCCATGCTTTAGTACAGCCTTACAAAACGAACAGAGCCCATCTGGTCTCACTGTGCAAATGTATTAAAACAGCTTTGATAGGTACAATAGTGATATGCTGAAGAAATAGTCTAATAGTTTTACTGGAGAAAACCTGCATAGGTGTAGATATGAACATTTTAAAATCTTGAATAGCTTATATATTCAGTATACATTGGTAAATATCATTGCACACACACACACAAAAAAACTTAAAATGGCATCTTAAGTAACTGGTTTTATTCAAGTTAAAAAATATTTTTTAACATCACTGTATCAACCTAAATACATTAATTTATACCAACAAAACTCATTTTTAATTTAATTTAATTTAATTTATTTATAAAGCACAAATAAACACAACAAAAGTTGACCACTGTGCTGTACAAAGAAAACAAAACAAAAAACAAAAAAACAAGTCAAGTCATCTTCATTTATATAGCGCTTTTAACAATGTAGATTGTTTCAAAGCAGCTTTACAGAGTTAAACATATAATTTAAGGTAACAGAGATTGTTTTGGCTGTATAGCGGTTCTTGAATAATGTTATTTTCCAGCTAAAGTTAGTTTTGATTGATTCACTTCCATCGAAATGATCATTTGTTATTAAATTAGGGGCCGCTAAGACGACGCCGTTCTCTCTAAACACAGTAATAAAAAGCAATACATCACTAAGTCTGAGTTAAAAGAGACCAAAAGTTATAATGAGTGAAATGCAAGGGTAAAAAGATAAGACTGTAACTTCGATTTAAATTCATGTACGGACGATTCGGACCTCACAGATAAAGGAAGACTATTCCATATCCTAGGACCGGCCACTGAAAACTCATGGTTACCTAGCAACTTCAATCTTGATCTTGGATATGACAGTGTAATACTGTCTAAGGATCCCAAGCATCTTACTGACTTATTCACGTTTAAAATATCTGACAGATAGGAAGGTGCCGGACCAATTAAAGACTTAAAAACAAACAACAACATTTTGAGTTCAACTCTATAACACACTAGCAAGCAATTAAGAGACACTAATATCGGAGTAACGTGTTCTCGTTTACGAACCCCAGTTAAAAACCTGGCTGTGGCATTTTGGACCATCTGAAGCCGTGACATGGAGGATAGGGGTAATCCAATATACAGGGAATTACAATAGTCCAAGTGAGATACTGTAAAACAAAAGCATGTGTGACTCTTTTAAGGTCTTTAAAAGATAGAAAAGTTCTAACTTTGGACAGAAGTTTAAGATGGAAAAGACATGACTTTACTACTGAATTTATATGTTGGTCAAACTAAACAAACGAATCAAAAAGAACTCCCAAACTTTTCACAGTGGGTTTGATATAAGAATTTAAATGACCACAATTAATATTTGTTTTTTCCTTTTCCCACAGAGGACCCAAAGACAATTGCTTCAGTCTTACTCTCATTTAAATGCAAGAAATTCAGAGACATCCAAGATCGTGCATCAGCTAAACATGCAAGCAAGGTTTCTAGGCCTGGCTTGTAATTATGTAAATAGATTTGGGTGTCATCTGCATGAAAATGAAATGACACTCCATGCTTCCTAAACATTTTACCTAGTGGAAGCATGTAAAGTGAAAATAAAATGGGAGCCAGAATAGACCCTTGAGGAACACCACAGGTAACGCGTGCTACAGATGAAACAGCATGACCAATACTTACTGAAAAGGTTCTATTACTAAGATCTGAACCAGCTAAGGGCAGTTCCTTGTATGCCGACACACTTTTCAAGGCGTGATAAAGGAATGTCATGATCAACTGTATCAAATGCCGCACTAAAATTACTGAGTTCCCAGAATCAATGAATAATAAAATGTAATGTAATACTCTTAGAGGTGCAGACTCAGTACGATGATTTTTCATAAATCCAGACTGGAATTTTTCTAGAATACTGTTTGTTGCCAAAAAGCTCTGCAATTAATGGGTTAAATCAAGTTAAAATAGCTCTTTAATGTAACAATTGCAGGTTACAGTGTGCGAACTGTACTGCCAGTTTACAGTAAAATACGCGTAATGCCACAGTTTTAATTTTACCACTATTTTTTTTCCATAATATTTAGGGTTAAATATTTTATAAATGTTCTTCATTTAAAGCAATGATGTGCAGAGGTTGTGAAAATAGGCAAGGTTGGCTGTTTGCACAGTGTAAATAGCCAACTATTAATACAGCAACGTTCATGTAAATGATGTAGTACTGAATTTTAGACTAATTTTCCACCAAATTAAGATAAAAATCAAAAATTACAATATTAAATGGTGTGTTATTCATGAAGATTAGACTAAGGCGCATTAAAGATTAAGATCATATTGGTAAAGTGGCAGAGATGAGAGGAGGAGTAAGATGAAATTGTCTGATCGAGACACTGGTGTTTCTGTTAGTTCTGGATAGCAGGAGGCCTAATACATTAGCAAACTCTTTGAAGTGAGTGACAATGACAAGATCAAGGCTTCGGCCCTGATCAAAAACAACATTTCTTGGTGCTCTGCATCTTAAAGCCTCTTCCTGTGCTTTAAGTGCTCTCAGGTTTTTCTTCGTTCTAAGCCTTCTGATGACATGGGATTGTTAGGTAAGGACCCATGGAGAAGTTTTACAGTATTGTCACAAGGGATACATACAAAAGTTTGTATGTTAAATACATATTAATACATCTGATAATCCTTTATATCTCAGCAGTCCTAGGATCCGCCTTATGAATGTCATAATTTGACAGCTGTGACTAAAATCTGAGAGCAGATGTAGAACCGTTAGATAGCGGGAGTATCTGCTGTGGCATAAGTTAACTGAGATTTACTTCCCCTTAGACCACAAAACTGAGCCAGAACCAGTGTGTTGTGTCTTATTGAAACTAAGTAGATTTAACTGAAGACATTGCTTTTTCTCAGCAAATGAATGGGCTAACATTTGCAGTGCCTTAGAAACAAAGTAGCGCTGATGTGTACTTACCTTGAATCATAATGACACTTCTACATTTTGTCCTCAAGACTCATGGCTTTAACACGGAGCGCTGGATATGAAGATAGGGTATTTCACAGTGTCTAAAAACATGACTAGAATAATTATGGAGGACTCTTTGTAAAGGTGTTTGAAAGAATCATAGTTTCCAAATATTGCTGCGGTCACACAGACACCCTGTATCTCCATATTTTGCTTCGTTTTTTTCCATAAATCATTACTATTGGCAAATATCTAACCAATGAAAAATATTAAAATGCAAGTGGTGCTCACTGCAAAGCCAAATGATGTCCAGCTCCCCCTCTCTGGATGTAATGGGTGAAACTTGACCTAGACCTTGACATAATGGGTGGAGTTCTGTTTAGCGATAGTGTTATGGTAGGGATAGGGTGTGGTTGGACCGTCTAGCCTCCACCCATTATGTCTAGCGAGGGGGAGCTGGATGTCAATCTCCACCCATTGGATCTGCAGTTAGCAGCCTCTCTTAAAAAGAGCTTATGACTAAACCTTGTTCAGTCCACATAGCTACAGTAAACTTTATAACCTGTTAGTTGATGTAATTGTAATACGATGCACTTACTGCCTCAGTTGCGGCTGCACTAATGACGGACAAAACATATATGTCTTAAATTCTCTGGTCAAAAACCTCCATTTGAGCTTGATTTTGGTAGAATGTTAATAATATGATTAGCAGGCATGCAAGTGTCTGGCTATACATAAAGCCACAATATCAACTTTGACAACACTGTTTAATTATTTAAAAAATGCAGTGTTTTTTCCTTTTCCTGAAGTGTAGCATTTTTGGAGATGTAAGGATTCCGCCTGACAGCGGTGATATCAGAAACAATGTAGGAGGAGGAGAAGGTCCCCTTGTAGAAATATGAATGGGAGAAATCATAACACAGCTTGATATGGCAGTTTAATGACCGTCTCACCTTACAGTTAAAATAAATTTCTTTGAAAATGTTATAACCTGTAAAGAAAAAACTGTTTATTTGCATGAAGCTTTGAGCTGAATAACTAAAATGTATACTGTTGTCAGATTTTATTGAACATTTATTTAATTAAAAATATACTTAGACATTACACATTGAATAAATAGCCTATAGCAATTGTTAGCAAAAAATGCTCTGAAAGGCAATTACTACTGTTTAAAACTTTGTGGGCGGTGAGATTTTTCAATGTTTTTTGAAAAAGTCTTTATGCTCATCAAGGCTGCATTTATTTGATAAAAAAATGAAATATAAACATAAAGGGACATGGCGATGCCAAAAATATTAAATGGAAGGAAACAGTATATTTCAATGCTTTTGTGTTTTCTCACAAAAGCTTTGCGTTCCCCCAAGAAAATGTGCATTCATTCGCAATACCTTGTAAAACGTTTGCAATTGCTCGCAGAGAACACAAAAGTTTTGTGAGCGAACGCAGAGAGAAGTTTTTCTCCCATCTCAGTTTTTTTTTGTCCCTTAAGGGCTCAATAAAACACTAATATTGTGAAATATTATTACAGTTTAAAACAACTGGTTTGTATTTTAATATATTTTAAAATGTAATGCATTCCTGTGATGGAAAAGCTTTTTTTCCCCAGCATCATTACTCCAGTCTTTAGTGTCACATATTCTTCAGATATTTGATTTCTTAAGAAACATTTATTATTATCAATGTCGAAAACAGCTGTGCTACTTAATGTTTGTGGAAACTGATAAGTAGAAAGTTAAAAAAAAACAAAAAAAATTTATGTGTAATACACATCATCATTATAAATGTCTTTACTGTCACTTTTATGTCAGTTCATCCTTGCCGAGTAAAAATATGAATAAAAATCTTACTGACCCCAAACTTGACCAGTAGTGTAAGTAATAAAAATGTCTTTAAAGTTTAATTTGACTTTCTTTGAAAAAAAAAAAAAAAAAAGATTATTAATGTGTCGTGTTCTCTTGTTATAGAAGAGAATGTCCTTTGCACCCCCACGTCCCGAGACAGCTATGAGAGAGTGTCTCATTCCGGGCCAACATTACCCCCAGGATTCCCTGCTCCGCTGCTCTTTCCTGAAGGCCTGTCCTCTATAGAAACCCTCCTCACCAACATACAGGTATATAAAGCTATTAAAAAAAGTAGATATTTCGGTATAGTTTGAACAAAATTAGAGTAAAGATTCACCCTGATCAGTGTCAAGCCTATTTCGTCTTTTCCAGGGTCTGTTAAAGGTGGCTATTGATAATGCACGGACGCAGGAGAAGCAGGTGCAGATGGAGCGCACAGAGCTGAAGATGGAGCTGTACAGGGAGAGAGAACTACGTGAGACGCTGGAGAGGCAGCTCTGCGTCGAGCAGAAAAACAGAGGTGAATAGCTGATCTGAGACCAGGCTAAATGTCTAATTGCAGATGTTAGATGGACATTTGACAGCTGTATCCTTGATATTTAAAGGAATAGTGGTAACACATTACAAAAAGGTTCATTAGTTAACATTAGATAACTACCTTAGTTAATATGAACTAAGAATACTTAATTACACAATACTTTTACAGCATTAATTAATCTTAGTTAATATTTCAACATTTACTAATACATTATTAAAATCATAGGTTGTATTTGTTAACATAAGTTAATGCACCATGAACTAACATGAACAAACAATGAACAGCTGTATTTTTATTAACTAACATTAACAAAGATTAATAAATACTGTAACAAATGTATTGCTCATTGTTAGTTCATGTTAGTTAATACATTACTAACTAACTAATTAAGCTTATAGTAAAGGAATAGTTCACCAAAATAACTTATACATAGTTTATTATGTCATTTTGACAGTCATGGTCACTATGAACTGTTGTTGTACTGTCTGCAGGAGCCATGTTAACAGCAAATAGGTTTGGATTAACATGAGGGTGAACAATGATTCACTTTTGTGAGGTTTGGAATATAGGTCGATGACATGTTGCAGAATTTTTTGGTCACACTTTATATTAGGTGTGTTTAACTACTATTCACTTACATAAAAATGTTTGGTACAATGTATTTATTGTTTTTATGTTGTATTGCAAAACACTGCTATTGAGGTGGGGTACAGGTAAGGTTAGGCACAGGTTTGGTGTTATGGTTTGGTTCAAGGGTGGGTTAAGGGGTAAGGGAAATGTCAACATTGTAATTATAGTTGTAATTACAGAAATTAAAAACATGTACACATGAAGTGCATTGTATTAAATGATTAATTTAAATGTTATTACATGGTAGTTAAAGACACTTAATATACAGTGGGACATTTTTGTCAGATCTATTATTAAAACTAAAAACATAAATGATCAATCTATTTTTTATTTTGTTTTTCAGATCTATTTATTTAAGAAAAACATATAAATGCAATTAAACATACAATGACAAAGTTTGTGTAAAACTGAAAGAACAAAAATACAAAATGGGAAATAAATCACAGAGAGGATCATGACTGTTTCAAGGTTGATATATTTCCTAAAATAGATAATTTAACAGATTATCAAATTAATAATGGAGTAATAACGGATAAAGTAGGTTTAGATAGTACCATCTAATTTGGTGTGACTCCCCAAAAATGTAATATTTCTGAATTAATAATGCATGATATTTGAAGGAAAAAAAAACTCGAAAAATATATTTAAAATATAAATAAAAATTCATTCACATCTATGTAGGGTGTAAGGAAATATATTATAACTTTTTACTTGATGGTAACTCCAAATGTCCATAATTCTTTACAATGGCATAATAAATGCTTTCCAAACCATATGAAACATGAATACAGAGAGTGCATTAAAAAAAAAAAAAAAAATCCTTGGCACATGTTTTTACCTTTTCTTTACCATGGACACTCAGTCGATGTTTGTGAAAAACAAAATGCAGTGCCTTGGAAACTTACATGTGCTAGCATTAAGTTCCCTTTTGAAGGGAACTCGCACTGCATCAAAGTGCTAGGGGAAACACCTCAGCGTGACTGATGACTGAAACACTGTATAATCACGACAACCTTGTTGGCTGGCGTCAGCCATGACGTCATGCTCTAGCGCTACCAAGAAGTATAAAAGGGGCGCCTAGAGAACATATCATCCCCTTTTCGTCTTCAGGAACTGTTTTACTTCACTGTGAATAAAAAGATAACTATGGCAAACAAGCGCTTTAAGAAATGTGTTGACCCGTGAGAAAGGTTTCTCACACCCGGTGACACTCACGACCTTTGCGTGCTTTGTCTGGGTGAAAAGAGAAAAAAACGCTCACATTCCGCGCACTCTGTCCCCTCGAGAACAGAGTTCACGTGATGAAAACACTGAAAACGCTCCATTCTCGTCTGTCCTTTTTCTCGAGGGAAGAAGGACAGTCATCTTTGCCCCGCAGTTCGGGTCCCGCTCGTGCCGAGGCTGAGAGGAGATTCAGATTGTGGGGATCCCAGAGGGAGCTCGCTGATGAGTTTTAGAGAGGAGTGAATCTCTCAAACTCATCGGAGGGTAACGAGAACGTGCTGTTGGGCGGGGATGCGCTTTCTGAAGCATCCTCTGGTCCAACAGCCAGTGCTCTATTGGCTTCGAGCCAAGATGAGCAGGATGGGGCTGAAGCAGGTGAAGATACTGAAATGGCTGAACCTGCTCTGCCCCGCGCATGCGGAGCTGGTGGAGGGGATGGAGCGTGCCACCGCTAGGCTTGAGTTGCCATGGCAGCGCGTCAGAGGGGAAGCCGCTCGTGGAAGGCTTGACGACTGCTTTCTCTCTGGCCACACCCCACCAGCCCCGGTGAGCTTTCCATTTCTGCCCGACCTCCATGCGGAGGTTGTGAAGGCATGGAAGAACCCGTACTCCTCTCGCATTCACCGTTTCCAACATTCCAATTACTCGAATGTGGAGGGAATGCGAGAGCACGGGTATGTGTCGATGCCTCCCGTTGAGGAGACATTTGCAAGCTATCTCTCGCAAGGGGAGACATCGACACTAAGAGCTCCAACCATGCCATCCAAACCACTCCAAACTACATCTCGTCTGAATGGCGATGGCTGTGTTGCAGGCGTATCAGGCTGACCTACTGAGGGACCTGGACCAGGGGCAGGGTCTAACCCCAGACGCGGTGGCTGAGTTGCGCCGCACCACAGACTTGGCCACGGACAGGCATCTGTGGGTGAACCTGGCAGGCATCGGGGAGAAAGAAAAGACCTTTCTCCTTGATGCCCCGGTTTCGCCCTCTGAGCTTTTCGGGACCTCCGTTGAGGCGGTGGTCGGAAAGTTCAGGGAGGCGAAGGCACGCTCAGCCCTGGGGGTCCTGGCCCGTCTCATTCCAAGGATCGTAGACAGGGCCAGCGGGACTCAGTCGCCACTCGTGCTCCTCCTCTTGGCAGGAGTAGGTAATTGAGGCGGCGCGAGTCCAGGAGGAAGAAGCAGGGTGTCAGGGAGCATCCTGGCACGAGCAGAGACAAGTAATCGCCTCCTTCCCTGTGCACACCCTCCTTTTCCTCTTTCCCCTTCAGTCCATAACATCAGGCCCAACGAGCCGGACCGATGATGATAATCTATTCTGACGGTCTACCTCAGGCCTTTGTTGTGTGACCAACCAAAGACCAATCAATCACTGAGAACATCACCTGTAGCCCCACAGTGCCGTTAGCGGAGTAATTAGCACTAGGTGCCTATACGGTGTGGTGAGTTTATTACAGGGCCTTTGTCGCTTTTTGTTCACTGAGTTTCTGGCAGCCAGATCTGAAGTCGGCTAGTATTGCAATGGTGATAAGCACAGGTAGCAGGTTCCCTCCCTGTGGGCTCAGAGGCGTGGTTAGGCTTCCTCTCACTCCAGAGTTATCTGCTGAGGCCTCCGCTCTCTAGACCTCGACAGAGTGTTTATATTCTTTATGCCATCGGGAAGAAGCCTCTCTCTTAATTCAGAGAGTTATATTTTAGGCTTTGCTTCCTCAGCTCTGTGTTGTGCTTAGCTAGAGCTCAGCTGATTCTTAAAGGGCATGGTAGGCCTCCTCTCCCTTAGGAGAATCATTCTTCTGAGGCCTCCATGTTTACAGCTTGTTAGCTGCATGTGTCAGGCCTTCTCTCCTTTGAGAATCATCCTGCTGAGGCCTCCATGCAAACAGCCCTCCAGGTAGAGCTTGAGAAGTGGTCCCTCCCTCTCTGAGGAGGTGTTTTAGGACCCTCGCTCCCTAGGCTCTGGTGGTAGTCAAGCCTGCTGTCCTATCTACCGTAAAACTTCAAATAATAGCCAAGTCCCAAATAGACACCTGTCTCTTTTACACGCCTGGTGTAGCAACAGGTTTGGATAAATAAAGGCCGGTGTCAAATAGAGGCCTGGTCTGTTTTTTTATTTAATCTTCTAAAACCAAATCTGTTTAAGCCAGTTCTATGGTGCAGATTGTGCATGCAAGAGAGCCCAGCGCATCTGGAAGGGAGCTGTTAACGCAAGCAAGGCAGAGTTAGCGGAGGCCGGAGAGGGAGAATCGGAGGAGAGCGACGAGGAGGAGGAATTCTCAAATGAACTTGAAGTTGAGTATCACGGTGATGATGATAGTGATGAAAAGGGTCATTTTGTATCACATGATTGCAGTTGTTTTACAGGGTAGCCTTTATTCTTTCTTGTTGATGTGTTTCGGGCAACAAGTTCATAGGCTCGATGAATATGTACCGGTAACGCGTCGCGTCTATGACAACTCGAGGTATCGAGGCGCAGCGCTTCTCGTCCGGTGTGTGACCCCCTTAATTCTTACACATTCGAATTATAAATAAAACGTAATATAATGTGGTAACCTCCTACTGTCATGATTTTCGTCTATCAGCCTATGCTATTTGGATCGCTATCTCTAGGCTTACACTCAATGAACAACATCTCAACACTAAATTAAAGGCCTGTCTCATATAGACGCCTGTCTTAAATACAAGCCGGTGCAGTTCGGCGATTCGGGAAAATAAAAGCCCGGGCTATTATTTGAAGTTTTGCGGTACATGTATCAGGCCTCCTCTCCTTAGAGTCATCCTGCTGAGGCCTCCATATACACAGCTTGTAAGCTACATTTGTCAGGCCTCCTCTCCTTCGAGAGTCATCCTGCTAAGGCCCCCATATATGCGGCTTGGTAGAGCGTGGAAAGTGTACTTCCTCATATCTCGAGTATATATTAGACCCGTTGTTCCCTAAACTCCGGGTTGATGCTCTAAGAAACTCGATGCCGGTGCGAGTCTGGCAGGCCCCTCTTCCTAAAATAGTTCCCTGCTGAGGCCTCCAGGCGAGCCTGTAGCTGTATTCTAGCATGTGTCAGGCCTCCTCTCCTTCGAGAGTCATCCTGCTGAGGCCTCCATGCAAACATCCCTCCAGGTAGAGCTTTAGAAGAGGTCCCTCCCTCTCTGAGGAGGTGTTTTAGGACCCTCGCTCCCTGAGCTCTGGTGGTAGTCAAGCTAGCTGTCCTATCTACATGTGTCAGGCCTCCTCTCCTTCGAGAGTCATTCTGCTGAGGCCTCCATATATACAGCCTGTTAGCTACATTTGTCAGGCCTCCTCTCCTTCGAGAGTCATCCTGCTGAGGCCTCCATATATGCGGCTTGGTAGATGCCGGTGTAAGTCTGGCAGGCCCCTCTTCCTAATAGAGTTATCCTGCTCAGGGAACATAGGTTACAGTCGTAACCTGAGACGTTCTCATGTGCATCATGCATGACTGATGATTGACAAGATATCTGCAAGACAAGCTCTTGAGAAGTTGAAGTGATTCCACTCAAAATAAGGATTTAATAGTAAAAATAGCTTTGTGCTTTCACAGTTGAAATCATATGTGTATTATATAAAGAGCTTATCTTCAGATGTTTTCTGCCCACATCACAAAAACAAGTAAAACAGGTTCTCACATTTAACTGTCCGGCATTTGATCTTTCATGTTTACTAACAAATAAATTTACTTTCAATTTAATCTCTTAATCTTCTGTTCTCCAGAATGTACGTACAGTCGTTGTCTGCATAAATCAGAAACCTCAGAGGCAGCCATCATAAAACGGCAGAATCATTAGGAAGGTGACAGGGCAACATGCACCATTAATGAATGTTGTTTAATTAGAGAGCCCCTCATCTCGTATTCTCCTGTCGCCCGCATTGTGCTCCAGCTAGTCGTGTTACTGCAAATTCAGCACTTTCCTTCAGCCACACACACACACACACACACACACACACACACACACACACACACACACACACACACACACACACACACACACACACACACACACACACACACACACACACACACACATATATAGGCACAGAGAATTGCCCTTTGTAATTACAAGTACATATTATGATATTAGTGTGAATGATTTATTATCAGCGTAAACAGAATTGCTGTGTTAATATTCGCCGCATCACATTTGAAGAGGATAATGAATCTCCTGCATAATTCATCAAATCATCCGGTTCTTCCATTAGTGAGAGATGTCTTTATACTCCAGCCAACTGACTTTGAGTCAGTTTCTGTGTTTTATACCCAGTGGTCAGAGGAAAGATTAAGAAGAAAAAGGTTGGTCCTAGATCACTCAAAGAGGAAAGGCTCACAGCTATCAGACAGAAAGCAGTTTTTTTTCTTTTTTTTTCTGCTGACTGTGCCGTCTGAATTAAGCTCTTACTACAAACTGGAAAATTAACATGTTCCACTGGGCTCCAGCCTAGTTTCACATTAGATGTGCATTATATTAGACACAGTATTTAAGGCTGAATAAGGGCATGTGGAACAGCTTTTCATGGTCTGCTATAATTACTGTTTGCTGTGATGTGGGATTTGATGTAATAATTTTTCTATTATCCAGTGGCATAAAGTTTTTCCAAAGTCATTTTTCAAAGTTTCATGTTTTACAGCAGGTATATACAGTGTTGGGAATAATGGCGTTTAAAAGAACGGCGTTAGGTAACGACGTTAGTTTTTCAGTAACGGGGTAATCTAACTAATTACTTTTCCCGTCGTTACAACGGCGTTAACGTTACTGAACGTTAAATGTGGTGCGTTACCACGGGCGTCAGTTTGGTTTGAAATGTGCTGGGGACAGAGACACATTCGGAAGTGCATTTTCAGAAATGCTGGTACAAACTTGTCAAACTGTGCAGCCTCTCTGCTCAAACAGTAAATAAATCGATCGATCCGCAATGTTATACGAGTTAAGTGGTCTAGTGGTAGATCATTTACCAAGCGTGTCAGAAGTTACGGGTTCGAATCCACACTTGTATAGTTGTTTTTTTCTCTCTCATCAAAACTAATTAAGTTCAGCAGGGACACGTTTGTGTGCATTTTATTTTGTGATTTCACCAGAACGAATAGTCTCCACAACGGCGATAGATTGAAGCGCGCGTCCGAGTGAAGACTGTGCGTGACCGCGCGAGCCATAAGAGAACAACTATCCATGCAACTGATAGCAGCGGGAACGAGCGCTCAGCTTGATTTCAAAAACAACACATTTTAGCGCTAGATCTCTTATTTAATAGCGAACTAAATTAATGCTCTGCTAACTGGAGATGTTTTATTTAGTTGTATTAACATCCATGCCTCAATGTTTCAAAAAGTGGTGCGTACAAAATGACTCATGACGAAATCTGGTGGGGACGTGTGCCCACCGAAATCGACGCCTATGTGCGTTACTATTATAGACAGTAAAGGTTACTATGTAGACTATTGATTGAATAAACTGTAATCCGAACGCACCCCGTGGCTCACACAGCTAGTGAGGAGGTGGGTTAATAACGAGGTAAGCGATTATGATTGGCTAAGGCAGAGTTATGTTTCCTGGTAGCCAATCAGATCCAGTGTTTTTACACACATGCCAGCACAAGCGCCACACACACACACAACAGCTAAACAGAGATTCGGTGAAGCAGCAGAGATGGCGAGTCAGGAGCAATCCGATGAAAAGTTGGCATTTTCAAGGTGCAATATAAGCACTACTTCTGTCCTACTCATTTCAACTGACTTGTGAAAACTGCGAAAAAAAGTCTTTTTTAACAGTAATGCAAATAGTTACTTTCCCTGGTAACGAGTTACTTTTATTATAGAGTAATTCAGTTACTAACTCAGTTACTTTTTGGAACAAGTAGTGAGTAACTATAACTAATTACTTTTTTAAAGTAACGTTCCCAACACTGGGTATATACGATATCAGATATATACAATGGAACACACTACCCAAATTCTTTCAAATTAATGCTGTTCTTTTGAACTTTCTATTCTTCAAATAACAATTAAGCAGCACAATTGTTTTCAACATTGACAATCAGAAGAAATGTTTCTTCAGCATCAAATCAGCATATTATAATGATTTCTGAAAGATCATGTGACACTGAAGACTGTAATAATGGCTGCTGAAAATTCAGCTTTGTTATCACAGGAACAAAATACATTTTAAAATGTATAAAAAAACAGTTCTGTCATAACTCTCGGAGTGTTTTGATTAGCATGGTAATGGATCTGACAATGGGAATGTATTTGGTCTTGGCAGAATAGATCTGCAATGCTGCTGCAGAGCAAGTACGGGATTTGCTATTGCCAAAATACAGTATACATGACACGTTGCTGTGAGCAAGTCATGCTGCTACTGTACAGTATAGCATACATGAATTACCCCCAGCAGATCTATACAGGTGGAGCTAGGGAAGGCGGAGGGTTTCTGAAAGTGTGCTGCAAATTGCTAAAGCAAACACTGACCCAGAGTCTTGCACGCAGGCAGGTACCCGACAGGTGAACCACTAATATTTGATGTAATGATTGGAATAATATTTACTTTGTCATTTGCGTTGCATGTACGGGTTGAGAATCAAAAGGCACGGGCAGACTGCGGGTCCAATAGGCAAGACTATTTTGACTCAGTAGAGTACCGACTGATATACAGCTGCTTTCAAACGGTCCCGTGCTTATTTGTGTTCAAGCTCTGTAGTCTGAAGAACGTCAACATTTTCTAATTACCATGTGGTTTGCAGTGTTGAGCATTGTAGCCAACCACACTGCAACTGAATTGATTGACAGCTTCAGTCGTTATAAAGGGAGCGCTCTTTGCTCACTTTCTGTACAGGTCCTTCTCAAAAAATTTGCATATTGTGATAAAGTTCATTATTTTCCATAATGTAATGATAAAAATTAAACGTTCATATATTTTAGATTCATTGCACACCAACTGAAATATTTCAGGTCTTTTATTGTTTTAATACTGATGATTTTGGCATACAGCTCATGAAAACCCAAAATTCCTGTCTCAAAAAATTTACAAATATCATGAAAAGGTTCTCTAAACGAGCTATTAACCTAATCATCTGAATCAACTAATTAACTCTAAACACCTGCAAAAGATTCCTGAGGGTTTTAAAAACTCCCAGCCTGTTTCATTACTCAAAACCGCAATCATGAGTAAGACTGCCCACCTGACTGCTGTCCAGAAGGCCATCATTGACACCCTCAAGCAAGAGGGTAAGAGACAGAAAGAAATTTCTGAACAAATAGGCTGTTCCCAGAGTGCTGTATCAAGGCACCTCAGTGGGAAGTCTGTGGGAAGGAAAAAGTGTGGCAAAAAACGCTTTACAACGAGAAGAGGTGACCGGACCCTGAGGAAGATTGTGGAGAAGGACCGATTCCAGACTTTGGGGGACCTGCGGAAGCAGTGGACTGAGTCTGGAGTAGAAACATCCACAGCCACCGTGCACAGGCGTGTGCAGGAAATGGGCTACAGGTGCCGCATTCCCCAGGTCAAGCCACTTTTGAACCAGAAACAGCGGCAGAAGCGCCTGACCTGGGCTACAGAGAAGCAGCACTGGACTGTTGCTCAGTGGTTGCATGTCATTCGGAAATCAAGGTGCCAGAGTCTGGAGGAAGACTGGGGAGAAGGAAATGCCAAAATGCCTGAAGTCCAGTGTCAAGTACCCACAGTCAGTGATGGTCTGGGGTGCCATGTCAGCTGCTGGTGTTGGTCCACTGTGTTTTATCAAGGGCAGGGTCAATGCAGCTAGCTATCAGGAGATTTGGGAGCACTTCCACCTGCTGAAAAGCTTTATGGAGATGAAGATTTCATTTTTCAGCACGACCTGGCACCTGCTCACAGTGCCAAAACCACTGGTAAATGGTTTACTGACCATGGTATTACTGTGCTCAATTGGCCTGCCAACTCTCCTGACCTGAACCCCATAGAGAATCTGTGGGATATTGTGAAGACAAAGTTGAGAGACGCAAGACCCAACACTCTGGATGAGCTTAAGGCCGCTATCGAAGCATCCTGGGCCTCCATAACACCTCAGCAGTGCCACAGGCCGATTCCCTCCATGCCACGCCGCATTGAAGCAGTCATTTCTGCAAAAGGATTACCGACCAAGTATTGAGTGCATAACTGAACATAATTATTTGAAGGTTGGCTTTGTTTTTGTATTAAAAACACTTAATTTATTGGTCGGATGAAATATACTTATTTTTTGAGACAGGAATTTTGGGTTTTCATGAGCTGTATGCCAAAATCATCAGTATTAAAACAATAAAAGACCTGAAATATTTCAGTTGGTGTGCAATGAATCTAAAATATATTAAAGTTTAATTTTTATCATTACATTATGGAAAATAATGAACTTTATCACAATGTGCAATTTTTTTGAGAAGGACCTGTATATAATCTATTCACATTTTGAATGTTTTTTTTTTCATGCTGCTAAGAGGACCAACAGCCATATAATTTACACTGCAGAGTTTTAGGAGAGACAACCGCATTTAAATGCAGAGTGAATCCGCTAAAATGTTCCCGATATTATTATGACAGTAAAGGCTCATATTTGGCTATATGTTCTTTTAATTTATGGAGACTTCTAAGTGTCTGTATAGCCTATGGTGTGATGTACTGTATGCACATTTGTTAAAAAAATCCTGTATGGACAGGCTGCTCACATGATGTAGGCAAAGGCTTTGTATTGTTTACACGATGGATGCACATCTTTTTTTCTGCTAATCATCACCATGTTGGGTTGTGTGTATATTTTTCTGTAATGTATGAACCCAGGATGCCTAATGTTGATTTGATGGCTTGTGTTACATGAGAAAGTAAATAATTTTTATCTCCCTGATGCAGATTTAATGCGGGGGTCGGTTTGGGTCGCGGTCAATATGTCAAACAGGTCGGGTCGGGTCGGGTACGAAATTAAATGAGTGCTGCTGTCGGATAATGGGCCGGGTGTGCTGTTAAGTACTGCGGGTGCGGGTTTACCAAACGCTACTGATACAGCAGTAACCAATCAGCTGTGCCAAGGAGGTTGAGTTAAGAACCTATCAGCCTGCGCCATCTAGAATTTCATGACAGAACTTTGTATTTATTTTAAATTGCAATATTATTTCACAGTATTACTTTGTTCACTGCATTTTAAAAATGTTACCGATCCCAAACTTTTTGACAGTAGTGCGTTCCTATCAGGAACTCTATTATTTAATTTTCCCTGTGCTTTTCTTAGCACTGATCCAGAAGCGACTGAAGAAAGAGAAGAAGACCAAGAGAAAATTGCAGGAGGCTCTGGAGGTCGAGTCTAAGAGAAGAGACCAGGCCGAGCAGACGCTGCAAAGGACGGCCTCCAGTGAGAGATCACCTATTCAAAACGGTTAGAATGCTCATCCACCAAAATGCTAATGCTTAAATCGATTTTGTACAGACAATTTTCTGCATGTTGCAATGAAATCCTTATGGTGTCACTGCCACTTAAAAAGGCATGACCACACAACCAGGACTGAAGAGAATACACTGTAAAGCCAAATTAGTTAGCCTTCAAGAAACATGCAGATTTCCTAAAAGAAAAAACTAAGTTCAGTGAAATAGCAATAGTACGTTGTGCTGACAAATTCTTAGTGTAGGTTATAGCTACTCAGAATTCCAATTTTCGACAACTACATTTCAAGTTTTTACTACTTTTGGCTTTATTGGCCAATTTTATTTGTCTTGTGTCAGTAGCAGCACAACAAAGACAGCAAATTGTTTTGTAGCGGTAGAGTCTTATTCAAATTAATTTAACTGTTACCCTGGTTGTTTTGCATGCTGAATGTTGATGTCTGTGTTTGACTGATGCAAGGTCAATTGCAAGATATTGTCACAATTAAAGGGGGATTATATCAACCCAATTAAAGTTTGATGTTTCACAAGGTGTTTATGACAAAATTGCAATAAAGTTTTAATACACCATACTTCTACATGAAAAGTTGTCTAGTTAATGTAGTTGGAAGTTAGGTCACCTTTTAAAAGCAATCTATTTATTATTTCTCTTCCTTTAAAAAAATACAATTAGCTATGATTTTTGTTGCAGCACTGCATCAATTGTAAGGGAATTATAGTAATATAATTATAGTCACAATTATTCCAGGTCTGCCCTATCTGGCACATCACCGTGTCAAGTACAATTGCTGCTATGACAGCAGTATTGTTAACTTTAAAATGTGTTTTACTTGTGGCAAATAATTTGTAGCCACAATGATAACTGTTTTCATGTTAACAGACCCTCCTCAACATGAAATGGAGACAAACCATAACAGCAGCAAAACAGACACTGACAGAACAATACAAGGTACAGATTTCTGAATGGATTTGGATTTATGGATCTATATTTAAATGTCTCTTTCTCCGGTAATGTTCAGTTTTGAAAGAAACAGAACACAATGTCTCCTTTTATACATACACTGTGTGTGTATATATATATATATATATATATATATATATATATATATATATATATATATATATATATATATATATATATATACAGGTCCTTCTCAAAAAATTAGCATATTGTGATAAAGTTCATTATTTTCCATAATGTAATGATAAAAATTAAACTTTCATATATTTTAGATTCATTGCACACCAACTGAAATATTTCAGGTCTTTTATTGTTTTAATACTGATGATTTTGGCATACAGCTCATGAAAACCCAAAATTCCTATCTCAAAAATTTGCATATTTCATCCGACCAATAAAATAAGTGTTTTTAATACAAAAAAAGTCAACCTTCAAATAATTATGTTCAGTTATGCACTCAATACTTGGTCGGGAATCCTTTTGCAGAAATGACTGCTTCAATGTGGCGTGGCATGGAGGGAATCAGCCTGTGGCACTGCTGAGGTGTTATGGAGGCCCAGGATGCTTCGATAGCGGCCTTAACCTCATCCAGAGTGTTGGGTCTTGCGTCTCTCAACTTTCTCTTCACAATATCCCACAGATTCTCTATGGGGTTCAGGTCAGGAGAGTTGGCAGGCCAATTGAGCACAGTAATACCATGGTCAGTAAACCATTTACCAGTGGTTTTGTGAGCAGGTGCCAGGTCGTGCTGAAAAATGAAATAAAGTTTCCATAAAGTTTTTCAGCAGGTGGAAGCATGAAGTGCTCCAAAATCTCCTGATAGTTAGCTGCATTGACCCTGCCCTTGATAAAACACAGTGGACCAACACCAGCAGCTGACATGGCACCCCAGACCATCACTGACTGTGGGTACTTGACACTGGACTTCAGGCATTTTGGTATTTCCTTCTCCCCAGTCTTCCTCCAGACTCTGGCACCTTGATTTCCGAATGACATGCAAAATTTGCTTTCATCTGAAGAAAGTACTTTGGACCACTGAGCAACAGTCCAGTGCTGCTTCTCTGTAGCCCAGGTCAGGCGCTTCTGCCGCTGTTTCTGGTTCAAAAGTGTCTTGACCTGGGGAATACGGCACCTGTAGCCCATTTCCTGCACACGCCTGTGCACGGTGGCTCTGGATGTTTCTACTCCAGACTCAGTCCACTGCTTCCGCAGGTCCCCCAAGGTGTGGAATCGGTCCTTCTCCACAATCTTCCTCAGGGTCCGGTCACCTCTTCTCGTTGTGCAGCGTTTTTTGCCACACTTTTTCCTTCCCACAGACTTCCCACTGAGGTGCCTTGATACAGCACTCTGGGAACAGCCTATTCAGAAATTTCTTTCTGTCTCTTACCCTCTTGCTTGAGGCTGTCAATGATGGCCTTCTGGACAGCAGTCAGGTGGGCAGTCTTACTCATGATTGCAGTTTTGAGTAATGAAACAGGCTGGGAGTTTTTAAAAGCCTCAGGAATCTTTTGCAGGTGTTTAGAGTTAATTAGTTGATTCAGATGATTAGGTTAATAGCTCATTTAGAGAACCTTTTCATGATGTGCTAGTTTTTTGAGATAGGAATTTTGGGTTTTCATGAGCTGTATGCCAAAATCATCAGTATTAAAACAATAAAAGACCTGAAATATTTCAGTTGGTGTGAAATGAATCTAAAATATATCAAAGTTTAATTTTTATCATTACATTATGGAAAATAATGAACTTTATCACAATATGCTAATTTTTTGAGAAGGACCTGTATATATATATATATATATAATGTAGACAGAACAACAATGTATCACAAGCCTTCGTTAGAATATTAAACATTTAAAATATTGACAGTGAAATGAAATTAAATGCCACTGACGCAAAAAGAAAAAAAAGGAAAGTAAGAATAAAGACAAAAAGAGGAGCAGTAATTAATGGTCCCTTAATTGTCCTCATGAAATATTTGCATGGGCATAATTTACATAATCTACGTGTTGTAATTAATCTTTCAAAGGGTTTGCTTTCTCTTTTTGTCTAGGTTAAGAAGAAAGGAAGGGAAGGGCTCTTTTTTGTTTTCTTTGACATTTATTCAAATACTGCATCTTCTCCTTTAACAATCCTTTCATCTCCCTCTCAGTCCGCACATTAGAACATTATGGATTAGTCTGTTCATTATATGCTGCTCTCAACATCAGCCAAGCTTCATTCACACCATTTTTTTTTTGTCCACAGATGGAAGGCTCTTTCTAAAGTCCACAATAATGTACTGAAGAATGAAGACAAGGAGTAAATACATTCATACTGTATAGAAGAGACTGTAGTAAATAGCCTGGTAAATAACGTCTGCAATTCTGCTGGAGGACTGATGGAAGACAATGAGGCAATGTTATAGGCTGTTGTCAGTGTGTTGCAGCACAAGGACTTGACAAGATTATTATGGCCATCGAAAGTCAGCATTCAGTAGAATGAAGCGTGAGCCAAGTTAACATCATCAGATGGCAGAGAAGAATTACCATGGACCTTGGATATTTCAAAGGGACTTTTCGCAACACTGAGAAATTAAAAAAACATTTTATAAAGCATTTAAATCTGCTTGACTACATTGACAGATTAAATATTCAAATCAAACTTTGCCATTTAATGCCCTTTTATCATTTCACATTTTAAGTCAATTTCAAAGCATCCTTTCCTGAAGGGAGGTGTCTGAAGAGAGATTTCAATTTATTTAGTTATTTATCAAATATAGACACTGCATTTAAATGCGTACTGTGTATCTGTCTGTTATTTCAAAAAGAAGGTATAGATGTCCAGATTTTGTTTTTCATTGTTGTACATGGAATCATAGCAGAAATGTCTCAAATCATAAAATATGTACATAAAAGTGTAGACATGCTACTGTGCATTGTAAGCTGTAGAGTTATTTTTGTTCTGTTGCCATTTATTATTATACCCGACATGGAGAGCATGCTGGCATGTCGTTACTTCTGTCCTGTCCATCTGGAATACAATAAAGATTTTTCCCACATGCTTTACAAGGGAGACGTTTCAAAACACTGACTGACTGATAATTGTTTTGTGTGACCACAGCAACACAAAATCAAAGTAGTCGAATGCAACTAGATTGAAGTCTACCCTACCACTCTTGTTTTTGTTTACCACTGGTAAAGCATGCAATGCATCATTGTTTTGTTTTGTTTATTTTATTTATTTTTTAAATCTATTTTACTCATGATTTATTTTATTTTACTTACAGGACATAAATACACACTTGTTCATGTTTACCTCTGGTAAAAATTCACAATTCTTCATTATTTTATTCAAATTTTTTCCCTTGATTTTTATTTATTTATTTTACTTTTAAGACATAAAGATACTCTTGTTTTAAAGATACACTGGTAAAAGTTTGCGATGCTTTTTTAAAAATTGTATTTTATTTTTAAACTTCCAAGACAGAGTCATAGAGATAGACACTTTCACTTTTCTCAAGAGCACATGCACTAAATGTGTTGACGCAGCATTTAGCCAATCACTCAAGCTGTACTGTTTAGCGGTATGCTCTCTCTTTCTCTCTCTGAACATAATAAGAAGCCAGGAGAGATGAATAATTGACTGATTGTTGCATTATTCAGGCCCCTATTGTGGAAAAAAGCCCAGTCTCTGGCACTTTCCAGGTCTCTCTGGCATATTGAATATGAGGTTAAAGTTTCAATCAACCTTGAAAGGGAGAGGCATTTTTCATCGCCTAGCTAGTGTATCAAGTTGGTGCACTCAGAGCTACTGTATAGTTAATAATGTGTCTGCTGTACATTATAGCCTAAAATAGATTACACTAGACCAAAGTTGCATTATCAACCCAATCTGACAGGATTGGTAAAATTATTATTTATTATGCAAGTCCAATTATACTTATTGTGGTGATCCTTAACCCTGATTGTGGCAAGCTGGAATTAGCATACTCAAATTGCAGTCAACACTGGGTGGTATATATTTTCCCCATCAGTGATCATTTTTATCTATGGGTCTATTATGAACCAAAATGACTCTAACAAGACTGTTGAATGGTTCATGACAGTCTATAAGACATCCAGCCACGACGGAGTAGCACAAATGTATAATCTAATCAGAGAATGCCTATTATACATTAGCACAGACAGTGGTAAAAGTGCAGGACAAGTTATCCAAATGAGTGTTAGAGCAAGATGAGAGTCAGGCTGTGGACGGGTAATGAAAGGGCAAGAGAGTGCGCTCAGCTTTTCAAACCTTTCACTGTCATTACTAATTCATGTTGCTCCTTCTCGCTCCTAATGAGAGAGTGAGTTGGGGGAAAGGGAGAATGGTGCAGGGATAATGTGCCGTGAAATTGACTCATTCTTGAGAAGAGGAAAGGGAGAGGAGATCAACTTTTGATTTTAAACTGCACTCTGAGGAAATGATGGTGAATTTAGTGATCCTGACAAAAGAGGGGACTGTTTATTTAGTTCAGCTTTTCATGACAGAGAAAAAAGGAATTTAAGGACAGAGGGGAAAAAAAGTTAACAGCGATGCAGCAGCCCCAAAAAAGCATGTGGACACTTAAGTCACACTTAAAACTTTATGAATGACTTTCCATTATCAAACAAGAAATACAGTACAATCACTTCACAAAAACAAGTGCATTATTTTCAAAAGATGCATTGTTCAAAATGAAGACACACAGTAGGACACTTTTTTGCTGTGAAATGTCAGTGTTAATGTGAAGAACTGCACCCATGGTTACTCTGCTGACACCACACTGTAAAAAGAAATCCTGCTTTTACAGAAAATAACTGATTTTTTGACGATCATTTTCTTTAATTTTAAATTGTACTCAAAACACTGTAAAATTACAAATAATATCTGTAAAATAAAAATTCAGCTGTTATTTTAATCATTGTGACAATGACAAATTCCTGTAATTCACATTTTTTATACAGAAAATTTATTGTATTTTTCATACAGTATATTCTCAGTATTCCTAAATTACATAAAAATGTATGTAAAATTACAAATATAATCTGTAATTAAACAGTAACAAAACAGTTAAATGATAAAATGGTTAAATGACTGGCAGCCCTCTCCCCCCCCCCCCCCCCCCAAACTGTAACATTAAAGTAAAACATCCTAAATTAAATAAACTGAAAAACACTGTTCCCTATCGGTCAGTCACTACGACGTAGGTCATGACTGACCAAATAGGAATCTCGCTAGAGAGGCCAATCTACTTCGAGTGAAACTAAAACAGGCCAATGCACATTGGCGTGCAATCATTTGCATCAGCTGCGCGACCTCGTTAGCGCGGGTATTTAACGAGCAGCTGAGCGATTGCACAGTTAGCTTTTTGCTTCGGAGCCAAACACTTCGATGCCTCTACTGCAGTGGAAAAACTTCTACAGGCTTTCTTTTCTGAACTTCTCTCTTTTTTTCTGGTGCTGGGCGCGACAGCACGCCAGCGTGAGCAGCCTCCTCTTTAAAGAGCAAACAAAAAAAAGCTGTTTTAACGGCTGGTAAGATCTCCCAGCGCACAGTCAGGTGCACATTCCCCTGTGATCGCTGAGGCTGCTCCCCTGCGTCCTTCAGCACCAGTGAGAGTAGTTCCTAAAAGAGCAAACACAGATAGTTCGCGTCTTTTTCAAGATGACGTTCTATCTGTGTTTCTGGATGCGGTCGTTACCTGGGATCGCGGGATGGTCACGATCGCTGCCTTGTGTGTCTGGGCCTCGAACACGCACAGGCAGCGTTCGTGGATGAGTCATGTACCCATTGTGGGAAGATGACCATCTCGGAGCTGAGGTCGAGACTCGTTCCTGCAAAGGGGCGGAGTACCCGTGCCTGCACCTCGGTTCAACCCCCCTTCGCGGGTTGCTTCCGGCAGTGACATGGGTGACCTGAGGATTACAGTGAGCGCGCTTCCTTCAGGGAACCAACCCCCTAGGAACCCCCACTCCTCTCATGCTCCGCAGCCAGTTCAGCTGCCAACGGAACGCGCCGGACCATCCTTGAGATGTGTACCGGTCGTTTCGTTCGGCGCTCCCCGCGACGACCAGATGTCGATCGCTGCATCGGAGTGTGGGTCAGACCGCTCCGCGGACGACGACTCGGAGCCGCTGCCTCCTTCGGGTGTGCCAGCTGTGCCCGAGTCGGACCCGGAGATGATGGCCATGCTTTCCCGGGCCGCCAACAGGATCGGGCTCGTGTGGAACCCTCCACCGTGTCCCGAGCCCTCGAAGCTGGATGATTGGTATCTCGGTGTGGCGCGCGCTGGTTCTCAGCAACCCACTCCAGTGCCTTTCTTCCCGGAGGTGCATGAGGAGCTCACGGGGACGTGGACGGCACCTTTCACTGCCAGAAACCGTCCCGGTGGCTCCTGCTCCCTCACCACCCTTGATGGCGGGGCAGCTAAGGGATACACGCGTGTCCCGCCAGTGGAACGGGCCGTTGCTATGCAACTGTGCCCTAACTCCACTTGGCGTGGGGAACCGTGTCTTCCTTCACGCGCCTGTAGGTACTCGTCGGACTTAACCGACAAGGCTTACAAGGGCTGCGGGGAAGCTGCCTCTGCCATACACGCTATGGCGTTGTTGCAGGTTCATCAGGCTAAGGCACTGAAGGACCTGCACGAGGGTGGTCACGACCCGCAAGTTCTCCAAGAACTTCGCACCGCGACGGACCTCGCGCTTCGTGCGACGAAGTTTACCGCGCGGTCTGTGGGTCGTGCGATGTCCACTTTGGTGGTCCAGGAACGCCATCTCTGGCTGTGTCTGGCCGACATGAGGGAAACCGACAAGCTCAGGTTTCTTAACTTCCCCGTGTCCCAGACCGGCCTCTTCGGCGACGCAGTCGAGAACTTTGCCCAGCAGTTCTCGGCTGTACAGAAGCAGACTGAGGCGATCAGTCACATCCTGCCGCGGCGGTCAGCTGCTGCCTCCACTCCACCGCCTGCGGCTCCTCAGTCTGCTCGTCGCCAAGGGCGTCCTCCTGCGTCTGCCCCTGCTCCCGCGCCGCAGCAGCAGCCTCCACCTAAGCGGCGCCGTGGAGCTGGTCGCAGGGAGGGCGCCCCGCTCGTCCAGGCCCCCGCCAAGAAGGGCGGCAAAGCCAAGAGTAAGCGGCCCTAGGACGGGCGACCCGGAGATGGAGGGAACTGCTCTTCAGGAGACGATGACCGCATCGCTCCTTCTCCCGGAAGAGGGCCGGGTGGGAAATCTTTTGTTTCCTTTTGTTCCGCCGCTGGCCTTAAAACCAGCGGTACCCAAATTTTCAAAAGAGCAGTTTCTACCATCTCTGGGTCCGAAGGGGACCCGGAGAGTAGTGGGGGGACAGAATCCTCACCACTCTCATCCGCCTCCTCTATCGCCAGTGAGCAGCAGTGTGCAGTTCGAGAACGCCACCGAGCTGCCTCCTGCACCTCCTGCCCTGTGGAACCAGGTAAGTGCTGCACAGCACACACAGACCCCGCTACGGGCCGCCTCCCAGAGAGAGCCCCCCGAGCCGCGTCCCTGTGTTCCACCTCGCTGCCCCACTCCGGGTACGCCTGCGGTCCCTTTGGTCCCGCTTGCACGGTCTCTGAGAGCCTGGTTAGCGCTCCCCAGTCCGTCTCGTTGGCTCATTCGGACCATCAGGCTCGGCTATGCGATTCAGTTCGCCCGGCGTTCCCCCAAGTTTCGGGCCATCCACTCCACTACAGTGAGAGCAGTGTCTTGCGTGGGGAGATCGCAGTCCTACTGGCGAAGGACGCGATAGAGCCGGTCCCTCCAGCCGATATGAGGTCAGGGCACTACAGTCCCTACTTCATTGTACCCAAGAAAGGTGGTGGGTTACGACCGATCTTGGATCTGCGAGTTTTGAATCGGAGCCTCCACAAGCTACCGTTCAAAATGCTCACGCAGAAACGCATTTTCGAATGCATCCGTCCCCAAGATTGGTTTGCAGCGATCGACCTGAAGGACGCGTACTTTCATGTCTCGATTCTTCCTCGACACAGGCCGTTCCTGCGCTTTGCGTTCGAGGGTCGAGCATATCAGTACAAAGTCCTACCCTTCGGGCTGTCCCTGTCCCCCCGTGTCTTCACGAAAGTCACGGAGGGGGTCCTTGTTCCCATGAGAGAACAGGGCGTTCGCATCCTCAACTATCTCGACGACTGGCTCATACTAGCACACTCTCGAGATCAGCTATGCGAACACAGGGACCTCGTGCTCAGGCACCTCAGCCAGTTGGGTCTTCAGGTCAACTGGGAAAAGAGCAAACTCTCCCCTGTGCAGAGGATCTCTTTTCTCGGTATGGAGTTGGATTCGGTCGCTCAGACAGCGCGCCTCACAGAGCAGCGTGCTCAGTCGGTGCTGAACTGCTTGAACACGTTCAAAGGCGGGACAGCGGTCCCACTGAAATTTTTTCAGAGGCTCCTGGGGCATATGGCAGCGGCAGCAGCGGTAACCCCGCTCGGCTTGCTTCATATGAGACCGCTTCAGCACTGGCTTCACGGCCGAGTCCCGAGATGGGCGTGGCATCACGGCACTCACCGGGTGGCAGTCACACCGGCCTGCCGTCAGACCTTCAGCCCGTGGTCAGACCTTTCGTTCCTTCGGGCAGGAGTCCCCTTGGAACAGGTCTCCAGGCATGCTGTGGTATTCACAGATGCCTCTGCCACCGGCTGGGGTGCCACGTACAACGGGCATGCAGTGTCAGGGGTGTGGACGGCTCCCCAACTGCATTGGCACATCAATTGGCTCGAGTTGCTAGCAGTAGATCTCGCTCTGAGCCGCTTGAAAAGGCCGCTACGGGGCAGGGACGTACTGGTCCGCACGGACAACACTGCGACCATTGCGTACATCAACCGACAAGGTGGTCTACGCTCCCGTCGCATGTCGCAACTCGCCCGCCATCTCCTCCTCTGGAGTCAGAAGCATCTGAGGTCGCTTCGAGCCATGTATGTCCCCGGCGTGCTCAACCGTGTGGCCGACGAGCTATCACGAGCTGTGCTTCCGGGAGAGTGGCGACTCCACCCCCAGGTGGTTCAGCTGATCTGGAGAGAGTTCGGAGAGGCTCAGGTAGACCTGTTTGCCTCCTCAGAGACCTCCCACTGCCAGCTGTTTTACTCCCTGACCGAGGGAACACTCGGCACGGACGCACTGGCACACAGCTGGCCCCGGGGCCTCCGCAAATATGCGTTTCCCCCAGTGAGCCTACTTGCACAGACATTGTGCAAAGTCAGGGAGAACGAGGAGCAGGTCCTTCTGGTGGCTCCCTATTGGCCCACCCGGACTTGGTTCCCGGAACTCATGCTCCTCGCGACAGTCCCTCCCTGGCCCATTCCTCTGAGAAAGGACCTTCTGACTCAGAGACGGGGCGTGCCTAGAGTTCGGGCCGGGTGACGGCCACGTGGTACTAAGACCCCGGCCTGGCTATGTGCCCAAGGTTCCTACCACTCCCTTCAAAGACCAGGTAGTGAACCTGCAAGCGCTGCCCTTGGAGGAGGCAGACCCAGCCCTGGCTTTGCTCTGTCCCGTTCGCGCTCTGCGTATGTACGTGGACAGAACTCAAAGCATCAGGACCTCAGATCAGCTCTTTGTCTGTTACGGAGGCCAGCAGAAGGGAAAGGCTGTCTCCAAGCAGAGGTTGGCCCACTGGATAGTGGATGCCATCGCCTTGGCTTACCAAGCACAAGGCGTGTCCTGCCCGCTTAGGTTGCATGCACACTCTACGAGAGGCGTGGCATCCTCCTGGGCGCTGGCACGTGGCTTCTCGCTAACAGATATCTGTAGAGCTGCGGGCTGGGCGACACCTAACACGTTCGCTAGATACTATAGCCTACGTGTAGAGCCGGTCTCCTCCCGTGTTCTCACCCTAAACGGGTAGAAGCACTGAGAGGTCTGGCTCTGTCGGCTTGCTGCACCCTACTGTGCACCCTTATTGCTCCAGAGTGAAAAACCTGTCGAGTCCTCCAAAACCCCTCGGCCCGGACTTGGCGGAGCGTCCGGCGCCAGGCCCTTATCCGTTGAATCCTTGAGAACCGGATCTGGGCTGGGTTCCATATGTGTGACCCTACGGGGATCCCATATGTGTATATATTCCACGGATGCTCCTATCGGAAGCCCGTGTCTTTCCCTTGGGCTAAGTCACCCATTATTTCATATGCAGTACAGCCTTCGGGTTAGTCCATATGTATTTCCACGTAACTGGAAGTGGCTTCCGCAGCGTTCCTTCCTAAACAGGAAAGGCACGCTTTCCCAGTGTTATCCAATATGTCACTGTATGGGTTATCACGGAACAACACTGTCAAACTCTCTGTGTAGGCCTCCTCCTATCGTCCTTCCAGGCAAGAAGGTGTAGAGGCTTGCACGGGGGCGCTGGATGGGGTGCAGCAGCAGTGGCGCTTTGGTAGGGATTCCTATTTGGTCAGTCATGACCTACGTCTCGGTTACATATGGTAACCCTCGTTCCCTGAGGGAGGGAACGGAGACGTAGGTCCCGTCGCCACATCTGCTGCCGCCCGCCGGGGCGGCCAGCTTCTCAGGCTTGGCTCCTCAGCAAAAAACTAACTGTGCAATCGCTCAGCTGCTCGTTAAATACCCGCGCTAACGAGGTCGTGCAGCTGATGCAAATGATTGCACGCCAATGTGCATTGGCCTGTTTTAGTTTCACTCGAAGTAGATTGGCCTCTCTAGCGAGATTCCTATTTGGTCAGTCATGACCTACGTCTCCGTTCCCTCCCTCAGGGAACGAGGGTTACCATATGTAACCGAGACTTTATTTTACAGGTATTTCCTGCATTATTATGATCAAATACCTTCATTGTAAAAAAAATAAAATAAAATAAAAAGGGTCAAATGACTGGCAGCTACGACTGCCAAACAAAAACCATAAAATGAAAGTAAAATATGCTAATTTAAATAAAGTGCAAAAAACTATCAGAAATTTGATGTAACCATGATTGAGATCAGTGTTTGCTTTAGTTGGGCTCATGACCCTTGAGTTTTTAACATTAATTTTTCTCTGGCTGCTTTAACTGTGTTTTGATACACATTTGTTATGGCAATAAATGCAGGAGAAAATCTCATCAGATGGTGTTGATCACTTATTGGTGATGATGTAGTTATCATATGGTGAACTGATTCACTGATATGTCAGTCAAATCTCTGAATATATTAGCTGAGATTACATTATATATAGATGGACTTTAATTTATACAAAGTCTATAATTAATGTCATAATTTTTCACACGACCCTTGACATTTTGTGGCATCAGTATTATAACAATCTGAAATTTAAAAAAAATATATATTATAAAGAAAATGTTATGAGCTGGTTTAATTTTTTTTAGGAGTATAGAGACATCAAGAATCAACATATGAATCTCAACAATGGTGACAATCAACAAAGCCTGTTTGTGACTTTATAGTAGTTCAGAGTTGATCAGAATTTTTTTTCATTGTCACCATTATTGTGATTCATACGCTGATTCTTGATGTCTGAGTGAGTCTATATGATCCTGTCAAAACATGTTCTGTATAATGATTTCATAAAATCTGAGTCTCACAGGACTGCAGGATTTTCTATAGCAGTAGTGACATGCAAAATTAACAACTAATATTTAATGATTTAATCAGATATTACTCTTAAGGTGGTCTCAATAAAGCAGGCCACTGCATGATGAATATTATCACCGGATCCTAGTTTCTCTTGGATTCCTACAATAACAAATATGTGTCAGATACACACAGTTAAAGCAGCTAGAGAAAAAGTAATGTTAAAAAATAATAGAGTCAAGAGTCCAACTAAAGCAAACACTGATCTCCATCATGGTGACTTTATTATTATCAAATAAAATATCAACTTCTAAACCTCTGTTAAGTCTCAATAAGAATGTTAGTATGACAGAAATAAAGTCTGGATTGTAATAAGTGAAGATGCTGAGATCCTGAGAGATCTGTTAGTGTTTATGTTCTGTTGGGATGTAAAGTGTTTCTGTATGGTGTGTTTTGTGTGTCACCATTGTGTTGAAGAGTAGAGCCTGTGCTTCAGTCCAGGATGAGCAAAGAAACACTTATAATATGCTGCATGTTGCTTTATTTAACTGACAGTAACAGGTATTGTTACTGATGCATTGATGTATAGTCATAGCAAATCATGCATGTAGTTGACTGCATGTTTTTTAGTAAAAAAAATCAGGAAATATATTTGAAATAACCGTGTTTCTGTTCAAAAGCTTAATGAATATTAATTAATATCTGTAATAGTATTTTGCACATATTTAAATTAGGATATTTTACATTCATTTTATGGTTTTTGTACGGCAGCCATTGCTGACAGTCATTGACTGTTTTTTTTATGGGAGTTTACAGTTAGGGTGTTTGATCGTAATAATTCAGATAATAGCTGTAAAATAACTGTTTTCTGTAAAACATTTAAGGAAAATTTCTGTAAAAGGTTTTTGTACTTAATTAAAATTAGTATATTTTACTTTATTTTTACGTTTTTTTGTTTGGCAGCCGTAGTTGACAGTCATTGACCATTTTTTAAAGATTTACTTTTTACAGTGCAGTGTGAACCTGAAGGTATATGACTTCATTCATCCACTAAAAATGACATTGGGACCAGTCAGTGAAAGGTATTGTGGTAGCATTTTACAATAAGATTTCAATACCATCATGGATGAACAATGAACAACATGCATGTATTAAAGGCAGGGTAGGCAATGTTTTGCTCATTATCTGTGCTGCGTCAACTGCACAAACCTATGGCGAGCCGGCTAAGATGCGCGAACCAATCAGATCGCTTCATACCAGAGCACGTCAGAGCCCGCCAGTATGAGCGTGGCTTATAGCTATATAAGCCCCCATTTCCGCCATAGAACTCAAGTTAAATCGACTGAAGTGATCCCCTGATCGAAGCACAGTAGCACGGCAGGTTACGCAATACTCGTTCCCTACTCTCAGGGAACCGAGGTTACGCAAGTAACCGAGACGTTCCCTTTCAAGAGGTCTCTCGTATTGCGCAAGTTAGCTTACGCTATGGGAACCCCTTTCAAAACTCTGTGCGTGCCTAAAATTTCGCCCCATACTATAGGCTAGGGCCAAGTGCCCGAGGCTCATAGAAGAGTACAGTTATGAGTCCTAATAGAGGTCAGATCAGTAATGAGCTTCATATAGGGAAATATAGGAATGGGCCTTATAAAGGGCCAAGCTCCTTCTTTATATGGTATATAGAACTGTAGTTCAGGTTCACCCAGGACCAGACAAATGTCGGGCTCAATAGTTGTGGAGAATATTGCTTAGACACTTTATTTATACGGAAAGAACCCTTGCTTCTAAAGCGGGAACTTAAAGGTTATAAAACCTCATAAATGTGGACGGTGAGACCCAGCTGGCTGCCGCACAAATATCTTCAATTGGTATTCCACTCGACCATGCCTATGACGAGGCCATGCCTCTCGTGGAATGAGCTCTGATGCCTATGGGACAACGGAGGCCCTTAGACTCATAAGCCAGCGAGATAGCATCGGGTTTAGCCTTCTGGCCCCTTTGAGGAAGCGCACGACTAGGTCGTGTCTTCCCAGTGATTGCCCGGCCACATGAGCTTGAAGTGCTATGGCCGCTACATATACATTTGAGCATGGAGGGGGTGCGACCCGCGTCCAAAAGCTCTTGTAGAAAGGAAAGTACCCTTGTCACTCCACATTAGCAGGGGTCCAGGCTCCGTGCTGTGCACCAGCCGGAGAACACTGACCATTTTAGAGCATAAAGACGCCTGGTTGAAGGCGCTCTTGCTTCAGTAATGGTATTTAGCACCCTTTCTGGGAGGTTCCTGGATACCCGTTGAGGGGCCATACATGGAGAGCCCACAAGTCGGGATGGGGATGCCAGATCGTCCTGTTCGCCTGCGTGAGGAGGTCTCTCCTCAGTGGTATCGGCCATGGGGCTATTTCTAGCAGCTGAGTCAACTCAGATAACCATAGCTGGTTCTTCCAGAGAGGTGCTATCAAGAGCACTGCACACTTGCTCTCCCTGATCGGGGTAGCATCGTGACCGGAGGGAATGCATACAGCGGGGGGCTTGGCCAGTCCTGGGCCAGCGCATCCTTGTCCTTGGAGAAAAATTCTTGGCAACGAGCGGTGTCTTCTGAGGCGAAGAGGTCGGCCTCTGCCTCGCCGAAGATGCTCCATATCAGCTGAACCATTTGCGGGTGAAGAGACCATTCCCCCGGGGGGACATTGTCTCTGGATAGCATATCTGCACCCTGGTTCAGAATGCCTGGCATGTGCGCCGCTCTCAGCGAGCGCAGGTTGCGCTGAGCCCATAGCAAGAGGTGTTTGACCATGGTGTGCAGGTTGCTCAACCTGAGTCCACCTTGGCGATTAATATAGGAAACCACTGGCATGTTGTCCGATCGGACCAAGACGTGGTGACCTTTTATGTATGGGAGAAAAGCTTTTAGTGATAGAGCGACCGCTCTCATCTCTAGACAATTTGTGTAGGCGCCTCTCCGGGCTCGACCAAAGGCCGGAGATGGGCCTGCCCTCGTATAGGGCCCCCAACCTCTGTTGGAAGCATCTGTCAAGATCAATTTCCTCTTCAAAATCATGCCAGACTGATACCAGTCGGCTGCTTTCCAAGGAGCCAGGGCTCTGACACAGCCAAGGTTCACATTGATGTGTAACGTGGCCAGATCGCGACGTGTGAGCCGGTACACAAGGTTTTAACCAGCGCTGGAGCGGACGCATATACAGTAGACCCAGCTGGAGTACTGATGATGCTGAGGCCATGAGGCCTAACATCCTCTGAAATCTCTTGAGAGTCGCGCAAGCGCCTGCTCTGAACGCTGATGCAAGACGCTGGATGGTGAGTGCGTACTCTGACGTAAGCTGCGCTCTCATCTGTATAGAATTGATGACTGTCCCCAGAAGAGATATACTCTGGCTGGGAGATAGTGTGCTTTTTAAAGCACTGATCCTGAGACCTAGGCATTCTAGATGGCTGAGGAGCCAGGATCTGTGAGTTATTAACTGTACCTCAGATTGGTTCTACAGCCCTTCACCAACAGCTTTGATAATTCGGTGCGAAGGAAGTGAGCCACGTCGCTTCTCACCGATGTCTCGACCACAGCTAGAAAGCACAGAGGTCTGCGAGCAAACTGTAGCGAGTAGCCTCGTTTTATTATGTTCAACACCAATTATGATATCCCGGGGATGGTTTCACAGCCCTTGGCTCGCATAGCTAGGGGTTGAATGAAGTTTGGGGAGGTGCCGCTTTGTGATAGGGACCCGGCCGCCCAGCTGTTTTGTGTTTGTGATACTGTGGGAACAGTACTTATGTGCAGGGGTGCTTCGTTAGCTCATCGTGTACCTCAGGAAAGAGAGGAGCAGGTCTCTACTGAGGGGCGTGACGGCACCCTTGCAGGAACCATTCGTCCAGCCTGCTTCGCGTGGGTTCCTCGGGCAAAGAACAATCGAGCCTGAGGTCTTCGACGACCTTAGTTAGCATGTGGAGAAGTTCAGAGTCAAGGCTGGCTCTCACGCCGCAGGCGCTGGCTTGTGTTGAGGGTGCGGGGTCGGTCATGGAGGTGTAATCCTTCTCTTCCTCCTCATCCGATCCCCAAAAGAGATGAGACAGACCGCTCAGTGAAAGGGGCGCTGGTCTGCCTGTGTAAACAGGACTGGCGAGAGGGTTTCTCTGGGTGAGATCGATACACGTGGGGACTGGGCCGGCGTGTGCTCGCTCGCATTTGTCTGCTTTGGCATTCTTTGTCCGCGGCACTTCTTCTTGCGCGCCCGAGCAAAGGAAAAGCGGAAGGTGCGGGGTCGGCGTTGGCAAAGCTGGCCAGTCGAACCCACAGGGTGGTGAGCGCCATCTCATCGCACTCCGGGCAGCCGCCCTTAGAGAGTGCAGCTTCAGCGTGGAAAATATAATTTTGTTGCTGTAAAATTTTTAGCAGTAATAAATTGTGAGTAAAAATCATTATCCTTACTCCAGTATTCATGAAAAACTGTAAAGTCATGTAAAGTCATGAGTAAAAAAGAGTGGGAATGTTGTTGTTGGAATAGGCCTTCGAATGTTAATGTGGACAATCAAAACATATACAGTAGGGGTTACCCTGACGCTCAAAATTTTGATGCATTTTAAAAGTAGTCAACATTAAAGTAGTCAGGGGCCCAGGGCCTTGAGCTTAAAGGCCTGTATTCACCTAAAACACAAAAACAAGGCATTGCCAAAGTCAAATTGATATTGAACAGTGCTTGAATGTGTTCCAGTTACTGTTGGCACAATGTGAAATAAATAAGGAAATGAGAAATATTATTCATCCGAGTCCAGGAACCTCCTCAGCATTACTACTGGCATCTGAAATCATTATAACAACGTTGACGTTGTAAATGATTGTTGAAATGTGTAAAACACTCATTTTTGTACTGTGACTTAATTTCTCACATGCTACTTTATTTCTTATATTTGTGACAATTAAAATACTCCAGGAAGATCATTTTGATATGTATCAGTCAAGTTACAAACGAGAAGCTAAATATCTTAGTAACAGTGGTTTTCATTTCACAGAAGAAAGAAAGTCATACAGGTTTGGAATATATATGAGGGTGAGTGAGTGTTGGTCGAACTATCCCTTTAATTTACAATAGCACGTGGACAACAACTCACTGTAAGACATTTTTTACAGTCTAACCTTTGCTGTAAAGATTTCTGTATAATGAGAATATATTGTTTGTTTGGTCTGTTTTTGCCATTTCCTTGTCACAGATATGTGTGAGTGTGTGCTTGCTCTCACTCAAGCTGCTTGACAGGGGCACTGGGTGCTTGAGAGGACTTATGTCCCTTTGCTGGACTTCTGACAGCTGGATTGGCTTGTTTTCCCTCCCTCTCCCTGGGGGCTTCACTGTCAGCTCTATACTCAGGCAGATTGTGAAGAGAGAGATTAATGGACAATGAGGATGGCAGAAAGGGAGAGACATCGAGAGAGGGAGAAGAGAAAAAAGGACGAGAGGACTGCCATCTGCTCATTTCCTTTTAATGGACAAAGCAAACAGCAGGAGACAGTGCTGCCGACAAATCTGGATTTTCTTTATTACAAGAATACACACTAATTTGTTGAAGTTGACAAAGACAGAAACATAACTACTTTTTCTTCTATTCAGGTCTTTTACTCTCCATTCTTCTGTTCTTTTTTTCATGTACACAACTGTGATTTGGTCATTATCTGTCTGGCTTTCAGACGGAATATTGGTTGGTTTCTATTTAGCTTCCATTTTTGAAAAAATGCATGTTATATATGAGCAGACAAAAAAAAACTTAATAAACATCAGAAAAATAATCACTATCTTGGTTCAGTTTGAATTTGACATTGGATGTTGTGTTATGTACAATTAGCTACTTCCAGTGAACAAACATGACTGTCACAAAACTCTATGGTTTCTCGTCTTTATGACTAACACCAGGCATTTCCCTTCATTTATCTGTTGGCTCTATCACCACCGTCTATGAAAGCCTGCTTACTTCCTTTTTAAATATCATATTAATTCCAGCTTCAAGAAAAGTCAAAATGGTTTTATTTAGCATTAAACATTAGGTAGGAAAGAAGGTAGGAAAGAAAACCAAGTGGTTAAGAATTAATTATATATGCCTGTTTAGCTTCCTATTAGCACACATTTCAATACAACTAAAATGAGACTTGAGTAAAACAAGGTGTAGGCTGGCTGATAAATTCACGATTAATCTGGGATCTATTTTCCATCTCTTTCACGCGCATGTGAGATTTGACTGCTCTGAGAGTACGTTCAAAGAGCAGTTTGTACTTCTACTACAAAGTCCTTGCATGATAGACCCATGTAATTTAGCTTGGACATAGAAAAATAATTAGACCTATGTACTTTATCTATAGGCATCTGCGATTCGTTTCCAATCATCTCATTATGGGTTATATGTCCTGTCAAAATAATACAGTCCTGTTATTTGGTTAATGACATGATTAAAATGATGATAATGCAGTGACAGGAAAAGACTGTATGCTGTGGACATAAAGGTTTTATTGGTTGTCTAACAACAACAACAACAAAAAATAATCTGAAATGTTTTGCTCACATTCCCATTAAGTTATGAATACATTATTTCTAAATGATCTAAATGATCACATGACAAACATCTGATGATGCTGCTGCCATCAGACCTAACAGTCCTGAAACTGTTTGACAGTGACTGGCTTAGCTTTATCTTGTTCACGGCTGTGAGGATGAAATCGATACGGGCAAAAGAAAGATGTGCCTGCATTGTCATCAAATCCCAAATCATGCCTAGAAAAGTGGTTCTCTGTAATAGAGAAAGCACAGTATTCTTTGCATTCAGCCTTAACCCCAATTCTTTCATGTTAGTGAGGACGGCCTCTCTGCCATCTGCTCCAATTGAGCCAAAATTGACAAGGCTAGGCCGAAAGAAAGAACCCAATACATTTATATTACATTTACATTTATTCATTTAGCAGTTGCTTTTGTCCAAAGCGACTTACAAATGAGAACAATAAAAGCAGTGAAACTAACAATAGGACAACAAAATGCAAGTGCTATGACCCTTCCCAGTTTAATCTAACGCAGTACATGTACTTTTTTTTTTTTTTTACATAATAGATATAGAATAGAAGATAAAGTGTTAGTATTAATGGATCAGGTGTTGCCGAAAAAGATGCGTCTTCAGCCGTTTCTTGAACATCAGCAGCTCGTGTTGAGTTAGGCAGATCATTCCACCAGCAGGGAACAGACCAGGAAAAGGTCAGAGAAAGAGATTTTGTGCCTCTTTGAGATGGCAGCACAAGACGGCGTTCAATTGCAGAGCGCAAGTTTCTGGATGGCACGTAAGTCTGAAGTAATGAGTTTAGATAAAAGGGAGCAGAGCCAGTGGTTGTTCTGTAGGCAAACTTCAGTGACTTGAATTTGATGCGAGAGGCAACTGGCAACCAGTGCAATTTTGTAAGGAGAGTAGTGACGTGTGCTCTCTTCAGCTCGTTAAAGACCACTCTAGCTGCAGCATTTTGGATCAGTTGCAGAGGTTTGACAGTGCAAGCTGGAAGACCTGTCAGGAGAGCATTACAATAGTCCAGCCTGAATAGAACAAGTGCTTGGACAAGGAGTTGTGTAGCATGCTCTGATAGGAAGGGTCTGATCCTCCTAATGTTGTACAAGGCAAATCTGCAGGACCGGGCAGTTCTAGCAATGTGGTCTGTAAAGTTCAATTGATCATCAATCACGACTCCAAGGTTTCTGGCCGACCTTGATGGAGTTATGGATGACGAACCTAGCTGCAGAAGTTGTAGTGCAGTGTTGGGTTGGCCGGGACCACAAGTAGCTCTGTCTTTGCAAGGTTTAGTTGAAAGTGTGGTCTTTCATCCAGCTAGACATGTCTGTCAGGCAGGCTAAGATGCGAGCAGATACCGTCGGATCATCACATCAATACCAGTAAGCTTTTGCCCCCAAAAGCAAACCTTAGGGACTTCCTGAGTTGAGAGAGGATGGATATATGGAAGTATGCATCCTTAAGATTTATCGTGACAGACCAGTCCTCGGATCTGATTTGTGTCACATTCCGCCTCAGCGTAAAGACCTAGAATTAAATCCATCTCTGAGGGGGTTGAGTACGACCGGTTACTAAAGTCTGAATGACAGGCTGAAGATTCATATTAGAATAGGCTCAATATTAAAAAAAGAATCATAAAATCATAGCTTGCAAACACAGTTTGCACGAGATCATAGGAACACGAAAGAAAGGGATTCTTCCATCTGCTCAGTTCCCTCCCCATTATACATTTTTTTTAGTGGACCCGTAATCTACGTGTTGGCTAGGCAAATGCGAGATCCGAGCCACTAGATTCTTTATTACACAATACTTACTTCCCCCGAGAAGAAAGTCAACAGGAGTTGAGCAAAAACTCCCGATAGTGCATTTGCCTGTACAAATATATATATATGCTTGTGACAAACAAAAAAATAAAGAGAGAGAGACAATTTCACGAAGGCACAGAAGCTTACATTATTTGATTCAGGTGTGCTTTAGCTTCCTGTTCATGATATCACCTACCTATGACGTTACGTCACGCCATTTCATTGATTTCACGTTCTTCACGACGCAATCACGCAGAGGCGTTCCCATTTTCTTGGTCATGTGAACCTTAGAGAAACATTAAGGGAACATTCCATTGTATAATTTTGCAAACATTATGGGAGTTACTTCTGAATATTTTCGAAACCTCTGAAATTAGCCTAGTTAGTAACGTTTAAAAAAAAGTTAGACGAACGCCCAACAATGTTTCAGAAAAAATTTCCATGAGCAATGTATAAATAATGTTTTTTTGGTAACGTTTTTAATTAAAAATAAGTTTGAACGAACATTCTGTTTAAGTAACTGGTTTCATAAATTTGAGAGAACCTTGCCAGAACGTTTGCCACAGTTCTGAGAACATTCCCAGTTAGAGTATTGATTCCACTGTGGTCCATACATTTAATTTTAGGCTATACTTGTTAGCTCAAGAAAGGTGTAAGCATATATGCTTAGTAACACAAATTAGGGCAACACTTTATTTTACAGTGTCCCATGTTACACATTTTACATGTAGGCTACTAATAAAAACAGTAAATTATGCATAGTTACAAAAAAACTCTAAATTTTATAGTAAGTATATGTTGTTAATTGATATTACTCAGACTTATTTGTATAATTACAATGTAACAAGGGCACCTTGACCCAGATGAGCTATTTCTCACTCTCTTACACTTTTCAGACAACCCAAGCACCCCAGGAACCTCCATTAGTTGGCGATATTTGGGACACAGAAGCTGATGTCTTTCTTTATATCCATTAGTCATGACTACTGTGTCCTATTTCATGATTATCTTATGAAAATCAGTAACTCCCCCTAAGCATAGCCACCGCCAGCCTGCGCAACACGTCTAAAACACCCAACAGATGGTCATTACACAAACAGGCTAATTTATCTCAAAGCCAGCAGTGGGGAACAAACAAAAGTATTTTACTTAATGTAGCAGCTTGACGTTGACTTGCAGCTGAGCTTTCAAACCGGTTCAAATAAAAGATGTCTTGTTTTCATTAATTCTCCAGCAGAGAAAGCTCTTGTTTGTGAAATTGAAGTCAGACGATAGCACTGATCATTTATCAAAAGCCAAACGGCCCGTTTCATCATTGGAAACTGGTTAAAGCCATATTGTCTTCATTTATTGTGTATATGGTAGCAATATGTAACTTAATTCTTCCCGATTAATTTTATATGTTTATATAATCACAATCAATTTGGCTATTTGTACAATAAAATAAAATAAAAATGTAATCCTAAAACATTATTCATATAATGCATTAATAATTTAAAATGAGTAAAAAAAAAAACTACAGCTTAATAAACTTAAGCATTTTGTATAAATAAAGCATTTTTATACATATAACCAGGGATGTACTATAACTTTTTTTGCACATATTGTAGCACTGGTGCTATATAGGTGAAAGTTTTATAACACATGCCACACAATTGTAGCACAAGTATAAAATGTATGTTACAATCTAAACAACCACAAGTAGTGCAGTTCATCACATAAACAGGCATGTGACTGACAAAAAACATTAAAGGTACAATCTGTAATTTTTTCACGAATCATAAATTATATCAGCTAATAAATAATTTTTTGTATTACCTGAACCTTTGATCACACTATTTTATGTCATTGTAATGAATTAGCTTCAAGGAACTTGAATGCTATATTAGCCTGTTACTATGTGACTATTTGTCAAATGATTTGGTGGGTTAGTGCACAGTTTCACACGTTTAAAACAACCAAACTAAAAGTGCATTTGAACAAACCCACAGTATTTGCAAGTAATGGCTAAATATTTTTGTGCAACACATAGGCTACTGTATTTAATTTCACTGCCATAGACTTGGTCACCACACTTAATAAAAAGTGTTGATTACACTTTATTTTGATAGTCCACTTTAGACATTCTACTAACTATAAACTACGTCTCGGTTACGTATGTAACCCTTGTTCCCTGAAGGAGGGAACAAAGACGTAGTCGGATGTACCGTACTGATTGGGATCACGCTTAGGAAGCCTGTCATCTTCGAGTATTGAAAAAACAAGCCAATGGACATTGGCGTGCAAGATTTGCATCTCGCGCTCCGCCCCGCAGCGCGGGTATAAATACGGAAGCGGATGCACGCACCACTTGTTTTTCGCTGAGGTCAGCGGTGATAAAGCACTAGTGGCGACAGTACTACGTCTCCATTCCCTCCTTCATGGATTGAGGGATACATACGTAACAACGTAGTCGGACGTACCGTACTGATTGGGATCCCAATTAACA
Source organism: Meda fulgida (assembly GCA_030578275.1). Lineage (NCBI taxonomy): Eukaryota > Metazoa > Chordata > Actinopteri > Cypriniformes > Leuciscidae > Meda > Meda fulgida. Next base: position 24,991,572 of record CM060616.1, on the reverse strand, counting down.
CGCCAACTAGTGCTGCCACCTTCCAGTGCCTAGCGAAAGCCTCCTGATCCCCCCGCATTTATTGAGGCGGAGATGGGACAGGGCTTAGGCCAGGGAAGTCCACTGCTGTTCCGCAGGACCCACTCAGACAGACTTGGATAACACTGGGAAAGCGTGCCCTTTCGGCAGAAAGGGAGACGCTGCGGAAGCCACATCCTGTCCATAGGGAGGTATCATGTGGAGGTTACATATATGGACTGGCCGTTTCTGGGCCTTACAACATATGGAATGTCACTGAGGTGGCTCCGGCCAACAGCAGGGGGGAGACAACACCGGTCAGAGACGGCAGAGGGAGCTCTGCCAAGGGAAAGACATTAGCTCGCCACAGGGAACCGTACCATGGAAGAATACACATATGGGATCACCGTAGGGATCACAACATATGGGACCCAGCCTAGCACAGGTTCCACCAATGCATACGAGTGTTAGGTCTGGCATCGGACGCTCCACCACGTCCGTTGCCGAGGGGTGTGGAGGAACTCAACAGGATTCGGCTAAAGAGCAACTCTACTGGAGCAAGAATGGCGCACGTATCCATTCCATAGGAGGGGAACACTTTGAGCGGGGCTTACAGTGTTGACTGGCTTCTATGCAAAGAGGGCACACGGGAAGCAAGCGGCTCGACACGTAGGCTATAGAATGTAGCGAATGTGTTTGGAGTCGCCCAGCCCACAGCTCTACATATATCTGTCAGCGAGGCAGCCTGTGCCAGCGCTCAGGAAGAAGCTACACTATGCAACCTGGGGGGGGGGGGGGGGGGGCATGGTGCGTCTTGGGATTGATATGCCAAGACGATGACATCCACTATCCAGTGGGCCAACCTCTGCTTGAAGACAGCCTTTCCCTTATGCTGGCCTCCGTAACAGATGAAGAGCTGGTCTGAGGTCCTGAGGCTTTGCGTTCTGTCCAAATACAGGAGCAGAGCATGGACGGGATAAAGAAAAGGCAGGGGTGGGTCTGCCTCCTCCAGGGGTATAGTATATTATTTATACTTGTCGGGATAGTTGAGGACATGAACACCAAGCTCTCTCATGGGAGCAATGGCCGCCTCCGCGACCTTCGTAAAGACGCAGGGCGACAAGGCCAGCCTGAAGAGTAGGATTTTGAACAAATATGCTCGACCCTCGAACGTAAAGCGCAGGAATGGCCTGTGTCGGGGGAGGATGGAGACATGAAAGTACGCGTCCTTCAGGTCGATCACTGCAAACCAATCTCGGGGACAGATGCATTCGAAAATGTGTTTCTGCGTTACATCTTGAACGGAAGCTTGTGAGGGCCCGATTCAAGACTCGCAGGTCTAAGATCGGCCGTAGCCCACCGCCTTTCTTGAGTAAATGAAGTACGGGCTGTAGAAGCCAATCTTCATATCGGCTGGATGGGCCGGCTCTATCGCATCCTTCGCCAGTAAGACGCCGATCTCCGCATGCATGACAGGGGCACGTTCGCTCAACACCGAAATGTAATGAACACCGCTGAACTTGGGCGGACGCCGGCCAAACTGAATCGTATAGCCAAGTCTGAGGCTGGCCTGGCAGCGCCTGAGACGTGCTGGGCAGCCTGCCTGCAGCCAGCTCCACGCTGAGGCCTGGGTGAAGGAGCCCAACCGAAGAGCCCACCCTTGGAAATGGGGGAGTCCAGGAACCGAGACTTGTCGGTCTCCCTCATATCCGCCAGGTTGAGCCAGAGATGGCGCTCCTGGACCACTAGTGTGCACAACCTTTGTGCGGCAAACCTCAGCGATTGACATCCTATCATCAGTAGGAGCCCCGAATATAACGGCTGGTTGGTCCACTACAGAGGGATCAGCACGTTCAGTAGGGAGCTCCACTGGCTGCGGTGTGCTGAAATAACATAACCATCAGTAAAAAAAAAAAAAAAAAAGGAAAAAAAGATAAGAAAAAGTGCAAAACGTTTAAAAACAAACGTTTATGAATCAAATATAATTTCGTGCATAACCAATTATGAATAAAATGCATCAGGTACAGTACAGCATTGTTTAATACAAAGAGTCAAAGTGCCAATAACACACTGAGTACTTTTTGCGGATAAAGACATGAGCTGCAATGACCAAAGATGTCGGTCTAGTTCTATGTTTACCTAAAAAACGATGGAAAAGCAGTGCAAAAAATGCTGTGTGAACAGCTTGGTTATGGTTTTGACGTAAACCAAGATCTTCTGCACATTTAGCTTCTCTATCTCTGCAATGTTTTGAATGAACAACGCCACATAGCCACATAGTTGGTTAAACCAGATGGTCTTAATATTGGGAGATACGAGGATCTGAGGTCAAGGTCTCTGGTTGTCAGATGACAGTCAAAATGTCGAACCGAACAAGCGTGATTTTGAACATTTCAATTAAAATATACACAATTAATATTGTGTTCACATCTTTATTGCAATCAGAATAGCAAAATAGCAAAAACAAAGTGGATTACTTTCAGCGAAATGTTAGATATTTTAAAAGTCTTTACCATTCATTGATGTGGCTCTGTTGAAAGGTTTCTCCCTAAAACTAAAATGAAAAACATAAAGATCACAGTGAAACTGTATTTCCACAATGGGTCATTTCATCAATTCATAAAATTACTTATTTAAAAAACTAAAATATCTGGTCAATATTGCTCCAAAGATCATTAAGATATGTCATTAAAAATATTAAATTAAATTAAATCAAAAAGTATTTAACTATACATTTCACAAGGAGAATGAACTTTAAAAACTTAGTAAACATGATTCATAACTTTAAAGCAATGCAGTCTTTTAAATGTCAAAGCAAGTATTTCATCCTTTGACAAATATAGCTAGATTTAAATAATTTAATTTAAACCTTTTTCTTTTTTTTGGAGTGATTTGCAAAGCTGCATAGTTTGCACAGTTTACTGACAGAAAATGCATGCTTAGTAAGTGATAGATAACAACTTTGGTTTAACCTGGGTTTAGGCCTCATCAATCTTGTTTTTGGTAATTGTCACCATGACTAGTCAATCAAACCGGCAGTTTGCGCTGCCACCGTGTGGTCATTAAGCCACAGTAGAATCTGTAGGCCCAACACAATTTCCAAATGTAGAATTTTAAAGGTAAATGCATAGACTGTAAAAATGTTGGACTTGCCTACTATTTTCTTCGAGAGACATTACGCTTTATTTCACATCTCATTTAATAATATAGTGAAAATAAATAAAGATGACATGATATTATACATTTTCCACTAAAATATGTGTTTCTGTTTAATTTGAGCTCGTTAAAGTGTGTTTTTTAAACGAAATTACCTTATTACAATTGATCGTTTAAAAAGGTTGTTACAAAGGCTTAGCAGCTAACCTTCCATAGTTTTAGTCAACTGTGCTATTTATAACCCTTGTAATCAGACAAAACCATGAATGATTAAAAACATGGACAATCACTCATTTCCAAATCAGTTTCTGTAAGATAAACATGCGTAGGAAATTTCGCTAGTAGCCTAAGTTAGCCTAATGTTTTTAGAGTTGTTACATTTTCGACGTACTAACTTATTTATGTGAAAGTTAAAATTATTACATATATAAATAGCCATATTTATAAGTCAAAATTATTGACATAAACGTCGAAACAAACCTCACCTGTGTGGTAAAGTCAGGGTAAAGTCACTAACTCACGGCCTCTAGCGGCTCATAACAGAAAAACGCTTATTTCGTAGGTGTTACGCGGATGAAGTTTGTCTCCGTCGAGGCACCATCCTTGATACCCTTTCCCCTTTCCCTCTCCCTCTCTCATAGCGAGATTTCAATTTAACTTCTAATGTTTTTACGTTGTAAATTCAGTGCCTTTAAAACGTAATTGTGTGAGTCTTCTTAGTTATATTCTGCGTATGTGGCATGATGTTTACGTTCACCGGTTCGTGGGGATTGTGTAAGTATAGCTCAAAATCATCATGTCATGAAGATCATATCCTGCTGTCATTCAATCAGATTAAAGCTCAGTCGTCGTGACCTTTAATCGATTATTATCGCACATCACACATCATCCATACCTTCAAATGATTTTGCTTCGACTCATGATTTAAGACCGGAAGTGTTGCTATCGTTTAAAAAGTTGGGGGTGAAACCTTTTTTTTTTTTTACTGTCTATGGGTGAAACCAGGCGCTGCTCTCGGAAATGCGACATGACACAGAATGATCATGTGTGTATTGTTAGTGTTAAGTCTTTACTATGAGAGCTAGACATGAATGAACTCTTCTTAAAATCACCTTTACCAACACCTTCTTGAAAAACGCCAGCACAGCGCCTCAGTTCGCATTATTACTAATGTAATAATGAAAATAATTTACCATTTCTTTTGCTGTTCTAAGCCAATGTGACTTTATTTTTTCTAATGTGAAATACAAAAGAATTATATCTTTCGATTTTAAATTTGGTTCACATTTTTTAAAAATGCAATAGATATTTTGAGGGTTTAAGATACCAAAACATAACATAATATTGATTATTTGAATGTACTGAAAATTAACTTTTTTAATAGTTTATATATATAGTTTATAATAGTTTACTGATATATATATATAGTTTATAGTAATAAAGTTTTATAGAATAAAGTGATACATGTCATGAATCTATCTAAATTAAAATACTTTTTTTTTTTCAAAAGAAATAAAATATCTTTGTCATGTCATTGACCCATATTATAATAAAAATGAAAAACAATTTAAAATATAAATAAAAACTTTAATAGTATTTCAATGATACTAAAATAACACCGACATAAACCATTGTGTCTGACTACCGTCTATGCTGACTGCACTTGGTGAACTCACATATTTACCAAAAGGGTCTATAGGTCCCCCATTTGGAAAATAAACTTTCATCCTTTGACATGTCAAAGGATTTAACAATACAACTTTTCTGCTGTCCTACAGATAAAGCACCCCTGTCCAAGAGCTTACTGCTGCTTCCTACAGTCCTCTCTGTACTGCTGACTGTGCTTCTGCCTCAGTACCAGGATATGTTCATTTACAACCTCCAGGCTGTCAGGCAGGGCAAACAGGTGAGTTAATACACCAATCTATTTGAATTTACTTTAATAATTCAGTGCACTATATAAATGTACACTTTTAAAGTCAGCATGAAACTGAAGGTATGGTAGTCTTTTCTTCGCTATTGCAGCGTAAATGTTAGGCGGGACATTATTTTGTCCATCAGGAATTGATTGGATTGTTTTGTTTGCAATAGCTGTGTGATCTTATGTGAGTGACAAATTGTCCCGCCCTTGTGCCGAAAACTTGTCACCTTACCAGAGAAGAGATGTTGTTGCAAGAGGAAGTTATTTTGATGAAAGATTACGAGGGCACAAAAAAAAAGTGTGTGAAATTGTGCACATATAAATCATTTATTATACATACTGAAGTATTCCATTTTGATTTTGTGGTGACTTAAACACTGTAAATTGCTTTAAAATGTTTTTGTAGTAAAATAATTTAGCTATTGTGTCAGAAGCAAGAAATAAAAAAAAAATGGTTTTACATGATAAGATACTTAAAGGAGTAGCTCATTTCAGAATTAAAATTTCCTGATAATTTACTCACACCCTTGTCATCCAAGATGTCCATGTCTTTCTTTCTTCAGTCGAAAAGAACTTAAGGTTTTTGAGGAAATCATTCCATGATTTATCTCCATATAGTGGACTTCAACAGGTTGAAGGTCCAAATTGCAGTTTCAATGCAGCTTCAAAGGGCTCTACATGATCCCAGCCGAGGAATATAGGGTCTTATCTAGCCAAACGATCGCTCATTTTCTAAAAAAACAAAACAAAACAAAAAAAAACATTTATATACTTTTTAACCACAAATACTCGTCTTGCACATCCACGACTTCACGCATTACATAATCACGTTGGAAAGCTCAGGTGGTAACCTGACGTAGGCGGAAAATGTAGGGTAGGTAACTCATTTTCTCCTCCAACTTCAATTTTGTCCGACATCGTTGTTTTACCTTTTATTTATTAATTTTTTTGTAAAGGGCGTATGACATATTCTTTGTAAACACTAGGTCGGTACTTCCGCCTATGTCACGCTTGACCTTTCAGTGTGATTACGTAATGCGTGGCGCATCAAAGCTAGTGCATGATGAGCATTTGTGGTTAAAAATTATATAAATGGTTATTTTTTTTAAGAAAATGACAGATCTTTTGGCTAGATTAGACTCTTATTCCTCGGCTGGGATCGTGTAGAGCCCTTTGAAGCTGACCCCTTTAAATTCTGAAGTGAACTAATCCTTTAAAAATTATATGTTTCATACTGGTCATAAAAGGTGCGTTATTAGTCATTCTCTTGTTTATTGGATTGTGATTGTCTATAATATTTTAGAAATATTCTAATTGTGTGTGTGTTTTCCATGTCTCTCTTGTAGTTCTGGAGGCTGGTGAGTGGACGGCTCATCTGCCTGGACCTGAAAGACACTTTCTGCAGCAGTTTGCTTATCTACAATTTCCGCATATTTGAGAGGAGGTTTGGCAGCCACAAATTTGCTGTAAGTCTCAGGTGTGAATAATCCGCTTGTTAAGTCTGACGTCACGTGCCACTGCTTTTTATATTACATTGCAAAATCTAGCCTATGCAGTACAAATAGGAGATATTTTTCTGGAAAAAAAAATAGTTTTTGGAAAGCGCAAAGTGGTTTTGAGAAAGTCTCAATGTTTTTTTTTTGTTTTGTTTTTTTACTTTAACTTTTAGGGGAATGCCCTGGTACAGACGAGTGACCTTTTCTTTACACTGTTTGTGAAGTATTAGTTAATATAAATGTTTATGCAGTTTTGCCACTGCTTTGTTGTACCGTAGAACCCGTTTTCTTAAAACATTCCTTGCATAAAATTGTACAGTATATAAATATATACATTCATAATAATTCGAGCTGTCAGGCGATTACATTTCTTAATCTAATTAATTACATAATGTGCTGATTAATTAATTGAATTAATTGCAAATTAATTGCACATAAATTTTGGCTTAGAAATTACACCCCAAAAGTTAATTTGGTCACACTTTAGTTTAACGTCCAATTCTTACTATTAACTATGACTTTTGCCTCTTACTGCTTATTAATATTTAGGAAGGTAGTTGTTAAGTTTAGGTACTAAACTTAACTAGCTACTCTACGGTAAGCAACCGTGATAATAGTAAATAGTGAGAATTGGACCCTAAACTTAAGTGTTACCGATCATTTAAAGTCAACACAGGATGAATTGTGAACACATTGAGTATTTTAAATGTGGTTTTAGCTATTAATGATGAGATTATTGCCTTATAAGATGTAAGGCATGGAATGGGTCTGAGAAAAGGCACTCTTGAAAGGATTTTTAGCAAGAACTTTGGCGCAGAAAAAACTAAACGGATGTGGCGGCTTGCATTGAACATATTCTTGTGTTATTATGGAAATATAATCCCCAGACCACTGGAATAATATGTTGTAAAGCACAATTTTGTTAGAGAACGAATGTATCTAACCCTCTACGTTCTTGTTTTTTGGAGAACCTATGAAATACCAATGACACTGTTGGTACACACAGTTAACTGTGGGTGGCGCTGTTCTGGGGATCATATTTCCATTACACCTCCTGTTGCAACTGTTCCGCAGCAGAACTTGCAGTTTCCCTATCAGTTAAAATACCATTCAAACAACATTTCTGGTTTATCCATAACTTTGACATTGGCCAGAGGTTTGAACTGAAGTTGTTCAATGAAAGCAGCCACATCCGTTTTGATCTTTCTGCACCAACGCTTGTTCATGCTTAAAATCCTTTCAAGACTGCCTCTGCTCAGAGCTATTCCATGCCGTTCAGCTTATAAGACAAGAATTCCATCATTAATAGCTAAAACCACGTTTAAAATGTACCAGAAATGTTGTTTGAATGGTATTTTAACTGATGGGGAAACGGTGCTAGTTCTGCTGCTGAACAGTTGCAACAGGAGGTTGTGATCGGGCACCAGTTTTCATTAAACCGTAAATATAGCCTACTCCTGTAAAAATGATTGTAAGTTTCAATAAATGGCGCACGTGACAAATTAGAAAAACAAAAACTAGAGATCCTCTTTTGTATCAGAATCAGAAAGAGCTTTATTGCCAAGTATGTTTGCATTGCAAACAAATAATGATATATAACAGATATAATGATATGCAATTATATTACTTTGTTAGAATTGGTAACAGATTAAAGATACATCAATTAATTTATTATTTCAAATATTATCAAAACCGAAAAAATTAATTCTCAAATGAAATCTTGCATTACACCATATTGTTATGTGTCATGGAAATATGATCCCCAGAACAGCACCACCCTCAGTTAACTGTTTACTTACAGTGTCATTACTTTAGGATTTCATAGGTTTGCAAAAAAACGAGAACATAGAGGGTTAGATACATTCGTTCTCTAACAAAATCGTGCATTACAACATATTTTTCCAGTGTTCTTATACTATTTCCATAATAATACATCAAAATATGTTCAATGAAAGCCACCCTGTCCGTTTTGTTGTGCGCTAAAGTTGTGTTGAATTCACAATTCATCCTGTTTCGGGTTGCGTCAGATCAATGAGCAGCAAGTCATAACTTCGACATAGTATGTCATAATTTCTACTTTTTATCTCGTAATTATGATTTAAGTATGTCATAAAGGCTTCCATACAGAGGTGCCATTTAATATGATTGAAAAAATTAAATACTCTAAACAACCAGTAGGTTGCGGCAAATCACTGTCTTAATGATTGAATCATTCGGTCATTCATTCAACCGACTCATTTCAAACGGCTGATTCAATCAGGAATGAAGCATTGAATGAAGAATGAAGCAAGTGGCCATTTTAATGAATAGGTCACTCACTGAATTAATGGCTTACTCGATTCGTTAAAACCGTGGATTCATTCAGTAATGAAACGCTGTATGTTGCTTAGAGACGCACAACAGTTCTTCTGTGACTTTGAAACCGTTTTCATTGGTGAATTTGAGCAAAAACAGACAATATTGACAATATTGTAGCTAAAATGTAACACATTAACTTTTTATTGTTGTATAAAATCAATTTCACATTTGTAATCGTACAGATATTTAGGAAAGCAACACTTTTTATAGTTAATGTCATTATGCTTTTGGAGAAAACTGTACACCTAAAACATTGTCATATTTTTGACCATGATGTTTAGTCCTTCCTTTTTGGAGCCTGGATTCTCTCTGCTTTTGTGGACTTGCTGTTGACAGAGGCTCTTCGCTTCTTGTTTGAACTTCAGGTGGATGTTCTTCCAGCTGGACTGTGAGTAACATGACTGTCTGTACCATGTTTAGCTCTATACAAACTATTTGGCGTTTTCAACCGTTTTGCAATGTGCATTTAGTGTATGATGCAAGCACAGAATGTATTATCAAAGAATGGCATCAAACACTGCGTGTCAAAGTGCAGTTATTGTGTCCTGTGGAACAAACGTCAACTTCCCTTTTTGACATTGTCATTTGTATTAACTTTCTTGTCTCATTGTATTGTTTTGAAAGTATTCTTTACTTCACCAATATATAAAATAAATGTTGAAATGACAAGGTCTTATATGATTACAACAGTAAGAGTATCTTGTGAAAGTTAAGTACACTCTTATTTCAAGTTATTTCCTTGGTTCCTTGGTAGCTCTCAGACAATTCTTTATAAGATACTTTCATAGAGTGGTCTTGATAATCTGTAATAACACTAATCTAAGATGGTGTCATGCACCAGTCAATAAAAATAAAAAAAATGTCTTATGAAATCCACAAAGTACATGTTTCAGGTGTCATCATCTCTTAGCTTGACTTGTGACATCTTGGTTGATTCATCCACACTCACTTTTTCACAATAAAAACAGCTTTTTGATATAGTTTAACTGCTGTTTTTTTTTTGCAATTTTCAAATGTATTTATGGGAAAACCATTATCTATTCTTCATTAAAGGGTTCTCCCAAAAATGCCCAAACCTTTTTGACGTTCTGTCTTCTGTGGACAGATATTTTGAAGAATGAAAATAACCAAACTGTTTTGGTGGCCATTGACTTCCATTTTATGGTCCAAAAAATTTAAAAACAAGCCACACCAGCTAGATATTTGTTAAAACTGTCGTCTTTTATGTTCCATAGAAGAAAGAAAGTCATGCCGTTTTGAAACTGGTTAGTAAACATTGACAGAATTTTCATTTTTGGTCAACTCTCTCATATCAATTACATTTTGAAAGAAAAAGTCTTTTTGCTTTTGATTTTTTTTTCTCTCTCAACTTGGATGGCAGTGCTTGCCTAGCATCCACCTTTTTCATGAAGTGTGTGCTGTTTAAAATGTGGAGGGATGCATTTGGTGTCTATGACCATTAGGGACCATTTAGGCCATTTGTGGTATCAGACAATTAGCCTTGTTAGTGGCTTTTAACCCTCAATTCTTTTTTCCCCACATGCAAGTTTGTTGAGACGTTTCATCACCTTATGTCGGCTTTTTTAGGTAACAGTTTTACTGACCTTCTCTAATAGAGTTCATAGGTATTTTGTTGTTTTTGCGGCGTGTACCATGCACATCACCTGTGCCTGAACTTTCGTGCGAGACTCTTCCAACACTGGAGAAGTGGGTGCCAACCTGCCACTTCATCATCCTCATCACTTTCTGCTTATAGCCTTTACATGCGAAGAAGTAAACAAAGGGATCCAGGCATGAATTCAAGTTCATAAGACACACTGTAATATGCAGGGATATCTGAAAGGACTGAAGCTCCATGCAGTCTGGTTCATAGAGAAGTTTACGAATCATGTATTGCAGGAGGTCTAGATGATATGGGCTGAAACACACCACAAATACAAATACCACCCCTGCGATAACTCCTCGTGCTTTTTTGGTCCTTCCAGAACGTTCCGTTAGCCGATTCAACTTTGCTGCTAGACATAGTTTATGGGTCAGTATGGAATAGCAAGCGATAATTATCGCAACCGGGGCGACAAAGCCTAAAACTACTCCTATAATCAGCATGTAGGGCAGCCCTTTGAAAACTCCCTCAAAATTGGGGTATTCCATACAGGTGATACTGCCATCCGACTCTTTTTTTGTCAAGTTAATGGTCAGGAGAGGTAATGTCTGGGCCAACACCAGCAGCCATATGGCCAGACACACAAACCTCGCATTTTTTGCCTTTCTCAATTTCACCAGCCTCAGAGGAAACACCAGCGCCACAAAACGATCGACCGCCAGACAGGTCATGAAGTTAACTCCAGCATAGCAGTTTAAATAGAAGAACAGTGCTGTGGCTTTACAGAGTCCTTCCCCCATGGGCCAGTTGAAACCAAGGCCGTAGTAAACGGCTCGTAAGGGAAGCGACAGGCAGAATAGGATATCAGACGCAGCCAGGTTGGCAGAATAAAGAGTGGTTGAATTAAGTTTGGTGATTTTGGATATCACCACATGAAGAGCCAGGGCATTTCCAAAAAGTCCCACTGGACATATGATGGAGTAGATCAGAGGTATGAGAACTCGCGCCACCGGACGATGGTCATACAAGTTGGTGCAGTTTTGGTCGAAATCTTGATTCGTCATAGTTATACACAGGAGAGTTCACTGAAAAGAGAGAGGCAACTATTAAATATAGGTCCTTCTCAAAAAATTAGCATATTGTGATAAAGTTCATTATTTTCCATAATGTACTGATAAAATTAAACTTTCATATATTTTAGATTCATTGCACACCAACTGAAATATTTCAGGTCTTTTATTGTTTTAATACTGATGATTTTGGCATACAGCTCATGAAAACCCCAAATTCCTATCTCAAAAAATTAGCATATTTTATCCGACCAATAAAAGAAGTGTTTTTTTAATACAAAAAAAGTCAACCTTCAAATAATTATGTTCAGTTATGCACACAATACTTGGTCAGGAATCCTTTTGCAGAAATGACTGCTTCAATGCGGCGTGGCATGGAGGGAATCGGCCTGTGGCACTGCTGAGGTGTTATGGAGGCCCAGGATGCTTCGATAGCGGCCTTAAGCTCATCCAGAGTGTTGGGTCTTGCGTCTCTCAACTTTCTCTTCACAATATCCCGCAGATTCTCTATGGGGTTCAGGTTAGGAGAGTTGGCAGGCCAATTGAGCACAGTAATACCATGGTCAGTAAACCATTTACCAGTGGTTTTGGCACTGTGAGCAGGTGCCAGGTCGTGCTGAAAAATGAAATCTTCATCTCCATAAAGCTTTTCAGCAGGTGGAAGCATGAAGTGCTCCAAAATCTCCTGATAGCTAGCTCCATTGACCCTGCCCTTGATAAAACACAGTGGACCAACACCAGCAGCTGACATGGCATCCCAGACCATCACTGACTGTGGGTACTTGACACTGGACTTCAGGCATTTTGGCATTTCCTTCTCCCCAGTCTTCCTCCAGACTCTGGCACCTTGATTTCCGAATGACATGCAACCACTGAGCACCAGTCCAGTGCTGCTTCTCTGTAGCCCAGGTCAGGCGCTTCTGCTGCTGTTTCTGGTTCAAAAGTGGCTTGACCTGGGGAATGCGGCACATGTAGCCCATTTCCTGCACACGCCTGTGCACGGTGGCTCTGGATGTTTCTACTCCAGACTCAGTCCACTGCTTCCGCAGGTCCCCCAAAGTCTGGAATCGGTCCTTCTCCACAATCTTCCTCAGGGTCCGGTCACCTCTTCTCGTTGTGCAGCGTTTTTTGCCACACTTTGTCCTTCCCACAGACTTCCCACTGAGGTGCCTTGATACAGCACTCTGGGAACAGCCTATTTGTTCAGAAATTTCTTTCTGTGTCTTACCCTCTTGCTTGAGGGTGTCAATGATGGCCTTCTGGACAGCAGTCAGGTGGGCAGTCTTACCCATGATTGCGGTTTTGAGTAATGAAACAGGCTGGGAGTTTTTAAAAGCCTCAGGAATCTTTTGCAGGTGTTTAGAGTTAATTAGTTGATTCAGATGATTAGGTTAATAGCTTGTTTAGAGAACCTTTTCATGATATGCTAATTTTTTGAGATTTGAGATTTTCATGAGCCTTATGCCAAAATCATCAGTATTAAAACAATAAAAGACCTTAAATATTTCAGTTGGTGTGCAATGAATCTAAAATATATGAACGTTTAATTTTTATCATTACATTATGGAAAATAATGAACTTTATCACAATATGCTATTTTTTTTAGAAGGACCTGTATATATATATGTATATATATATATATATATATATATATGTATATATATATATAGGGTTTGTACAAGGTTCTTAAAGTGAACCTTTTCAACTTTACAAAAAGATCCATCTATATTTAATTTATCCAGTAATGAATATGCAATTTTTTTCACATTTGATTACTTATTCAAATTTCTGTACCTGTTAGATCTACCCGAAAAACTCTAAAAACACTGTTTATTTCATTTGTAGCCTTTCTTTGTTCTGTTGTATTAATTTTTAAGTTGATTATTCGTTCTTATTTTGTTACTGACTGCTTACCTTTAATAATGTTTTAAATTCACATTAATTAGGCTGGTAGTTTTTGTTGTAGTATCAAGATTGGATTAAATAATTGTTTTTTCACTGGAATCTAAACATGGGTACCACTTACCCAATCCTCAGCACTGAGCCCTTCTGGAGCTGCTCTAGTCTAAATATGTGCTGTGCTATTAAATTAAAGATAAAATATGATAGAGAAATAGAATGTACAGTAACAGAAGCTCATACAATTCATTTTAGCAGGCTTAATTAAGCATGAAAATAATTGAAAGAAATATATATTTGATGAACAAATTAAGCCAACTAATATGATTTATATTATTTTGGTTTCTCTGCTAATAGATTTAAAAATTACAAATGCAGTGAAAATTCAGGGATCGGTTACAGTATCGTCATCGAACTCGTTCTGCAAAAAGTGGTATCGGTGCATCCCTAATTTTTTTTATTTTTTTTATTTTTATTTTTTTTTTTAATATCAATTGTTTCACGCTAAATCATTGTTGCAGCCCGTCGGAGATATAGAGCTATTTCTCATGGCTATGATGAGCATGATATTAAGTATATGATAAGTATATAATACAACTTTTATTCCTCAGGCCAATCATATAGTCATGGAAAAAAAAAAATCCTTTCACTGGTTAAGGGGATTTCCCATGCCTGACAGCGCTAGTCAATGGATTGATCTCTATGAAGTGAAACATCAGATACCATATACATGTAATTTGAGTAAAAAAAAAATGTAAATAGAGTAAAATAAAAATAATAGTAAAGATATTGTTTGATAAGTGCTGATTGAAGTCCTTGAAATCCCAAAAAGTAGTGCTTGAAAAGTCCTTGAAAGTCTTGGAATTTCATTTGACAGAGTCTGTATGAACCCTGTATATACTGTATACTAGCACTCAAAAGTTTGGGGTCGGTACAATTTCTTTAAATGTTTTTGAAAAAAGTCTCTTCTAGTCCTCAAGGCTGCTTTTATTTGATCAAAAATACAATTTAAACCGTAATATTGTGGATTATTATTACAATTTAAAATAACTGTTTTCTATTTTAATGTAATTTAAAATGTAATTTATTCCTATTCTGCCAAAGCAGCCATAACTCCATTCTTCATGTCACATGATCCTTCATAAATCATATGCTGATTTGGTGCTCAAGTAACATTTCTTATAATTATCATTTTTGAAAACAGTTAATATGTTAATTAATGTTAATATCTGTAATTAATTGCAATCCAATATCCAATAATTGCAAACATTGTCACCATAAAGTTATATAAAATCTTTTCTGAAACATTTTTCTTTCCATGACGTATATACTTTTATCTCCTCTGCCCTTTCTATCTATAATTTAACGGAATGATATACTCACCAGATGGCATAGAGAAGATCTTCAGTCAGACATTTGTGCTACTCTTTCTCTATATCTAATCTCATTTTTTTAAATGTAGCAGTATAAAAGTGTGCAAAAGTGAGAGTTTAGCATATTTTTCTGCCTCTTTCTAACTGTCTGTTTCTCTGTTCCTCTCTTTCCTTTTACCTCTCTCTCTTTAAAGCAGTGTGGGGAGGCTGCTTAAGTTTATATGGGGAAATGAAAAATCGTGTGGCTTTCACTGAGACATCAAGTCATTTTGATGTCAGACAACCATTACTGTTGATTTGTATCTCACATAAGAAACACATTTAGTTTCCAACATCACTACAAATTACATTTTAAAACTAAGTGAGCTAGTCATATCATTTTTTTTTTATCAAGGAAACAATACAAAGGAAGTAATGATTAAAATGAGAAAATAAGATATATATCTTATATATATGTATGTATATATATATATATATATATATATATATAGCCTTTATATTATTAGTTTATTTTTCCTGTCTTAATATACTGGTTGGCATTATCAGTTACCCAATTGTCTTTTCTCCACCTCTTAAATGGTTGATGAAATCATATTCAGAATTTTGCAATCATTGTTGCTTCATTGTACATTGTACTGAGAATTTGACTCTCATATTATTTCCTCCATCTTAAAACTACCTACCATAGAGCTTACCCTATCTATCACCTTTGGGGATACATAAATTCTAACAAATATTATGCATCTGTCTGTGAAATGTATTTGACGTATGGCACTTATATTTGTATATTATATGAAGTATTATCAAGGTAACTAGGAAAAACATGTGACTGTTTTCACTGATGTATTGTAAGTTACAATGGTTTTGGTCTTTATTACATTGAGAATAATTATTAAGGTGGAAGGAAACTGTTATTTCAACTAAAAGAGGATATGCTTTTTTTACATTTTTAACTTCCTTTAGTGTGTAATGTGCTGTTTAAACGTAAAACAAATGCTGCAAAGTTACAAAGTACAGTCTCTCCAAAATATCAGTAAGCACTGATTCCAAACTCCCTGAATCGCCTCAAATGTAGTCTTGAGTTTTTTTCGGGGAACCTACATTTTAATATATTTCTCATTTAAATAATTACCACCCAAGGCATTCCCAAAAAAATCAGGATGTGGTCTCTCGTTGAGTTGCGTTCGTAGTTTGTTGAAACTTGTGGTTATTGTAAGGGGTATGACATTTCCTAAACATGCTCAAAGCAGTTGACCAATCACAACACACTGGTTCAGCCAACCAATCAGAGCACATTGTGCTTTTTGGAAGGAAGGGCCTAAACGGAACTAAACAGAGCATTACTGACAGACTGAGAAAAGAGGTTCTGCAACATTGTAAAATATGCTTTTTTTTTTAAAGCATCAAAAACCTATTTTAGTGTACCCCAAAAACATGTCACTAAATTTAAACATTTCTTAAATACTTTTTGTGTATGAATATATTTTGTACTTTTTTTCAAAACCATAAAAGACAAGGATTATATTTCTTAGAACTTTCACATGTGTTTTAAACTAGATTTAAGAGTTTCTCTTTAGACACTATCATATGTCACTACCATATCGTCAAGGTTAAGGATTGACTTTCAATGATTTTCCCCGTTTCTTACTTTTTTCTCTCTCTCTCTTTCTCAGACTGGGCCCAGCCTTTGCTCTCTTTGTGCCTTTCTACAACTCCATCCCACGTGTTCAGGTCACTCAGCTGCTTGGCCATGTCTCAATCACAAACAAGTCTCTGACATACATTGTGGGTGCACAGGTGAGCTCAGACTGCAATTAACAAATCCTTTTATTTATTTATTTTGATTTCCATATGCAAGCTATATACAAGCTACATATAAAAAGTTAAAGCCACTGCTGCATGAGATCTCAAGATAATAAGTGGCATTTACTCTGTCGCACCCTTTCTTCACAAGCGAGTGAAGTTCAAATGCAGTTTAAATGGCTAAAACACCATTTTGCAAGAGCAGAAACCTCAAATAAAATGTCTGTAAGATAACAGAGGCAAGACACCTCCTTTAGTACCTGAGAACATATTCATTGTGGTTTGTGTTTCTGGGCTGTTTTTTGATATTAAAGATAACAGATGAAGTTGCACATTTACTCAGACAAGAGTAGATGGCATTTGAACATTTAAAGATTCAGCACCATTTACAGTCCTGCATACACAAACATGGCTTTAACACACCCATTTACAACTAACCAATGTATTTTAATCTTGTAATGATGATTGGGTTTCATTAAGTTAATGTTTTTTTTTTTGTTGTTCCACTCTTGCTTCAAATAAAATGTTTCTTTATATCATGCAATTGTTTATTGGTGCAGTTAGGGCTGGTTGTAAATCAGTGTTGCTGGTTTGAGAGGCGTCAGAGATATTTTGTAGATGTAAAAGTTCTGAATTTCTTCTGTTGTCTGTTCTTTTATCTTGTCATCAGCTCCTGACGTCAAGTGCCTATATGTGGGTTGTTGCTTGCAGTGGACTGGTAAGAATAACGGCTCACGTAGATTTGCATCACATTACATTTCTGTGTCTGCTTGTTTTGATCTGAAATGGTCTTTAGTAAGTTTGATTACAAGTGCCTAGTGAAATTCAATATGACACACAATCTTAAAGCGAGATCCAATAGTCTGAGAAGTCGTTGTTACCATAGAAATAAAATTGTAGTTGAGATTTTTGGAGGGTTGTAGAAATTAGGTAACATTAAATAGGTACCTTCCTATAGCTACTATAGGATGATTTACCATTAGAGCTTACAGTGATGGTGTTTTCTTGTAAGGAAATATATTAAAAAGATGAAAAACTCCCTGTAACCTCTTTCATATTTTGAAGAATGTTTTGTTTTTGCCCATATAATGAGAGTCAATGGGGTCTGAAAACACTTTAGACTCCATTGACTTTAATTGACAAGAAAAAAGCACACATAATTAAATATTTCTTCTTTTTTGTTCCACTGAATAAAGAAACTCAAACTGGTTTGCAATGACATGTCCAGGTGGGACTTATATTACTAGTGCCATGTAGCAATACAAGTCGAACTGTCTTGAGCATTGTCTCTGCTAGAAAAATGAGCTGCCAGTGCGTGGATGAGGAAAATATTTGTCAACTTTTAGAAGTACATTACCATACAGTAGATCTCTTAAAAGCGAATAGAAATGGGCTAAAAGCAACTAAACTCTTTTGATTTGATGGTTTCATTATTCTGGATCATTGTAGATTTTTTGAAAGGTTCTAGAAAACTTTTATTGCTTTTATTTATTTTTTATTTAACTTCTGAAGCCTCGTTTATTAGCCTCCTGCGCTTTATTATACTTACAACGTGTATGTGGCACAGCTTGAGGCTGTAACACTGTCCCTAATCCATTAGTCCTGTTGTCGGAAGTAGCACAAACACTTGGAGTATGTCATAAATAGAATGGGGCATTGGTTTACTCTCTGGAATTTCATTACAACATCATTTATTAAAATGGGTTCTATTGTTGTTGTTGCGTTACTGTCATGTTTGTATGGTAAGCCTTTACAATCACTCTGTTCCAGATCGCAGGCATGTTTTATTACAGTAACAAGTTGGCTGTCCAGAAGTTCTTGCGTGTGCCAGAATGGGTGGCCCGATGTGGTTCTGTGCTCCTAGAGCCAGTCTTCTCAGATTCTGAGCCCACTGCAGAGGCTCCGCTGGGGATGGGCGCTACTTTGGACATCCAGAGACAGCAGAGGATGGATATGCTGGACCAGCAACTGCTCCTGACTCAGCTGGCACACCTCAGGAGAAATGCACAGCAACAGCAGGCTCAGGTACTACAGTACTTTTATTACAGGGATAGTCCCTCTGGAAATTCCTGGGGTTAAGTGACTTAACTATAGCATTTTGGGTTATCAGTACAGAACTTTAACCACAAGGCTATTCCACCACCCCCTCACATGACAAAGAAGAACTAGCCTTAAGAACTAGGAGATAGCTGAAGGTCAGCTGAATATCATTTTTTTATTTTTTTTATTTTTTTACTTTTACAAGAGATAAGGGCATCTTAAATCTCACTTACAGCCATGCTTTAGAACATTAGTTTGTTTTTTATCTTTTTTTTTTTTTTTTTTTTTAATCAGAAACAATTATTGAGGGGAGAAAATAAAGTAATTATGATTTCTTGAGGTTTTTTTTTTTTTTTTTTTTAGCATTTTAATTTAGCATCTTAAAAGTTTGCTTGGTTCGTTTGGTCCGGACAAAAGAAACATAATTTAATCCTGGTCCACTTAGCGTTCACAATTTTTTACAACGAACCTAAAGATACCGAATCTAAAGTCATAGAGATATTTTCACAACCTGATTGGTCAGCTTTTATGACGTGTATTTTGTGACGGAACTTGCCGAACTACAAAACTGCCCTGTGTGCTGGTCTAAATGCATTCGATGGTATTTTGATCTGCTGGTTCTGATGCCTGTACCGAACTTGTGATGGGCAACATCATGACTGACAAGAAAAAAAAACAAGTATGCTTTAGCATTCTGTCATTTTTAGGGTCGCATCTTGTGAAATCATGTCCTGTTTTTGGTTCGTTTACATGTCTTTGGTCTGTGTTGCTTTTATATTTCATTCGAACTACACCAGAGTTCAGTTGGAAGTGGACCGAAACCCATTTTTTCAGCGGTCTCGGTCCGCTTGTTTGGTGCGCACCAGGGTTCGGATGGCAGCGTTCTCACTTAATCAAATTAACCAAACTGACAGAGCAATCGCACCAGGGTTCCTTTTAATCAAACCAAACATGCAAAGTGTGAACACACCCTTACCTTAGAGTAGTGCTTCATGATTCTGGATAAGTTGAGAATCACACATTTTTTGTTTAAAATAGAGATCACGGAATAGACAACTAAACAAAAAAACATGACAAAATGGTAATTGCTAAAAATGTACTTACAAATATTTATTTAATTTGAATTAATCACAAAAGTGATTCACTGATTCAGGTCCCTGTTCTATGTCCTATGGTTTTGGATTGGATACGTAAATTAGATGAATTTGTGTCATAATTAGTGTTTTAGGTGTTTTTGTTGTATTTGGTATCATTTTACCTGATTGATAGTGTCAACCTAATCAAGATCTACTTTTTCAAAATAGCCGCTTGTGCAATCAATGTGAAATCATTGGTATAAATTGAATTGAATTTTATTTTCTTTTATGTGTTGGAAGAAGTTTCTATTTCAAAAGTATTTCCTTCCGGGTATGTTCACATATTATTAGACTAGAAACCATGCTGTTAGTAGGGTGTAATGTGTTCCAAAACTCAGTAATGTTTTCCTTATCAGAGGAGTAGAAACCAAAACTCTTGAACAAGCTCTATTTCCATACTTCTGTCACTCAGATCAGACAAGATGTTAGGCAATAATTCTTGTTTTTTCTTTTTTCCATTTTTTGTTTGTTTTTGAACAAGAGGAAGTTGATGGTTTCCTGTGAACAAACTCAGATACCCACGTTCTCATCACAGATGATACAAGATACAACAAGATAATTTTGACCGTTATTAAAATGAGAAAAGCTGTTTGATACAAGATACAACAAGATAATTTTGTCCTTTATTAAAATTAGAAAAGCTGTTTGTTTTCTGAAAATTAATCAGCATAGAATAGTCTTATTTCCTGACATTTTCTTGACATTTCTTAATGTCACTTTGAGTCCTACTGTACGTGTACTTATTAATTTAGGCCTAGAGTCTGCTTACACTGTAACTGGTAGATATAAAAATGTTGTCGGGATCATGCTGACAGGTTGCTCAGTCTTTCTTTTATGGGAGGTTTTGAATGTGGAGAGAAAAAAATCACTACTGTTACAGAAAAAACGAACTCTATTACTGAACACTTGTAACAACTATACTGTCTTTAAAGAAAAAAAATTGCAATTGTATTTTCTTCCCTATGATGGCTAGGGTTGGGAATTGAAATCCGGTTCCATTTTAGAACCGGAACCTAATTTCCATGGACCAGGTATTTGATGACGTGAATATTGCTTGTTTCGCATCTACATTTAAAATAATGAACTTGAGCACACAATAGACATGCCGTGAATTATCCCTAATAGCCTCTAATATAATGAGTGAATAATGAATTTGAGTGTTCATTCACGTCGTCTTGTCTTGAACGGACACAAATACACAAAATGATGTCAAAATATCCTTGTGAGCAGAGTAGGTTTTGTCTTAAGTTTGTCTTAAAATTTCATGGTGACTTTAAAATGTGATGTTTAATTCCTGTCATTAATGGTTGTCCACAGCAGACAGGTCTCCTGAATTGGAACAGATTCTTCCCCACTTTACGGCACAGAGGACAGAATCGGCACCAAGAGGGTCCTCAGCCACAACAGCCCCCCTATACGCAACCGCCAGATAACACAGATGTGGTCGAAGAACAGGTTCTTTTCATTTGTATCACACCTTATTATCAGGAAGATTTGTTTAGCCTCATGGGTTGCCAGCTACTACATTTTTATTTTATACTATTTTATTTTTAGGTTGCAAGATTAATGGAGATGGGTTTCTCAAGGATGGATGCCCAAGAAGCTCTCAGAGCATCTAATAATGACATTAACATCGCAACCAACTTTTTGCTTCAGCACTAAAACAAATTAAATTAAAGATGACTAAGAGGACAAGGGAAACAAGTTGAAAAGTACTCAAGAACACAACTCTGGTGTCATAACTACACCTGCTGGAAGAAGTTAACAGTCGACTTTGGTAATCAACTCACAGGAGCTGATGATGTCACTTGCTTTCTGGCTGCTTATTGAATGGGCAGTGTGGCGCGCCTGCTGTTGTGTATTGCTATTAGGAATTGACTTGCAATTGCAGCCCAATCAACAGGACATAGCCAACATGGTGGATCATCAAACATTGTGTCTCAGGGCTTGTCATTTGGTGTTTTCCTTGAACCTATATCTTCTAATAATTAAAAAAATCCTATAATATATTGATGAATTATCAAACCACATGCTGTTTTGCTATAAATAAAAGTCTCAATGGTATAGTTCACCCAAAAATGGACTTCGCCTGATGTTCCAAAGCTGGAATGACATGAGGGTGAGTAAGTGATGACAGAATTATAATTTTTTAAGGTGAACTGTTCCTTTTTTTTTTTTTTTTTTGGGTCAAGTCATAAAGGGCTAGTTGTATGGCAGTGTATTTAAAGTACACCTGGAGGTACTCTTCTTGAAGAGACCTCTGCCACTGACAAGCCAGAATCAATCTGGAATTTAGTCCAGAACTGATTAATCAAAGTTTGTAAAACTACTACAAAATGTGTGAAAGCATGAGATCTAATAATCTCAAAGCATCGGAATAATTATTATTATTATTTTT
Organism: Meda fulgida; assembly: GCA_030578275.1. Lineage (NCBI taxonomy): Eukaryota > Metazoa > Chordata > Actinopteri > Cypriniformes > Leuciscidae > Meda > Meda fulgida. The sequence goes on along the minus strand of CM060616.1, from coordinate 24,969,322 downwards.
TTTTTTTAACAGAAAGACAATTTGTGCCATTGTAATTGTGACTTTGGTGTCTGAAAAGTCAATAATATTAAGAGCATATCTATCTGTGTTGATCTGAGAGTGGGACAAAGTTTGTCAGCATGATTTCTCAGTCATATAAAGACAAGGTAAAATATTGTTTAAAACAACTTTGAAGTGAGTATTGATACCCATAAATAGCATTAAAATCATGTCTTTAAAGAACATAATCTTAAAAATGTATATTGTTTAAAAGGCTATGTTTTATGCTAAGACTGTTCATGTGAATGTTATTTTTTTATTCTTATGCTATACAGTGTTTGATTTTGTCTAATCAAGTGGTGTTCAAACAAAAAAACCTTTAGCTACTCTTAAGATAAATTGTTTTTACTCTGCCACTAAAACACTGGTCCACCCAAAAGCAAATCATGCAATGTTCTGTAATGAATACCCATTGTGGTCAAATAGTAAGATAAATAAGTTAACACTTTAAGATGGTCTTTAAATATTAATAGACTAAACTCTTTCGGTAAACCACCAGACTAGACTTTTCAGGTAATCCGATTGTCTTGAGTGTGTAGCAACAGATTTTAGAGAATATAATACGATGTACAATGCCTGGACACAAATCTGTACCCAAAAACTACCTACCTCTTTTATATTTGCTGTGCTAAACATTTAAATCCGTCACAATTTTTTTTAACTTTAAACAATATGATGTTGTAGCTACTCTTAAATAATGAATAAATATGTCCAACAGTACAAGCAAATAAATAATGATCATGCTGTGTAAAACTTTTTATTTGTGTACAATGCAAGTAAAAAAAAGTGTTTCACTGAGCCAGAGGTAGAAAATGATTTATAGAGAGAAATGATTGGACTTCCCACTGTTTGATCAAAAGAGCCAACTTTAAAGACATAGCATGTTTTTTTTTATTCTTTTCAAGCATAAGCATGCACATAAACTGCATTAGCTTGGAAAATTGAGCCATTTAGTACAATTTGAGTTAAAGAAATCAGAAATAAGAAACTGAAGATATTTTGGAAAAGAATATAATGAAGTTAAATCAGAATTGTCCAGGTGGATGATTAGCACTGCAACAGACAGGGTATGAATGTTTATGCAAAACAAAACAAAAAATCTGTTTTAATTTTATTAAATTGTATTGCTTTTGACAATTCTTTCCAAATTAGTTTTACAAAGATTTGGGCCTTACAAAAACCCAATCCAAATGTGTCAGGAAAAAACTCTCAGATGTTTAATATGACATCTCAAGACTAAAGAAAACATTTGAATTGAATTGAATTGAACATTTTATTTTCATACAATAACTTATTCTTTTGAATTAAAGCTGTATTATCCACTAAAGTTTAGTATTTTACTTTTGGCAAATTCTTGTATGTAGATTTAAATATAGTTGTTTTCTTTGTCTGGTGCAGTAATCATAACAGACAGTAAAGCTTTTGATTATGGGTCTGTCAGTCCTGACCTTTAAGGACATTCTTGGATTCAGTGGTCAGCATTCAAAGGTTAATGTTTCGGCTGAAATGTGGTTTAGTCAATATCATGGTTCAGTAAATGTCAAAGGATTTATGAAATTACACCATTAAGTAGCCAGGAATTGTTGGAGAATGAGCTCTAGAAAATCAGCTTAAAGGATGGGGTCAAATTTAAAGTAAATTGTATTGTATAATGTCTGAATCTTATGGATCTGTAGCTTTTACTTCACGCAGGTTACATAAGTCAGGGGTTTTCAATGTGGGGGCCGCCAGGGGGGCCACAACAAATTGGAATAAAAAAAAAATTATAATAAAAAAAATTATATTATAATGAGTAGGCTATTGTTATGAAATAGCATTATAATTATTTGTCAAATAGCATATCTGAACATTATACTTGTAATTCTAATCTTTTAGAGATGTACCGATTGATTGGCTGACCGGAATTGGGACGATTTTCATGTGACCGGCGACCGGCCGGTCAGTCTGACATATGCCGATTTTATGGCGGTCTAATGCACTCGGGCGCCGCATGATTAACATCGCGCAACATCAGCATCACACCACGTGCACACGGAACTTGTGAATTGCCGCCGTTTCAGATTGCAAGCGCGAGTGGCGCGTATTTTTTCTGCATGCATGTTAATCAATGAGTGCATTCACACCGCGAGCAGCCGTGCGTGAGCAGCAGTGAAGCGGGTTTCGCCGCTGACGCTCAATTAAAGAGAAAGCACACTTTTGATGTAAATCAAAAGTGATATGACTAAATAAATATGATTTCACACAAAAAGTGCCTAAAATGCACATCATTTGCATGTCTAGTGTGTTTTAACTATAGGTTTTAACAAGAACTGTAGGCTATGTGAGAAAAGAAAATGAAGACTCAAAAATAATTATAGAAAATGTACCATTTAATCACAAATATTCATATAGAAAATAAATATTTGTGTATGCTGTAAAGTGGTTAGAAAAAATGAAATCAGAATCGGCTAAAATCTGTATTGGCAGGTCAAACTCAATGAAAAATTGTCATCGGCCAAGAAAATTGTAATCGGTTCATCACTATAATCTTTCTGATAGGCTGGTATCAAACACTATCACATAATCTGATGTTCACCTAGAGGTTTTATTTATTCATTTCTACATTTGCCGTTGTATTTTCGATGGGTTTAATAACACATCCTGCAAAAGGGGGGCCTTGGCCAGAACCTAGTGGTATTTGGGGGGCCTTGTCATGGAAAAGTTTGGGAACCCCTGACATAAGTTCAGATTTGGAGGAATTTAGTCCTAGACTGTTACACCGAGGTAGTAAATTCATCTTCCATAAATTATTTTCCCCACAAGCACGTTGGTGCAGCTTACAATCTTTTCAGAAGTCTCATATGTCGTAGAACTAACCAATCAGCAAAATCAAGAGAATCTAAGACTGGCTGCATCCGAAAACTTAAGCAGCTGAATTGTTGCCTCACTGCCTTATAGGTAATGACTCTGCAGGCAGCGTTTGTGCAAGAAGGTACCTCACGAATGACTTCTGAGGCAGCGTAACAGTTTAATAATCTACAGCAAAATAGAGCAAGCCATGGTGAAAACAAAAATAATTATTAAAGCAGTAATTTCTCGCAAACTCAAAAAAATGGAAAACTTTGGTCAAAAACTTACATTTACACACAAACTGATCAGCAACCGCAACTTTCTGATGCCATCTTTTTCTAGCTCAACTGTCACAGAATGGAAAGCACAGGATTGTGGGATATCAAAGGTAGCGAAGGATGAATCTATGCTGCCTTCAAAACTCAATCAGATGAAGGTATCTCAGGAGACAGGAAGTGAAGCTAACATTGGGTTTGTACGTGCCTTGATACCTTCCTACCTTGGAATGCGTCCTCCGAAGGCAGCATTTTTACGTTTTCTACAGGTGTGAGCCGTTAGGTGGGCTGAATGATTTGCCCCATCTGGTGGCCTTATATTATCCATTTACTGCCAGAACCTTCCAGATGTCACATATCCCCACTGACCTCCAATCTTTGGGTGGTGATGTCGCTCAACCACCGGGACTCTTGTCAAGAGACAACATCAGCATGATTGTCAGATACCAGGCTTGTGGATTTCAGAGTTCAATTGCTAAAGTTAAAGAACCATGACCACCCTTGCATTGATCACTTTGGATTCAAATCACCCAGTAAAATTGCATCTCACCAGTCAAGAAACCAGTAATTTTTCCAGTTCCCATTTTAAATGCCAGATATTCATTTTGTGTGGTTCAGTAATGTTGGGCAGCTTTTATCTACTGAGGGAAAAAAAATATTGAATGCTCTTTACCAGCATTTGGAATTCACAAGCATACTGTACATTGTCCCTCAATCTCTGGAAGATTGAATCTCTGGAAGGTTGAAGGTCATCCATGCAGTCCCATTGGGAGTTCAGTGTCCACAAGGATCAGAGAAGGCTGTGTTTTCCTTGGATTCTGGAGATCAGTGTTTATTGTTTAAACAAAGCCAGGACACTTCTTAAATATCCTGCGTCCCATTAAGGTTTCATATCTAGGTTACACGCTTTAATTCAGAGCCAATGGGGCACATTTCAGACTGCTCCGCTGATTTTTATCAATCCGCTTCAGCTATGTTAGTCTGCATGAGGTCAGTAATGAGGTCAGTTTGTTCTTCCTATGTGGAGTAGCGTATCAAATGAATGCAAGTGTTAATCCTTTAGTTTAAACATGATCTACTGAATAGCCTTATATACAGGTCCTTCTGAAAAAATTAGCATATTGTGATAAAGTTCATTATTTTCCATAATGTAATGATAAAAATTGAACTTTCATATATTTTAGATTCATTGCACACCAACTGAAATATTTCAGGTCTTTTATTGTTTTAATACTGATGATTTTGGCATACAGCTCATGAAAACCCAAAATTCCTATCTCGAAAAATTAGCATATCATGAAAAGGTTCTCTAAACGAGCTATTAACCTAATCATCTGAATCAACTAATTAACTCTAAACACCTGCAAAAGATTCCTGAGGCTTTTAAAAACTCCCAGCCTGTTTCATTACTCAAAACCGCAATCATGGGTAAGACTGCCGACCTGACTGCTGTCCAGAAGGCCATCATTGACACCCTCAAGCAAGAGGGTAAGACACAGAAAGAAATTTCTGAACAAATAGTAGTGATGGCGAGATGCAGCTTCATAAAGCATTGAAGCGTTCCATCCAATTGGTTCACTCATGTGCCGAAGCTTCATGGTGCTTCATTTGCTCTATTGTGCCATCAAGTGGACAATAAATGTAAAACGTGCAGTGTGATTATAATGACACTATGGCTTTGGTGTTTGAAGCATTGAATTAATTAATCAATGATGTTTGTGATGCTTATACATAAAGTATAAACTTGTATATGGTGTCTGTCTTTATGATACAATGACAGGGTCAAAATGAAAAGTGTGAAGGGGGAATCCATTGCATTTTGCTGGCCCTTATATTTCAAATAGACCGCCAAACCGCGAACCACTTCCTGAAGCAGTCACGTGGTACAGCCGGCTCACGAGGCTTCAAATGTCACCACATACGTCACCGACACAAGCCTCGATACGCGCTTCACAGAAATCATCCCGGATTACTCGACACACGCTTCGAAGCCTTGATACGAGAGGACACATCACTAACAAATAGGCTGTTCCCAGAGTGCTGTATCAAGGCACCTCAATGGGAAGTCTGTGGGAAGGAAAAGTGTGGCAAAAAACGCTGCACAACGAGAAGAGGTGACCGGACCCTGAGGAAGATTGTGGAGAAGGACCGATTCCAGACCTTGGGGGACCTGCGGAAGCAGTGGACTGAGTCTGGAGTAGAAACATCCAGAGCCACCGTGCACAGGCGTGTGCAGAAAATGGGCAACAGGTGCTGCATTCCCCAGGTCAAGACACTTTTGAACCAGAAACAGCGGCAGAAGTGCCTGACCTGGGCTACAGAGAAGCAGCACTCAACTGTTGCTCAGTGGTGCAAAGTACTTTTTTCGGATGAAAGCAAATTTTGCATGTCATTCGGAAATCAAGGTGCCAGAGTCTGGAGGAAGACTGGGGAGTAGGAAATGCCAAAATGCCTGAAGTCCAGTGTCAAGTACCCACAGTCAGTGATGGTCTGGGGTGCCATGTCAGCTGCTGGTGTTGGTCCACTGTTTTATCAAGGGCAGGGTCAATACAGCTAGCTATCAGGAGATTTTGGAGCACTTCATGCTTCCACCTGCTGAAAAGCTTTATGGAGATTGTTGTGAACTTTTTCTTCTAAAGTGTAGGAACTCAGATGCTGTAGTCTTCCAAGCTCGTGTCTTAACCAAGTCTGACAAAACGAAAATACAGACTGTTTATATACATTACAAGGGGAAGGGGTTACCTAGAGGTGGAGACACTTCTGAAAACAAAGCATGTAAATGAGGTATACAGGTTTTGGAACCTGCTCAGCATGAGACACGAGAACAGGATGGGGCAGGACTTCTCATACTGAGACAGGAATTCCCACCTCAGTAATAAAGTAGTAGGTGTTCAAACCCGGCCCAGCATGCATCCCCACCCGCGGAGACATGAGAACAGGAATGGCAGGAAAAACAATTAAGAGTTTCTGTAATCTGACCAGTACAGAAAAAAAGGATTGGCCAGATATCATCACTATCCTAACTTTAAACCTAAATTAGACATTTTAATAAATTTGTAATCCTACAAGATGAAGATTTCATTTTTCAGCACGACTTGGCACCTGCTCACAGTGCCAAAACCACTGGTAAATGGTTTACTGACCATGGTATTACTATGCTCAATTGGCCTGCCAACTCTCCTGACCTGAACCCCATAGAGAATCTGTGGGATATTGTGAAGAGAAAGTTGAGAGACGCAAGACCCAACACTCTGGATGAGCTTAAGGCCGCTATCGAAGCATCCTGGGCCAAGTATTGAGTGCATAACTGAACATAATTATTTGAAGGTTGGCTTTTTTTGTATTAAAAACACTTATTTTATTGGTCGGATGAAATATGCAAAATGTTTGCCCATCATCAGTATTAAAACAATAAAAGACCTTAAATATTTCAGTTGGTGTGCAATGAATCTAAAATATATGAAAGTTTAATTTTTATCATTGCATTATGGAAAATAATGAACTTTATCACAATATGCTAATTTTTTTAGAAGGACCTGTAATTATGTTGTGTTTGTTTTGAGAATATAGGATACATGACATTCTTTTCCTCAGCAGAATTCCTACAACTTGTAATATTCTAAAGCAACATTTTAAGGCAATAAATACTTCATTAAAGCAGTTCTAAGATAGCATTCTATGCATGTGTCAATCAACACCAGATCGTCCCCCTCAGGCTGAGTTACGCAAGGAGACTAGACCTCTGCCAAAAGTGAGTCTGCATGTGTTTAGCGATTAGAATATAAAGTTAACAAAATGTTTAACATAAACTAGCACCAAGACTGCCCTACCTACATTTACGGTAAATAAACTTCCCTTGCCCACTTGACGAAGTTGAACACACTTCAAAATGGCTGCAGGGACTCCACCAAGGGGAAGTGCTTAAGGAAGTTTGTGAGTTTATGTCTAAAAGTGGTGTTAAACACAGTCCCAGGGTGCTTCTCAATTCTTATTTGTGCATCCTCGTTTATTTTCCTCGCTTCCTTTCCTCGCATTGCAGCTCCACCCCTGTAGGACGCGATTGAAGGCTGCAAGACGCAAGAATGGATAAATCGAAGGAAAGCTTATTTTTATATTGGAATATTCTTGATCACTTGTGCTTCACTTCACAGCGTCATCAGCAGCGCTCAAAGGAACTGACATGTTGTTGAAGTTTGGTTAAGAAATTCATAATAAATAAAAATTTAAGCAAGATACTGTCTTGTTCTTGTTCTACTATTTATATTGCACAGGGCGTGCAGTCATAAATAAGGAGACGTACAGAGAGTACCGAACAAACTTGGAACTTTTAATAGCCAACATGCAGCAGTATTTACATGTCATCTAGTACAACCGGCGCCAAGCCAATCTCCCACAGCAACCTTGCCGTGGCGCCGTAAATCACTGTCGCAAATATTCACCCCAGACAAATTGCCAATCACAAATCAAGAATTGATCTAGGTCCCACTGGTCGACCCGATCTGGTATGGTATTGTATGGGCTGGATCTCTCTGTCATTTGAATGCTGTGCTGGTACTTCAGTGTGTACCTGAAGCATTGATGGGGCAGTGCTGTTTTGCTCTTCCTCTATGTTTGCAGAAATGCAGGTATTTTCCACAGGCTCCTCTTTTGTGCTGAGAAGATGATGACAGTTTCTGCGATACACCCATACCATCTGAAGTGCATACATGATAGGATCTTTGTGTATTTGCAGGGTGTACAACAACATCTGGTTTCCAAAGTCCGAGCTCTTGAATGCGAACATTGTCCAGTGTGAAGCTGTGACCGTGGACGAGTCGAGCGATTGTAATACTTTTTCTGATGCTGCGGCTGCTTTACTCTTTTGGAGTGTGCCTCTGTGAAACTGACAATTTAAGGTAGGAGCTGCTTGAGGATGGTTGGCAGTATGGATCGCAGTCTGCGAGTCATGAGAAGCTGGGCAGGTGACTTGAAGTTGTCAACAGGTGAATTCCTATACTCTAACAAACTGAGATAGGAATCTTTCCTGTCCGTCTTGGCTTTTTTTGTCAAGATCGATTTTGCTATCTGCACAGTCTTCTCAGCCAAACCATTGCTCTGGGGGGTAATGGGAACTTGTGGTGGTGTGCATGAAACCCCATGTCTTTGCAAAGTCTTCAAACTCCTTGCCCCGATATTGTGGACAGTTGTCAACTTTCTCTGGGATGTCATGTCTTGCAAAAATGACTGAGTTTGCTGATGACAGTGGCAGCCGTTGTGGTGTTGAGTTTGTCCAATTCAAAGAAGCGGCTATAGTAGTCTCCTGTAACCATGTATTCTTCGCAGTACCCTGAACAGGCATCTAAAACAATGAAGTATTTTGCACCCATTAGCTTGGGCGTGATGTCTTCTATCGTTGGGAAGGGGTAGTGTGGACGCTTGACAGCTTTATTGAGGTCGCGGGGGTCCAAGCATATTCTGAGTTTGCCTGTCCTTGGTTTTTCCACGACCACAAGTGCGTTCACCCAGTCGGTGGGCTCTGTTACTTTGACTATGACTATGTTTTTCCATATTTTGCAGCTCTTCTTTCAGTCTGCAACGTAGAGCCAGAGGTATCCTTCTTGGTGGATAAACAACTGGAGTTGCATTTAGATGGATTGTGCACTCCCCTGGAAATAATCCAATGCCATCAAATATATCAGCATATTCCTCCATGATGGACTTGCCCTCTTTAAGTGCGTTCACTAAGAGGACTAGCTTGATTAAGTCCAGGTCCAGGCATGCTTTTAGACCTAACACAGGGGGTGCTTGCGTGTTTACAATGTACAAGTTCATCAGTGTTTCTCTGTCTTTGTATCTGTATGGCAGCACACAAGTCCCTTTTACTGTGAGCATTTGACCACCATGTCCAGTGAGGCTGTGCTTAGTTGGTGTGAGTTTGCACTGAACTTTTAGCATATTAAATGTGTGCAGTGTAATGACATTTACCTGTGCTCCGGTGTCCAACTTGAAACTAACCTCAGTTTTTTCTTCTCCCAGCAGTAGGCAAACGGTTTGAGCTGAGCTTGTGCAACTTCGTGTGATCTGGCTATATCCATGGCCTTGCCTAACGTTAACTCAGAGCCGACGCTCAACAGTTTCTCCCGCATTCGCGGAGAGTGAAAGCCAAACACGATGCAATCTCTAACCATTTCCTCGCTGTCTGCATAAGCACAGACTTTCACTAATAGTCTTAGTTCAGTCATAAATTGCTCAAAACTTTCGTTGGCTCCTTGAATTCACTCATGAAATTTATATTTGGCGAAAATTGTGTTTGTTTTGGGCATCACATATGCTTCGTACTTGTCGTACTATGCTTTACACTTCCTGCTCAGCTACTGTTCGGACGCTCTTGCTTACAGCTCCGCACTTTGCTCTATCGCTTCTATATTTTCATATTTTATCTCCTTTTATCACCTAATTTTAACTTCAGCAAATCAGCACAGTGCTCAAACGCTTGGATTACTACAAAAAAGCTGAATTCTTTTATCCGACCAGCCTCCCACTGAAAGCTTACATTCTGGGGAAGGGAAAACACAACTGCCTAAATTCAAAAGGATACGAGAAAATGCCTATTCTGGAATCTACTTGCTGCATTAACTGCCAGATTGCAGTTCTTGAAACAAAGTTACTTGTGGGACCACCAAACCAGATGGAACACACAACAGAGCTTCGTCATGGACGCCCTCAGCATACAGCCGGTGAGTCCCATCAATCTAGTCCTCCTCGTAGAGAAACAAGCCGATCGACTTATAAATCGATGGCACAAACAGGGAGCGAGACCCAAAGGCACTCGAGACATCAGATTGTCACGAGCATCACATTTTGCCGCAGTAGCATCCTCTACCCCAGATGCTCTGACAAGGATTGCAAATACTGGTCTCCTACCATCCACCTATACATCTTGAGAACAGATTTGAAGCATTAATGAATGAGGAATCCCCAAACGTGATGAATGTGATCGAACACAGACTGAATGAGCCAGTAGCTAACACTGGTGCTAACTGGCGCTCAAGGTCGAGCAGACAGCGGCACTCAGCTCAGAGCGCAGCCGAGCACAGGACTCTGATAGTGGGTGACTCCATAATCAGAAACATTAGCATCAGGGATACAACTACGTGCTGCTTTCCACAAGCAACAACTTCTGATGTAAACAGGGAACTTCAGAACATTCTGATGAAACATAAGACTGCAATCGACTCATCATTCATGTGGGGAAGAATGATATTCATAAAAAGCAGTCAGAACTCCTTAAGAAGGATTTCAATTAATTTTTTTAAACACTTAAAAGACTGAAAGTTCAAACATTCATCAGTGGACCACTCCCAGCAAGAGGAACAAACAGATTTTCACGGTTGCTTGGGCATAATACATGGCTGCAAAAAATCTGCAACTGTTTCAACAGGATGGGCACCACCCAAACAGACTTGGTTCAAGAGTCCTAAAGGACAATATCTGCTTCTCCCTCAATCATCCTTCTGCAGTGTGTGCAAATCCACTCAACCTGAATGACACACACACACCTGGACACAGTATAAATGACCACAAGACTTCACTTCAGCACCTGAATGGGCATGCGGTTGACATATCACACCATGCAGCCACAACAACTTCTGCTTACGGACACAATCTCAGTTGAGCCCTGCCCACGAGCTCACCACAGACAGACCGGGACATATTAGAACTGCTCCAAGATTCAGCTACCAAGGACGACTTTCTGGAAAATAGCCTAGAAAACCAGGACAGCATATTACAGCCTCCGATAACACCAGAGCAACAGCCCTTCTCCCCAGACACGTTATCCCTCTCTCCAGCATCTCCACTTCTGTGCTTCTCAGAGAAAATGGAAGAACTGGTGTATGCTGGAACCAAACTATCCCACTCTTTTGCTGCAAGCCCCCAGATGTCAACCAAAAAACGGCAGGCCCCACAACCACCAAAGCCTGCAGGCCCAGCTCGCCCTTATTTTACTCCTCCTGTGAGAGCTCTTCGGCCTCTGCCACAGCGCCAGGACCCACACCCTTCTCCATCCTGATATTGATTAGCACCCCCAGTGTATCTTTCACGTCCTCCAATTGCCCACAATCCATGCACACATTCCAATTCACAAAAAAAGAAGCAGCGGAAAATGAATCTACATTGAACTTGTCCAATTTCATTATGTAGCCTAATGCCAGACAACAACAACAATAAAAAAATAATTCAGAGAAGAAGGCATTATGTTTTCTTAGAAATTAATTACATAATGCTAACCATGATGTAAAGCACTGGAAGATCACAAATGATTGTCATTTACTGTATTGTATTAATAGAAAGTCATATAAGAATAAAGATCTTTAAATATAACTTATTTTATTAATTAACTTTAATATAATCTTTGTTCAGTGACCATGGGGGTGGAAACATTTATGACATTGCACTTACTAGACTAGCCATTGCACTTACTGAGGAGGACTCTGAAGGCCTACAAGCCTCAGAAGGACTTAAAGAAGGTTGTTCACCTGGTAGTCTACCAGTAAAATATGTTTCACTTTCACAGGTAAGTATGGATTCTATGGCTTATTATGGTGGATTTGATGAAGAGTGCAGAAGTCTCTGATGACTCAAAATTGATTCAAAAATTCTGTGGGTAAAGAGCCATACACTTCACAGTATAGCCATTCCATATTAGTTGGTATTCTTCAATCTGGTTTGCACACTGATTTATATGACCCACCTTGCTGTTATCTCAGCTACCACCAGTACAGTTACCATGAGTACATATAAGCAAAAGGGCATGAGCAGGGAAAAGCTATGAGCTGCAGAGACAGGTTATATGAAACAAGCCTATAACCTGAGATGTTCCCTTTTGAGTGGAACTCAGGGCAGGGCCATGGCTTGACGCTTTGAGAAGAGCACACCATTGGACAGTGCCTGCCCACAAGGCTGTTTCTGCACAGACAATTGTGAGTGCTGGCTATGACTGGATTAATCCTGAAGGACCTGAGACTGTAGAACCTGATGAATGTGTGCAGAGAGGACTATAAACATCTTGCCATGATGCACCCCTAGCAAGAGCTCTGGTAGATGCGACACTCCTAGTGGAGTGGACCCTAACCCTAGAGGCGAAGCCATTCCGATTGCTTCATAGGACAAGATGCTTTGTGACCGCATTACCTCTATTGTAGCCACCAAAACAAATAAGAAGCTGAGAGGATTTACGGCACTGGCCTGAGCGGTGGACATAGATCCTTAAAGCATGGACCGGACATAACAAATGCAGACATTCTTGCTATTGCGTCTCATGAGGCAGATGGAACAAAGCCTACAAAACCACTGGCTGACCAGCCATGAATGGAACTTTTGGAATATAGTCCGGTCTAGGGTGCAGTACAGATTTGACATAACCTGGAGCAAAGTCTAGACAGGAGGAATCAATGGTAATAAGATAACCAACTTGAGTGTCAGTATTTTCTCTGAAACTGACTCAAATGGCTCAAATGGAGCTTCTGCTAACATTCACAGGACCAATGCTAACAGAACTCCTAACATAAACCCCTTCTAGATATACTGTATGTGGCTGGCTGAGATGCCGGTCACATAGACCTTTAGTCTAGATGGGGTCAACCCCAATGACAAACTTTCTTGAAGGAACTCTAGCACTTAACCAACCAGGCAGTTGACTGGGTTCAAGTGGCGCTGCTCGCACCGTTATACTAAAAGTCGCCATTTTAGAGCATACAGCTTTCTGGTGGATGGGGCCCTAAAACTTAAAATCGTCTCAACAACCTCAGTAGAGAGACTGGAATCTATGAGCTGGGGCCAGACCCAAAGTTTCCAGATCTCAGGCCTGGGATGGTGGATCGTCCCTTGCACTAGAGACAGAATATCTTCCCAAACCGGAATCTTCCATGGAATGCCGTCCAAGAGAGATTTTAGGTCTGAAAACCATACTCGGGCCAGCCAGAACGTAGCCACTAAGAGAAGGCGGACTTGGTCCTGGCGCACCCTCGCTGGAATTCCCAGGAGCAGAGCTATCAGAAGCAAGCCGTACAGCCTCAGCTACATCTGTACCATGGCAGCCAGCTCCTTAGCTGGAAGAGTGAGTACGAACCATAGGGAACAGTGAGTCGTCTCCTCCGAGGCGAACAGCTCCATTTCCGCTCGGCCATAACTCTGCCATATGGACTCCACTACTTGTGGATGGAGTTGTCATTCCCCAGGCCTGAGCCCCTGCCTCAACAGGATATCTGCCCCCAAAATTACATGCCCTTTGATGTAAACTGCTCTTTGTAACTTGCATTTCTCCTCTGCCTGGATCAGATTCTGCTGCGCCTGCCTGAAAAGGGGATGCAAACGCAGACCGCCCTGGTGATTTATGGAAGAGACTACCAATGTGTTGTCTGTGTGGTGTAAGGACTGGGCGAGGGGTGAATCTGAATAACTAAATACATCCTAGCTAAAATCCCAAAGCCTTCAGGCCCAAAAAGCCTGGATGTAAATTAACATATACACACACACACACACACACACACACACACACACACAACCACACGCATCCCCCACAAGGGAAGCCCGCTCCGGACAGAGCTCGGTGTCCAGTTACGAGACATTTTTATGACTGACTGGGATGTCCCACAGAAGGGGGTTCTAAAAGAGAAAGAAACTTCTCTTTTTAAAAGACATTTAACCAGATATATTCGATGTGTTTTTATGTGTGTCCATTTGCCTATGTCACATTGGAATGACTATGATTTTATCGTAGCTTAAAGTGAATTATAAATACCTTCATTATGCATTTTAAAAATAACTGTCTATTCCCATAACTTGTACACATAGTTCTGGTCACCTCCAGAATACCTTCGGTGTGATCAATCAGAATACGTACAGTAATATCCAGTTAAATATAGTTTACTATGTTTTCCATCTTTGGAGTGAAAAGAGACCAAAACTAACATCACTGGTGTTCTTAGATAACAGCGTTTACGACCCAAAGGAATGTTCACAGAACTGTGACTCTCTCTGAATTCTAACCAAGGAGGAGAAATGAATCCTGTATTCATATATATATATATATATATATATATATATATATATATATATATATATATATATATATACGCTATTATATATCCACTTGAGAATTGTATGAACAATGTATCTAAGTTCCCTATTTCATGAGTTGCCTTTTTGTGGTTTGGTCTATGTTTCTCGACAACTCTAATGGAATAATGTTTCAAACTTTGCCAACTAATGTTTAACCAAATCCATTTGTGGCAAGTTTGGTCTCGATAAACTCCAATCTTCGTTCTCCATTTGTTAATTGACATTACATTTTGCTAAACTTTGTGACACATTAGTATTATAAGAAGTGTGAAGATTCTTCTCTTAAACACCCAATGGAACTAGAGATGTAAATGCCTGGTTATACCACAAAGGATCATAAAATCTCCCTCCAAAGGGACAGCTCCTGATTGGACCCTCTTCCAAAAGAAGACGGAAACGTCAGGTCTTCAAAAGGACTGAACACCAGTTTATCTCTCTCTTTCTCTTTTTGCTCTTTCGCTCTTTCTCTTTTTGCTCTCTCTTGCTGCTAAAATTGCTCTCTCTTGCTGCTAAAATTGAATTACCCGCCTAAGAAACGATAGAAGGGTAAAATTAATTATTGATGGTTCGTTCAGGTTGTGTCTTATAAGTGCATAGAATCTTGGGATTTCACCTCACTCTTAAACTTATTTTACTCTTTTTCTTTCTGCAACTTGTATGAATGCGTGTGTTTGTGTTAGATATTAGTTTTATGTGTTAGTCTTATAATCAATAAAGTATTGTTTGTATTTGAAAAGAAAACATTACTTGTGTTATGTGCTTACGAATTTATTGTCTTGAACTACGACCTAAGCTACTTATGCTTTTACCCTTGAATTATTTCTTAATTTAGCTGTTAGCTGGGAATTAGTCTTTCTTGGCCAGGAAGATATTATATTTCCTAGAATTAATAATTGCTTATGCTTTCCGTTCATTGGATGAACTGATAAAATGATCATACTATTGATTCTGCTACAGTAAATTCTGAAAATAATTAAATTATTAATTATTGATCATAATCCGTTATGAATAATAATTAGTCATATTTATACGTGCGTACAAACGCTACAGTGGACTAACACATGATAACATCAAAAGCTAGAAACTCTTCGATCATTTCAGACAATTTATGTCCTATTGAAGATGAAGGTCCCCAAAAGCTCACTGGCTGGATGGCCATTGAGAGCCGGGGGCCAGGATTTCCTTTGCCATTCCAAAGGAGATCTGAAATCCTCTCTCCCCCGGTATGGCTGTGCCTGACCTCTCTTCCCGGCCCCCTTATCACCTGTCTCCTGTTTCTTATCTGCCTAATCTACCTGCACACTCCATGATTGAAGTTCACAGAGCCACCCCGGCGTCTGTGGTACCCGAACAACAGGGTGCATGGGCTTGACTCTCGAAGAGAGCCAGGTGGGATCGGAACTTGCAGAGAGTTCATTTCTCACAATGAGCACAGCCAGCCCCCTCAAGGACTGACCTTTCTTGCCCATACAAATTACACACATGTCATTAGCGTCGTCGGCCATAATTTATCACAGGCAAGGTTACACACCTCCTAAACTTTTGTCCTGACATGTTGGAAACAAACTCTTTGTTCAACACGGGTCACACGTAGCATCCCCATAGATTCAAGCCATGAAGCAGCATTGAGTTAGCCTGGCAAAACCCAGACAACTTCCGGCAAATTTAGATTTGCTCTGAAAGTTAGTCTGGCAAAGAGCTCATTCAAGCCCATTTCCAATCCGTCGAAATCGAGGCACCAATCAGAAACATTGGGGCGTGCTTTACACGATGACGACAGCGCTGGGATTTTGAAGCAGATTATTTTGTAGCCTACATTACAAAGATGGATGCCGCCGTCATCTATCGCGTCTGTTTTAAGCGATTTGAACGTTTCCTTTTTGTTAAAAACCGAGCAAAGAACAACACTCGGAGATGTTTCTCCGCCGGCCGCCGCTCTGCATACGTCATCTCCTTCAGCGCTCTGATTGGTTTTAGGTCTACCCGCGACGTCCGTTGGTGACGCCCCTCTGGAAATGATTTGTCTATGACGCTTTGCCAGACCATAACTCAGTTACAACTGAGAATGGTGTGGTTTTAACCAGGGTAGCATTGAGTTCCACTCGAAAGGGAACTTGACTTTGGCTTCTCTTGTTTAGAAATTACAATATTATATTGATATTGATATAATCACACCTTAATTTAAGCACAAATGTATATTATAAAAAAATTGTTGAAAATTTTCAAATAAAATCAAGTTTTATTTTTATAGAAAATGAATTTGTTAGAAAATGAGCATTAATTTCTATTTTTAGTTCCTCGTCCTAACGTGCAAACATATGAAATACATTTTACATTGACAATGTTTGTAAGTACTGTATGTATAGAGATTATATTATTTGATAACACAAATTTATAAATATAAATGTGATTTTGAGTATTCCTCTTTAGAGTGTTATTTACTACTACTGTAACAAAGTATGATCATGTATTTTATTTACAGGCTTAAGTCTACCCACTATATATGTACAGGTGCAGGTTTCCTACCTTTTTATTTTTGTCTCCTTTTAGTTTACACAAACTTGAGGAGTCCTTATCAGAGAACATTCTGTCATTAAAGCAAAAGTGATAAATAGCCAGGTATTTCTGAATTATATATATAATGTTATTTATTTTTTTAAGTTTAACTATTCACTTAACTTGTTATATGGATCACTTGTAATGTCGTTTCGATTTTTAAGTAAATAAAAGAAACACCACTAGGTGGCAATAGGTGTCAAAGGTACAATTTATGCAATTTTATTCAAACTTAACATGTTTATGGGATGATTCTAAAAACTGTTTGGATACTGCTGCTAAACTCATAGTTGCACACACATTACAAAAAATTTGTTAGGCATTACTATAGATATGATGAAAAAATGCATGTATTAATTGTAGACCTAGATTTTTATTAATTTCTATCCTTTAGGGGAAGATTAGGGCTCTGCTGGACAAGGGTTTATGATGCATCTCAATGTTTCCACCACTGTGAAAATATGTGCAACATAATTCACAATTATTTTGATTAATAAATTATACATTGGTATATGGAAGAATTATTTTCTTTCCAATTTGTAACAATGTTTTAGTGATTCCAAACTTTTAAATGGTAGCGTACATTAAGTTTTTTGTACTCTTTCACTCTTTCACTCTTGAAAATAAATTACATGACAACGGAGTAACCATTGTCTGTGTGTGTGTGTGTGTGTGTGTTCTCCATCATTTGACATTAACATCTTGACTTGAATTAAAGAGACATGGTGCTGTTATGACGCCGGAAGGACGAAAAAGAGAGAGAGAATCCAAATGCAGCTAATTTAATAAAAAATAACAGGAGAAACAAGGAACACTGAAGCAAATACAACGACCGACAATCCACAACTGAAACAGAGGTATAAAAAGACAGGCAAACAAGATAACAAGGGGGCGTGGCTAATCAGAGACACATGGGGAGACTAATCAACAAAACAGGGAACAGCTGAAACATGAAAGGACAGGGGAACACATGACAGACAAGAACAAGATACACAAACACAAAACCCACACCGTGACATAGGCGGCCAGGGCGGCGCAGACACCGGCTCGGGAACAGACAACGCACACACACACTGGCTCGGGAACAGACAACGCACACACACACTGGCTCGGGAACAGACAACGCACACACACACTGGCTCGGGAACAGACAACGCACACACACACTGGCTCGGGAACAGACAACGCACACACACACTGGCTCGGGAACAGACAACGCACACACACACTGGCTCGGGAACAGACAACGCACACACACACTGGCTCGGGAACAGACAACGCACACACACACTGGCTCGGGAACAGACAACGCACACACACACTGGCTCGGGAACAGACAACGCACACACACACTGGCTCGGGAACAGACAACGCACACACACACTGGCTCGGGAACAGACAACGCACACACACACTGGCTCGGGAACAGACAACGCACACACACACTGGCTCGGGAACAGACAACGCACACACACACTGGCTCGGGAACAGACAACGCACACACACACTGGCTCGGGAACAGACAACGCACACACACACTGGCTCGGGAACAGACAACGCACACACACACTGGCTCGGGAACAGACAACGCACACACACACTGGCTCGGGAACAGACAACGCACACACACACTGGCTCGGGAACAGACAACACACACTGGCTCGGGAACAGACAACGCACACTGGCTCGGGAACAGACAACGCACACTGGCTCGGGAACAGACAACGCACACTGGCTCGGGAACAGACAACGCACACTGGCTCGGGAACAGACAACGCACACTGGCTCGGGAACAGACAACGCACACTGGCTCGGGAACAGACAACGCACACTGGCTCGGGAACAGACAACGCACACTGGCTCGGGAACAGACAACGCACACTGGCTCGGGAACAGACAACGCACACTGGCTCGGGAACAGACAACGCACACTGGCTCGGGAACAGACAACGCACACTGGCTCGGGAACAGACAACGCACACTGGCTCGGGAACAGACAACGCACACTGGCTCGGGAACAGACAACGCACACTGGCTCGGGAACAGACAACGCACACGCACACTGGCTCGGGAACAGACAACGCACACGCACACTGGCTCGGGAACAGACAACGCACACGCACACTGGCTCGGGAACAGACAACGCACACGCACACTGGCTCGGGAACAGACAACGCACACGCACACTGGCTCGGGAACAGACAACGCACACACACACTGGCTCGGGAACAGACAACGCACACTGGCTCGGGAACAGACAACGCACACGCACACTGGCTCGGGAACAGACAACGCACACGCACACTGGCTCGGGAACAGACAACGCACACGCACACTGGCTCGGGAACAGACAACGCACACACACACTGGCTCGGGAACAGACAACGCACACACACACTGGCTCGGGAACAGACAACGCACACACACACTGGCTCGGGAACAGACAACGCACACACACACTGGCTCGGGAACAGACAATGCACACTGGCTCGGGAACAGACAACGCACACTGGCTCGGGAACAGACAACGCACACACACACTGGCTCGGGAACTGGCTCGGCAGACGTGACGTGAACGGGAACTGGCTCGGCAGACGTGACGTGAACGGGAACTGGCTCGGCAGACGTGACGTGAACGGGAACTGGCTCGGCAGACGTGACGTGAGCGGGAACTGGCTCGGCAGACGTGACGTGAGCGGGAACTGGCTCGGCAGACGTGACGTGAGCGGGAACTGGCTCGGCAGACGTGACGTGAGCGGGAACTGGCTCGGCAGACGTGACGTGAGCGGGAACTGGCTCGGCAGAC
The DNA here is from genome assembly GCA_030578275.1 of Meda fulgida. Taxonomy (NCBI): domain Eukaryota; kingdom Metazoa; phylum Chordata; class Actinopteri; order Cypriniformes; family Leuciscidae; genus Meda; species Meda fulgida. The sequence goes on along the minus strand of CM060616.1, from coordinate 24,949,717 downwards.
GTGACGTGAGCGGGAACTGGCTCGGCAGACGTGACGTGAGCGGGAACTGGCTCGGCAGACGTGACGTGAGCGGGAACTGGCTCGGCAGACGTGACGTGAGCGGGAACTGGCTCGGCAGACGTGACGTGAGCGGGAACTGGCTCGGCAGACGTGACGTGAGCGGGAACTGGCTCGGCAGACGTGACGTGAGCGGGAACTGGCTCGGCAGACGTGACGTGAGCGGGAACTGGCTCGGCAGACGTGACGTGAGCGGGAACTGGCTCGGCAGACGTGACGTGAGCGGGAACTGGCTCGGCAGACGTGACGTGAGCGGGAACTGGCTCGGCAGACGTGACGTGAGCGGGAACTGGCTCGGCAGACGTGACGTGAGCGGGAACTGGCTCGGCAGACGTGACGTGAACAGTCTCTGGCTCGGCAGACGTGACGTGAACAGTCTCTGGCTCGGCAGACGTGACGTGAACAGTCTCTGGCTCGGCAGACGTGACGTGAACAGTCTCTGGCTCGGCAGACGTGACGTGAACAGTCTCTGGCTCGGCAGACGTGACGTGAACAGTCTCTGGCTCGGCAGACGTGACGTGAACAGTCTCTGGCTCGGCCGGGACCAGCGGCGAGGACTCTGGGCTGACAGGAAGTACAGGGAGGACTTCCAGGTATTGCGGGACGCTGGAAGTCCTCTTCCTCCTCCTCCGTCTCCGAGAGGGTGCTGGGCTGGCCGGGACCAGCGGCGAAGGGAGCTCTGGGCTGGCCGGGACCAGCGGCGAAGGGAGCTCTGGGCTGGCCGGGACCAGCGGCGAAGGGAGCTCTGGGCTGGCCGGGACCAGCGGCGAAGGGAGCTCTGGGCTGGCCGGGACCAGCGGCGAAGGGAGCTCTGGGCTGGCCGGGACCAGCGGCGAAGGGAGCTCTGGGCTGGCCGGGACCAGCGGCGAAGGGAGCTCTGGGCTGGCCGGGACCAGCGGCGAAGGGAGCTCTGGGCTGGCCGGGACCAGCGGCGAAGGGAGCTCTGGGCTGGCCGGGACCAGCGGCGAAGGGAGCTCTGGGCTGGCCGGGACCAGCGGCGAAGGGAGCTCTGGGCTGGCCGGGACCAGCGGCGAAGGGAGCTCTGGGCTGGCCGGGACCAGCGGCGAAGGGAGCTCTGGGCTGGCCGGGACCAGCGGCGAAGGGAGCTCTGGGCTGGCCGGGACCAGCGGCGAAGGGAGCTCTGGGCTGGCCGGGACCAGCGGCGAAGGGAGCTCTGGGCTGGCCGGGACCAGCGGCGAAGGGAGCTCTGGGCTGGCCGGGACCAGCGGCGAAGGGAGCTCTGGGCTGGCCGGGACCAGCGGCGAAGGGAGCTCTGGGCTGGCCGGGACCAGCGGCGAAGGGAGCTCTGGGCTGGCCGGGACCAGCGGCGAAGGGAGCTCTGGGCTGGCCGGGACCAGCGGCGAAGGGAGCTCTGGGCTGGCCGGGACCAGCGGCGAAGGGAGCTCTCGGCTGGCCGGGACCAGCGGCGAAGGGAGCTCTCGGCTGGCCGGGACCAGCGGCGAAGGGAGCTCTCGGCTGGCCGGGACCAGCGGCGAAGGGAGCTCTCGGCTGGCCGGGACCAGCGGCGAAGGGAGCTCTCGGCTGGCCGGGACCAGCGGCGAAGGGAGCTCTGGGCTGGACGGGACCAGCGGCGAAGGGAGCTCTGGGCTGGACGGGACCAGCGGGAAAGAGGGCTCAAGCTCTAGCTGGGCGTGGCTGACGTGAAGCTCTGGCTGGGCGTGGCTGACGTGAAGCTCTGGCTGGGCGTGGCTGACGTGAAGCTCTGGCTGGGCGTGGCTGACGTGAAGCTCTGGCTGGGCGTGGCTGACGTGAAGCTCTGGCTGGGCGTGGCTGACGTGAAGCTCTGGGCTGGACGGGACCAGCGGCGAATGGGGCCCTGGGCTGGACATCACCAACCCAGGGTCGAAGAATGGCCCGCGTGGAGAGTGGTGTCGGGGCTCCTCTCGACCACCTCCTCTACTGAGGCCTCCACGTCTCCCACGAAACTTGACCAACCGGCTCCCCTCAAAAGAGTGGCCTCTCCTCCGCTCGGTGGCTGGAGAAGAGACACTGGCGAACATGCTGCTGGATTCAGTGTTGGGTCGATCGTTCTGTTATGATGCCGGAAGGACGAAGCAGAGAGAGAATCCAAATGCAGCTAATTTAATAAAAATAACAGGAGAAACAAGGAACACTGAAGCAAATACAACGACCGACAAACCACAACTTAAACACAGAGGTATAAAAAGACAGGCAAACAAGCTAAACAAGATAACAAGGGGGCGTGGCTAATCAGAAACACATGGGGAGACTAATCAACAAAACAGGGAACAGCTGAAACATGAAAGGACAGGGGAACACATGACAGACAAGAACAAGATACACAAACACAAAACCCACACCGTGACAGGTGCAAAATGTATAGGCCCTGTATCCCAATGGCATTGTAGAAAACCTGAAGTTTTGGTGAGAGAAAGCTGCTAAATTTGAAGTTTGCCTTTGCTTTTGTTCATTTCCCTGACCACAAATGTGTTTAGCAGCCATTGAAACTACAAAAATGTTAATGTGAATTTTCAGTATATTACTGTCTTCTAGTTTCTATACATTTACGGTGATTTGTAAAGTAGCTGTTATTATAACAATTACATTATATAGATGTAAAGTGAACAGGATTAGAATATGACTTTAATATTCCTAAAATATAAATTGTTGTGGTTTACAAGCACAGTGATTAATAACAGTGGTTCATTAATTAATACTATAATCACTTGTATATTTACAAGTAAATGATTAATGCGCCCATTGCTCCAATTTTATTGTTCTATTTTTTCATAATTTGCTGCATAATTGTTTTATTGTTGTTTTGTTTTTAATCGATAGTATTACTAGTATAGTATTGAATATAAGCGTAAGTTATTATCATTTATGAATAGATAAGAGCTTACACCATTATATCAGCTGTCACAAAACTGGGGACTTAAAACGAAACAATTAAATCCACCACAATATTTCTTTCTTTTTTTTCATTATTGCTGTAATATGTAGCATAATGACAAAAAATGACCCAATCAATTTCAAATACAAATCTGAATAGTCGTTTAACTGTAGGAAATGATTATTAAATCTTGACCAATTCTGTCAATATAGCCATGCAGGGCTTTTAAAAGAGCTTAAATCAAACAAAAGCATTCTGGTTTATTTCATTGCATTAGCTAAGAGTTTCAGTTTCATCTATAGTAAAATATGGGAGGGGCTATGAAGTAAACCATGGACAAGAAGGACAATAGTTCTGATTGGACAGAGTCCATGTACCATCGGGAAGACAGCCACTCCTCTCACTACCGCGAAACGACGCGAAAATCTTATTAACCACGTGAATATTTTAGAGAACAAGTTCTCTCCACGCTTTTAAGTGACCCGCATTCATGAAAATGGGTTTATTTATTTTTGTATGAAGGGATGCAATTTGGATATTTCCGCCGGGTGGTGCATTTCACGGATTTCCCGCAGAAATAATATTCTGTAATATCTTGGCGAATTTATTTGAAAGACCTCACGGGACGAAACGGTATGTTTATGCATTTGCCAAGTTGGTGCAACATCTGAGTATGTTTCTACGAGGTGGATTGTGATTAGGGTCAATGGGGTTGAAGAAAAGAGATGATTTAGTTCAGGGTGATGGGTGTGTGATTGCATGGATCCTTTCGATCAAGCTCGCTTATAAATGAGAATTCAGTTCAATTTCGCCTATTCAACAGGCTGTCGATAGTAAGTCTCTAAAGTCCTTAAATAACCAACGTTTAAGGTCTAGTTTAATGTAAAGACGTCCAGATGAGCCAGTTTTAAGTGCGAAGGGACAGTTTTTGTTTAGGTTGGCACCCTTGTTTATTTTGCGCCTGCTTTCCCAAAAATAATACAGTTCAGTATTGGAGATGGTCAGTTTTTGTAACCTTTTCTAAATTTGGTGAACAGAATATATTTTCATTTGAATTAGACGTATATAGCTATTATAAACCATTTCGAGGTTGGGAAATATAGCCCATATAAGCCTTTTCACGATTTTTAAGTTGTCTGTGCCCATGTTTTCTCAGGGAATAGCACAGAAAGGCGTTCAAGATTTCCCAAAACCTAAGGTAAGTTTTTCTCCTGTTGACTAGGTTGCCTTGTCGGTCCCAATGTGCTTTTAGAGTTGTTTGAATGGCCGTGTGGGCCTAGTCGCACTTGTTTATATCCAAAGTTTTTATTATGTAACTGGAAATGTTGTTTTCGTTGGCTGTTTTGCTCAGTTTATCAAACAATGTGAAAAAAAAGTTTTTTTTAATTTTGGGAAAAATAATAATCAGTCTTTACGAATTAGTATAATATACATATACAAGCAAAAGCTATGTGTTAACTATCGGGGCTTGACAAAGGTTGTTAAAATGGCATAAAGTCAAACTTCCTGTTTAGGTCGAGTGCCTTTTGTCCATTGTGTCAGCAGCACCCATACACACAAACATAGGCCTACAACATTGGCTTTGAGGGAACCAGGTCTGAACTTAATGTTGTGAGGATTGCGTGTTGGAGTTCGTATAGCAGACATTTAGTTACTTAATTTCTCTGTTTAATTTGTATTTACGTATTTGTTTTTGTAACTTTCGTCTTGTTGGATTTACAGCAGATGAGAATATCTGCTGGCTTTAAATGTTGCATCACAATGATAGGTTTTTAAAGTTTGCTATTATTATTATTATTATTAATGATTCATATCATTTTCTGTATCATGTGCATTATCTATGTTTGTTTATAAAGGCACTGTCGATCCTGTTTATCTACTGTTAAAGGCGTAGACAAATCAAATAGACTTGGGCTCCTTGGTGCGGGCCTGCTTGTTTCTCTACAATACTTTATTCACTACAATAGTAAAAAAAAATATTTAAAAAAAATGATCACTATGAATTTTTTTTAAATATGGTGAAAAGAGATTGAGCTTACCATTAATGCAAATCATTTGTTCAAAGGTATGCAGACGTGCTTGAATAGCAAAGGTCACTTAACTACATAGAACACAACCATGTGACCAGCTTTACATTCCTCCTATGCTGTCACCCTGCAGTAGTTTTTAGCATAGTCCCTATGTGTTTGCAGATGCCTTTTCTATACTTTATACACACACACACACACACACACACACACACACACCCACACCCACACAAAAACAGGTAGCAGGGATAACCCATTCTCTAACTCATGATTGGTGGGGACCAAATGGAAAAATTATAAATCTCAAAAACCCATACAGAATTGACCACAATCAACATAATTTTGTGCAGTTTTTTTTTGTTGTTGTCAGTCTAAAGTGCAAAACCCAAATAAATAGAACAGGCTGATCAAAATGTTTTTGCAAGAAGCCTACCTATGTGTCCAGTAACTTGCCACGTTTTCGTTCTAGATTAAAGCATTCCATAAGTATGAGAGGGAATTATTAGATTTTATTATTCATTTTCATAAGAATATTTTTTTAAATTTTGCTAATACTGGACCACCAAGAACAACATCATGTAAGCATTACTAGATAGTATTAGAGATTCTCTGTTGTCTTCACACAAAGAGAGGTGGGATGTGGGGCAAAGAACATAATTAGAGTCCACTGTAATGGTACTTGACATTAACATTATGTGTACTTGAGTCATTTGTATAGGTTGCATTGTTGTACATGGGGTGGCCCACTTTTAGTTGCAGTGATGTGGCTGCTTTTAAGTAAATTCGCTATATGTAATACATACATATTATACAAACTTATTATTATAGTAAGACTTTTAATAGAAACAACATGCATATTGGCATCTTTGTGGTTTGTGGCAAGGGTTTGTGTTTTTTTCTTTCAAAAACAGTACATGTAACTCAATGTTTTGAGAGTAAAATATTAATATTAAACATTTTGAGAGTAAAATATTAAACCTCAAATAAATCAAAATCAAGTTTAGATCAACTCAAAAAAATTATATTTGTCAATATTCGTTTAATTACTGAGGGGCCAGTCAGTTTTTCAAATGATACTATTTAAATGATACTTATTTTATTACAATCATTATTCTATTACAAAACATGCATACAATTAAACTACATCAATATTCTATTTTAAATTAGTTTGATTACAAACATTTTCAGTGTCTCAAATGTTCAAACTATTTACAATGTAAGTTCTTGAGGAAAATAATAATAATAATAATAATAATGATTTAAATTTTCCAACTGAGCGAAAAGGAATATAAGGTTTAGGAACATAAGGTTTTAGATAGCAAATGTGATCAATATTATTATCATAGTTTCCCAACAGTAAATTTCATGTAATAAATCTTTTTTATTTATCATTTATACATCCTGAACTCAGCATTACAAAACCAGTGTTTGTATTTGAGATTCTATCAACTGTTGATTCATAACTTATATATTTGTTGTTTAAATTGTTGCTAGCACTTCAAAATAAGGTCTCATTTGTTAACATTAGTTGATTCATTTGTTGAACTAACCATGAGCAATATATTTTTACAGCATCTATAATCCTTTTATTTAATAAAAATACAATTGTTCATTGTTTGTTCATGATAGTCCACATTGCATTCATGTTTACAAATACAACTTTTGATTTTAATAATGTATTATTAGAGATTAACATTATCTAAGATTAATAAATGGCATAGAAGTATTATTGTTTATAGTTAGTTAATGTTAACTAAAGTCACCAAATAAAACTTTGTTTTAAAGTGTTACCAAATTGTGATTTGTCTGAATATGCACAATACATTTCAAAATGTGGCATTTGCTGCAATAATTTAATTGTGGTGTCTTAAAACATAGTAGACCAGATTCAAAATGACCTAAGTCTGATTTGTAGATTCATCATGTTTATAAATAGTAAACTCATGATAAAACATTCTAACAGCTTTGAGAGTCAGTGTCAGCAACATTAGACAGAATCAGTCAATTTTTTATTTAATTTAATAAATAAAACTATTTGATAAATAAAATAAAAATTAAGGGAACAGAACATTAAAATGTGCAGTTCTAAATTATAATTGAAATTCCATACAAGTGCAATGATTATTAAAGATTAATAACAATGAAATATGTTCAGTCTTTGTAGTTTTGTGAAGCTGTTTATGATTGTTTTGAGAATTTATTATAGGTCTCAATTTCCAAACAATTTTGGATAAATTTGTTTGTTTTTTTGGACCAAGTTGAAAAAAAAAACTCTGACCAAATCTTTCTATACTTTTTGAAGAATTAAAATACTGTCATTATTTCATAAAGAATTAAAGCCCTCGCACGTTAAAATAGGTGTTTCTGTGTAGAGAGAGTTTTCTTTGTGTGTTTGTGCTAAAGTGCATTTTCGGCATTACTTCATTGAAACTTCATAGAGAGATACGGTATGGAGAAAGCGCTACTACAGTCAGTGGAATTGGGCCAAGCCACCCGACGTGTGTGTGTGTGTGTGTAACCAGAGCTGAGCAGATCGGATGCCGCACTATGAACAGGACTTCAGTTCTGTCACCCTGTGTCATCTGATGCACAGGAATCCTGTCACAGAACACATGTTTAATGTAGGTATCATGATTAGAACAGCAGAAGAGAGTGTAAGAAACGTGTAATTTTATATTGGTTACATGAAATAACTGTTATAATAGGCTATATGGGATGGCCAGTAATTGTTTTAGTTTATGTATTATGGTCATCACTGTGTGATACTTTTTTTTTAAGTTACACATTTTTGTCACATTTGTCTGTGTGGTATGTGGATTTAATTGTGGTTTTAAAGTCAACATGAAACACTTTCTATTGTCTTAATTCATGTTCCTTGTCTTATTGTGCCCTATTCATGTTTTGGGTTGCGTTATTTTACAGTGTCCTCCTTTAGCCTTATTCGGACGGGACTAGTTTTCAAGGGGGACTTTAGAGAAAATAGTGTTTCACAGACGTACTTTGCGATTTTAATCCCTTCCGAATCTGCCATATCTGTGTTTTTCTCACACAACCTCTCATGAATTCCAGAGCAAATTACCTGTTTTTTTCGTCGAACTTCGAACGTTGGTCCTCTGAGAAATCTAATCCTATGCGAATGTCTGTGATGATGTTAATGTTGTATTATCCTAACGCTTCTCCTCATGTGTTTTTTGACCTACCTGAGCTACCATTTGGATACCAATCTTCAGCATATTTTTATTTCATTTAAATATAGATGACGAAAAATATCCGACAAAAAAAAAAGAATCATAATATTAATAAATAGAACAAATCGCATGAAACTGTGAAGACACTTAATATCAGTGTCAGGTAAGAATAATATGCTTGTTTTGCTGCTCACTTATGTGGGTTTAGCCACTTCTATAAACTTATGAAGTTAACTTGAAAAGGGGTTTTATAATAAATTAAACATAAATTAAATAATACTTAAGACGTAGATGTCATACGGAATGCACGCAAGCACAGCACATGACCTTCTTTAACGGCCACGTCTAGAAAACACACACTCCCATCTCTGTAATAAACACGGAGATGTTAGTCCCGTCCGAATCGGTACATGAAATCACAGACATTGAGTGATAAAAATTGTAACTCAAATGTTGTTCAGAAAAATGTATGATTACACTGTAACAAGGACACATACAATATAATGTAATCATTTTCATTCTTTCTAATCTTATTACTAACATGTAACTTGTTCTTCCCTTGCTACAACACAATTTTCAGAGTAATTGTGATATTTATTTGAGCACTCCTGAAATAGATTTTTTTAAATCCCAATGAGATCGTTATATTAGTGAAGCAGACTACTTGCATAAAATTCATATTAATATCATTGTCTTTTATCTCCCAATAACATGTCTTGGAAAGATGATGTTTAAATCCTTCAAGATCAAAGCTCTTTCGTTTTTATTGTGGGTAACAATTAGTATTAGATATATTTATTATTGGGTAAAATTAGTAACGATTTCACAGCAAAAAGAGATGACAACAACTTAAGGGTGTAACTTGCATGTGGGTGTAATAAAGTGCACAAAGGAGGAGTTGAGAAACAAAAACTGTCTTTAATAAATCCAAAACAGAAAACTTGCAGGAGAATAATTTAACACAACCAGATTAATATTGACGATACCGGACAAAGAAAGTTAATGAACAGATGGTTTAAATACACAGAGATAATTAACACAATCAGAACAGCGTGCATAACTCAATCAAAAACCATGGAGACAAACTAGCAAAGGGAACACAGGCAAACAGGAACAGAACAGAGTGAAAACGAAACCAAAACTGAACAAACACATTACAAAAGGGGGATGTTTTTAGAATTATTCTTTTCATAATTCACTTACTAACAAAGGTGTAAACTATCAGATGTCCGAATGCATGTAATAGATGTTCTTGCATTGCCAGTACTTGTGACATGCCTGGACTCGGAAGACACTATCTGAGCTTTGTTACCAGTAGAAGGAGTACGGGGGTAGAGATTTAGAGATTAAACCCATCTCCATTCATCCTTTCACTGTCTCTGTCCTTCTTGTAGCACGAATCCATTAACAGCACTTGTGTCTGTTTTTAGATATTCTGCATGGTGTTGATAGTCCATTGGTGTTCACAGTCTCTGTTTCTGTATCCGCGTCTCTTTCTCTTTAAATACACATTGACATGATCACATTAAAAGCCTTTGCCCCATACCTATGCTGAGGCAATGCTGATGACTTGGGGATGGTGCAGGAGTTGCTATGGTAACCCTATAGCAGGAGAGTGTAGAGGTATAGGCAGGTCGGTTGGGCTTTTGTTATGGATGGAGTGTGTGAGTGAGTGAGTGAGTGGAGTCTAAAGCAACACAATAGCCCACTGAGACAAGCTGACAGGAGAGGGAATTTACTGGGAAATTTGACTGTCTATAAGTACTGTGAGAAAGGTTGGGAAGCAGAAATAAAGACGTGCTGTGAAAGTGAAGAGAGGAACACTTGTTTGCTTAGAGGTGTCGGCTGATCAACGGGTTTGGTTGCATGTGTAAGGCAAATAGAAGAGTTGATTATGAAGCTTTATAGTGAAATAATCTTACTATACAGTATATATGTATGAAACATTTATTGAAAACTTGTTAATTTATTGTATGCATTAATGTAAAATCTTCTTATGAATTTAAATAAGAATATAGGCTAATAAGAAATATATCATGCTGTTACTGTCACATTGTAGCCACGGGGCATATGCATAAAGTGTATTAAGCTTCATTACTATTATGTTTAATTTAATGTAATCTAATTCCTGCGGTCCTACAGGAGTCATCACTGTTCACAAATCTGACTACACAGAGTGATAGTCTGAATCACAAATAACTCTTATTGGGCCCCATGAAGTCTATTTAATTTTTTCACAAAAATGTGTTATCATTTTACTGGATTTTGTTGTGGTTTAATTACATTTTAAAAATCAAGGTCAAATCAACAGAATTTTTTTTAAATATATAATCAGAAAGGATGTCAAATCAACTGAATACATTTACAAAAAAAAATCAATTTATTAACATTTTAACTAAAACAGTGAAATGTGTTTTATTTTTTTCTGAAATTCCGTGTTGTCTTTTTTCTGGATTCTGTTTTAATGATTTAATTGTATTTGATTGAATACAAATGCATTATCAAAAGTGATGGTAAACAAAAGGAAGGTATAAAACTAACAATTTAAGATTTTTTTTTTTATATGTAATCAAATTAAATTGAACAATTCCTTTAATGTTTGGAAAACAGTGCTGCACAAAAGAGGTTTACTGTGCATAAATTAACACATGGATGTAATATTGTGTGAAATACCTTTAAAATGTTTAAAATGTATGTTATTATTGTTTGTATTACTTTATAAACATTCTACTGTAGTAATATACTTTGTATAGTGTATTTGACAATAGTTTTTATCAAATTAAATGCTGATGAAATCTCAGAGCAGCTCTGAAGATGAAGTCCTTGAGAGTATGTGTAGTAGACAAAACTGTGTCACTCTTTCCTGCAGACACAGAACATGCAGTCTTCAGATTTCTTTTTGATCTATTCATCAAATTTTGCTAAATTCCATAACATTCCATGTTATTCAATAAATTCCATTTTGTATGACTAGATTCCGCAATTGCGTATGCATTTTTGAAATTACTCAACATGAGCTCAAGATATCATTTGAAAAATGTTAACAAATCCTTTACTAAACAAACTCACTGAACACTTAGGCAATTAACATCTGACTCTTACTGAACTTTAGGTCTTAGCTTTCAGTCATGTCCTACTCAAAATTGGGCAAGTTCTATTTTTTGCCACAAAAGACACCATCATTGACTACTTGTGCTGTTCTTATGACATTAAAACACTACATGATAAATCAGAAATGTCAAACATGAAAATAAAATGATTACATGCACACACACACTAGGTCAGCTCTTTAGATGCTGAGCTGCTGGATATGGATACACACACACACAGTCACACACACTGGGTCAGAGGATGAGGATCAGGTTGTGATGGAGATAATGCTTCTTCAGCCTCTTGTGAATCACGTGATAGTCACTGATGGCCAGGTTAGATCTATATCCGATACTGATATTATTAAAACACATGAGCAGATTTTTAATTAGTCTCGATTGCGGTGCATACTGACATGCAAATGGGGATATCATCACGGATTGTTTTGCTCCATAAAAAGCATATAATGTGTGTGTGCATTTGACATTGTCTACAGATGGTGTATGTACTGGATTCTCTTTTTCCCCCCTCAGGAGGATTGTAGTGAGCTGAGTATAGGTATGTGTGCATATGTTGGGGGGGGGCAGGGGCTGTAACCACACTTAATAGAGGCCTTGTCTGTCTAATAATCCTAGAGTCCTCAGATTAAAGGATGACGTGTCTGCTGGTTGAGCGCTACATGGCTCAGACTCTGGCCACGTTGTGTCCTGCTGAGGGATTCCACCATGCATGAATTGCTTGAGTTGTGGAACATAAAGCGTTGACATCAAACTGTGGAACTCCATATTTTTCACATTTAAGGAGGAATCTTTTTCGGTAGCAATGAATAAGTGGATGCTCTGGACTGAATCTGTGATTCCTGTAGCGATGAAGATCTAGAACTCAGTGCCACCTCTTCTGTGGTTCAAAGGCAGTACTAACTTGACTTAGAAAAGACAAAGAGAGTTGTTGGGCAAACACTTCTCTTATATGACAACATTATCTAAAAGTTTTCGTCCTGTCACTCTGTCTTCATGATCACTGGACCAGCAGCACCAAGTTGGATAAAGGTATTATATACACTACCTTTCATAGTTTTTAATGTTTTTGAAAGAAGTCTCTTGTGCTCAAAAAGGCTGCGTTTATTTGATGAAAAATGCAGTAATAATACTGTGACATTATTACAATTTAAACTGTTTTGGATTTTAATATAAAATGTCATTTATTCCTATGATGGCAAAAACATTTCTTAGCTGATCAATGTTCTTCTTCATCAATGTTGAAAACAGTTTTTCTGCTTTATTGTTTTGTGGGAACCATGATTTAAAGCTGCAGTCGGCAAGTCTGGCAGATTGAGTGGACTAAGGCAAAATTTTGAATGTTTACAACTCTCATGCCCCTCCCACTATCAATGAATACCCTCCCACCGAGTTCGTGCTCGTCAGTGCGTGTGCACCATGAACCTGCCCAACAAGTGCTAACGTTAGCTATCCATACCAACACATTTGGGCAAACATACTTAGATTACTAACATAACACGAAGAAATAAAGTAACTGGTTGATAAAGCACAATTACCTGTCGAGAAGAAATGTTGCAAGCTCTGCATCCAGCTTGAACCCAATTAAATCACGTCAATCTCTCCACCTTTCAAAAGCCGATCCGATGTTGATCCAGGTTTTATTACGGGCACGGTCGCTTTCTTTCTTTACTTCTTTCTTTCCTGCAGGTGTTCTCTTTTCCTGTGTTGTTTTTACCTTCTAGCTCTTGAGGTTAACTGAGGAATTGGAATCTTTTCCGCCATCACTCTTCATTACTGCGAACTTCAAGCGTGTGCATGTGATTGTAACGTGCGTGAGGGGTGGTGTGTGCACGACCTGTGATTGACAGTCAGGTATCACACACCCCTGCGCTGATTGGACACAATGAACCGGAGCGGTGGATTTTTGCAAAACAAATAACACGCTCCAGGTGGAGTTAAAAGCTCGTTTTTTTTTCTAAAACCACTTTATTTATGTTGTTCTGTCGGATTATAGTGTCGATTTCACTAAATATGATCAAAAAATGTTGCAGACGGCAGCTTTAATAGTAGTGTATCATGGTTCCCACAAAACAATAAAGCAGAAAAACTTGATGAAAAATTTCATCAAGGATGCATTAAATTGATCAAAAGTGAGAGTAAAAACATTCATAATGTTAAAAAAATATATATTTCAAATAAATACTGTTATTTTAAACTTTTTATTAATCAAAGAATGTATCACATTTTTCATCAAAATATTAAGCAGTTCTCAACATTGATGATAATAAGAAATATTTATTGAGCACCAAATAAGCATATTATAATCAATTTTGGAGGTTCATGTGACAGTGAAGTCTGGAGTAAAGATGCTGAAAATTCAGGTTTGACATCAGAGGAATAAATCGTTTTTTTATTATTATTTTTTAATTAAAATGGAAAACCATTGTATTAAATTGTAAGAATATTGTAGACTATTACAGTTCCCTTTCAAGGGAACTCAAGCTACGTCGAGATGCTATGGGAACACCCCTGCGTGATTGCGTCATGAAGCACCTATGAAATCAGTCCAATGGTGTGATGGAACGTCATGTGACGTCATAGACAAGGAAGCTATAAAGCACCCCTGAAAACAGACTGCGCTAGCTTCTGTGCCTTCAGCAAGCGCTCTGTGTGAATGTGTCTATTTATTGTTGTTTGTCCACAAGCATATATATATATATATATATATATATATATATAGGGATGTCAACGATTAATCGACGATCGAATAATTGTCGATAATACATTTAATGATAATATATCGATACAACTTATCGATCATCAATTAAGCAGGTCTTCATGCGCGTACGTGCTGCTCAACCGCACAACATGTAAAGCGAGCGCGCCAGTTATGTTTGGGACTATTTCACACCTTCATCATGACTATAAGTTTGTGTGTGCATTCGCAGCCTTTTGTTTTGTGCAAATGTAAGTTGTAATACTGTTAATTTTGTGTATGCCTATCTATATCTGATTTATCTCATATTGAATGTATTTGGTTTAGAATGAACTCTGTAGTAAAGCGTCAGCTTCAGTGCGCGCAGCTCAAACAGCAGTGCACGACTAATAATGACAATTGGGACTGTAATATTACATAACATTATAAAGAGAACAATATTGTAATAAAAAATTGTGAATTATTTGGGTTTAGTTGCCGTGTCGCGTTGCTCCAGGAAGAGCGCATCCACAACATGAGTAGTTCTGAATGAATGGCACGTAACTTAGTTCAAGTTCACTTGTGCATGAATTGGCGTCATTTTGTGCAGATATAATTTGTAATATTATGTTTATTTTGAATATATCTGATCTATTTTAGATAAATAACGTGCTAGCAAAGTGCTCCAGTTTAACGGTAGCAGATTTATTCAGCGCGTGCAGTTGTTCCAAGAAGTCCACAACAGTCACACATTCTAAGTGCATGTGAGGCGCGTTGGTGACACGTTGTATTAGTAGTTATATTTGATTATTAAATAATTAATTTAATTATCAATCACATCGAAACATTTTATAATCCTACTAGCCCTTTATTTATATTTGAAACCATTCTCATTGATTTGGTGAGGAACATAGCGTTTTGAGCAGCATTTGCAGACCCTGTCATATTGTTGGCCATATGCCACTGCAGTAGACGCATATCGCAGTATTAAGGCTAACGATTAATCGATTAATTGACCGTTAATTTAAATGATGATCGATCGTGGGAATTTGTGATCTAGACATGAGTATAAGGGCGAGCAAACAGCTTTGGATCATGTGTTCGTTCCTGCCCTCGCTTCATTATGAGTGGGGACACACACGATTCATGTGTTTTTTGTTTGGGAGTGGAGCATGCACGGTGAGCTCTAGTAAAAGGGGGCTGACAGTGTTCATTCATAAATTCCCGACGTGTAACATATGCACTATCGAGAGTTTTAGCTCTGCTCCTGTTGGCTTTCTTCTCGAGGTAAGAAAGTCAATAAAGATTCTTTGGCTCAGATCTCGCGTTTGCTGAGGCAGTGCGTAGACTACGGGTCTGCAATAAAGATTCTGTTAGTCGATCTCGGATCTTGGAAACGAGGAAACTCTACACCTTAAAGTGGATATTGTTCACTTCCTGGTCCTGAGAGGACCAGCTGGACCCAGTTATCTGCCCTGTGGTTGCAGTGCTGGAGTTCCTGCAGGAGCGTTTCTCCGCAGGTCTATCCCCCTTCACACTAAAGGTGTACATGGCGGCCTTAGCTGCTTACCATGTCCCTTTTAGGTGGTGTATCCTTGGGGAGACACCCTCTAGTAACATTTCCTTTGCGGCACTGTGAGGCATCAGACTATGAGACTAGGAGTATGGCTGCTTCTAAAACACTATTGTCAGGAGTTTCCCTCCTATGTTTGTGATGTGGCAGGAGGTTGCCTCGCCACACACATTAGTGAGGTTTTTGACCTTGACTTCGGCTTCACTCTAGGGGCGCAGGTGCTTTTGTCTTTGTGTGCGCAGAGTTTTCACACGGACAGACACTTGTTTCTACGGCGTAGTGGGTATAGTGTTCCCACAGCGTCTCGACGCAGCTCGAGTTTCCTTGAACGGGAACGTCTCAGGTTACGACTGTAACCCTGGTTCCCTGAAGAGGGAACGAGACGCTGCGTCGCCCTGCCATACTCCCTGCATGCCTGTGATCGACACTCTTCAGCTTTTTAGAAACTAGCACGGTCTGTTTTCAGGGGTGCTTTATAGCTTCCTGGTCTATTGTGTCACATGACGTTCCTTCACACCATTGGACTGCTTTCTTAGGTGATTCATGACGCAATCACGCAGGGGCGTTCCCACAGCGCCTCGATGCAGCGTCTTGTTCCCTCTTCAGGGAACCAGGGTTACAGTCATAACCTTAGACGTTTTCCTGTATTCTGGTCAAATATTTGCAGCATTTGTGAGCTTAACAGACTTTGGAAAACATTCAAAAATTCTGATGATTCCAAACTTTTGACCGGTAGAGATGGGTAACAGTAGTTGTTCTCTTTTTTTCACACAGAGTCTAGTGTGTTTTAGAGTTTCTGTCTTAACTGTCTTTTTTTTTATGAGGATACGGAATGGGAGACTCATACATATGCAAATCAGGCATGCTGAGTATATTAATGCAGAAAGTATGCCTCTCACATGTTGAAATATGGACTCGAGTCCTCAAACCTCATTTACATCTTATACATCTTGAATGTGTTCCAAGTGGGCTATAATTGGCAGTGCATCCTTAGGATGAGGGGCAAATGACATTAAAAGTTGTAGCTGAAATTCTACTGTCCACAAAGGGGGTCTCTTCCATGTAGCCTTTTACAAAAATTGTGTAGAAAGATTTGTTATATCTTTGTGATTTTGTTTTTGTCTTTATCTGCAGAATGATACACCTATTAGTCCTGGCATTTTTATTGTCAGAGTACAGATTTAAGGTGTGGGTCTTATTTGGCATTAGGCAGTGGGCAGTGATTAGAGCCTCTGCTATAAGTCCTTTGTTTTCTGTGCATCTCTGTGCAAGTGCAGAGGATATGTTAATGCACTGATATTTTAGTATACCTCTCTGTTACCTGCTCTTATTGATATCTGTCAGATTTATCCTAAAACTGCAGAATGTTAGAAGCCTTCATGCATTATTTACATTGTTTACACAAGTTAAGACTGTGAATACAGACTTGCATATCTACTACCCATATGAAATGCACAAGGTTAGTTCACACCAATTATCCTAGACATTTAAATGTATGCACTTTGCAGACACTTTTATCCAAAGCAAATTTTCCATTCAAGGTATACAATTTATCCAGTTCATTCTAGTATTGTCACAAAACTGGAATTTCGATACGATACCTTGAAAAATACTTATACTTATACTTAAATATATATATATATATATTCAATTCCATTTTTGATACCACAGGGAAAATATAGATACTTTTATTTTCTAACATTTTTCTCCGAAACGCTAGGAAATTAAATTTAATTGAATTTGGATGATTTTAACTGTGACAAGATGATTGACAGGGCAATTTAAACAGTCAAGTCAAGTCACATTTATTTATATTAGCGCTTTTTACAATACAGATTGTTTCAAAGCAGCTTTACAGAGATAACTGGAGAATAATGCAAAAAAGTTTGTTTCCAGAAGAAAATAGCGTCACAGTCCAGCTTAAGTTCAGTGATGTTTAATTTTTGTTTTAAAAAAGTTATTAATTTAGTTAATTTATATATATATATATATTAGGGCCGGGACTCGAGGCTTTGTAATTAATTAATCGAAATGAATCGCATTTTAATTGCATAAATATTTGACCTAAATATTGATATAAATATTTGACCACAGAACAGTGAGAAGTAATTTTTTTCACATGGATTTTTAGTATACCATTGAATAATGACTGAATACATAAGGTTAAGCAACAAAATATTGTTTATTTTTGTTCAACCAAGTCCAGCAGACCAGTGTTTTTTTCCATTAAGTGTAGCAATAGCATATTGCTACACTTTCTTGAACGTTTCTCATCCAGTGAGAAACGTTTCGCGGTGCAAAAATAAGTGTGATTAAATTTTTTTTGTGTAATTAACGCGTTAAAGTCTGTAGTTAATTAATCTTAATTAACGCGTTAAAGTCCCGGCCATATATATATAGCCTCTCTGGAGTAAACCGTGATGTCATCGTCCAGCTCAGTTCAGTTCGTGTATAATAGTGTCAATGAAGGCAGACCAATATTATTGTTGAATATTAAATTAAATGTTACATTTAATGTCCCAATTAAGCAAGCCAAGCCAATGGCAACAAAAGTGGAAAAGGCGACAGTGGCAAGGAACTTCATCAGGTTGCAGAATGGAGAAAAAAAACCTAGGCTCAGTCGGGGGAACAGTGTATGATTATGATTCCGGCAGCATTATAGGTCAGAAGTCAGATTGGTTTGGAACAATCAGAATATTATCCAGTTCCATCTGGTTGAAGATCGGAGTCACACCGGTATGGAGACGGGTTTGTTGAGGATCAGTGGAGATGGCTGTGGTGTCGATGACGCTTCACAGTGGAGATTCTAGTTGACACAATCACTGCTGACACTTCAGGGATGCGTTGTGGTCGTGTCTAGGTGCAGGTCCTCCATCTTGTCTGGATACGGCCCGTATCTGGCTGACTGCCGGAATAAGCACAAAAAAGACTAACATTAGCGTAGATGCCATTCTTCTTATGATGTAACGGGTACATCGGGTGTTATAGGGAGTGTTCCCGGTTCCCTATTCTAGGTATTATCAGCTGGCCAGAGTTTTGAGATCACAATAGACGTGAAGGACTATAATGCGTTAAGAGCACTGGGGAGCTAAACCATTTAGTACTTTATAAGTAATCAGCAATATTTTTTTTTAATTATTCAATGTTTAATAGGGAGTCAATGCAGTGCTGACAGAACCGGGCTAATATGGTCATACTTCCTGGTTCTAATAAGAACTCTTATCTGCTGCTTTTTGGACCAACTGTAGTTTGTTTATTAAGCGTGCAGGGCCACCATCCATAAGAACATTACAATAATCTAGCCTTGAGGTCATGGACACAATAACTAACTGTTCCGCATTTTTCATTGAAAGTATATGTCGTAATTTAGATATATTTTTAAGATGGAAGAATGTGGTTTTACACATGCTAGAAACGTGGCTTTCAAATGAAAGATTGGTATCAAAGAGCACACCCAGGTTCCTAACCGACGACAAAGACTTGACAGAGCAGCCATTAAAGCTGCAGTCGGCAAGTCTGGCAGATTGAGGGGACCAACATTTTTAATGTTTACAACTCTTATGCCCCTCCCCCCACTACCACCGAGCACCCTCTCACCGAGTTTGTGCTCGTCAGTGCGTGTGTGCAAGAGTTTCTGTGAACGTGCCTGTCTCTTCAGCATCGAAGCGTCATTTTCTTTTCTTTGGTTGTTTTGGACCTCCTAGCTCTGGTTGTTAACCGAGGAATTGGAAACTTTTTAGTAGATTTCCTCTGTCATCACGCTTCGTACAATCCAACACACCTGCAAACTTCAGGCGTGTGCATGTGATTGACAGTCAGATCTCACACCCCCCTGCGCTGATTGGACCAGAAGAACCGGGAGCGGTGGATTTTTGCAAAACAAATAACACGCTCCAGGTGGAGGTAGAAGCGCAGGTTTTTTTTCTTAAACCGGCTGATTTATGTTGTTCTGGTAGAGCATAGTGTCGGTTTCAGTGAATATTATCAAATTTTTTTTTGCCGACTTCAGCTTTAATTGTTAGACCGTATTCTAGGGTAGTCGTTCAGAGGTTTTTGATCCAATCATTAGAAACTCTGTTTTTTCAGAATTAAGTAATAGGAAATTACTAGTCATAAACAGTGACGGGGTTGCACGTTACTAAGCTACAAAGCGTCCATTAAAGACGCAATTATGACGAAGTAGGAGGCTATATCCCAAAGCTTGCATACTCTTCTGCTTCACACTCTAAATATTTTTTTTCTTCTCAAAAAACAGTACATACTTTCAGGACATATTATAAGTAGGCGAATTGGGATGTATGTGATTTCTCCTTTTCTTTTTTTTAATTAACATTAATGATGCAAACAGCTGCAGGTTTAATAGACTGCTGTCACTGTAAGAGCTTATACATGGATCCAATATACTGTTACACGTGTTTTCTTTCCCAACTGTTTACGTTCACTTTAGACCTAACTGACTGTGTTTACGTGTACACTGGCCAAGATGGGTATTTTGACAGAACTGTGTATGTTTTTGACCATTTAGGTGCAATAAGCCACAAAAAAGAACTCAATTTGGCACTCTCGAGCTGTTTGAGCGGAGGTTTTATGTCAGTGCTCTTTGGATGTGAGCGTGGAACCTGCTGGTGGAATGAGTAAAATAATGACCAATACCGCCTATCCTGCGGCAAAATTCATGCCCTGTCACACCAACACTATTAACTGGAGTGAATGACACAAATCAGGCAGAGGAGGTGTTAACTCGCTGTCTGACAGAAGAGAGAGCTAGAAAGCATAGCTGATATCAGTGTATCGATACTGCGGAAAATTAGTATTTTTGACAACACTGGTTCAAACTGTACATTCCCTGGAATTCAAACCCATAAACTTTGCATTGTTTCGCTCTACTGTTTGTGCTACAGGAAAGTTCAGAAAATCTTTTATATATTATAATTGATATAAATTAAAGGTTTTAAAGCAAACTTGTGATTAAATCAATGAGCCACAGGACCTTAATTATATTCAGAATGTTGGTATAAAGAAAATGGCATTTGCTTGCCAGTAAGTCTTTTAATATTGACAAAATGGTATTATTATCCCAACAGTTCTCATTTTCTGTTCTATTCCTTCCTGATATGTGATTATTGTACTCTGAATCCTCCCACTGTGTGTTAAACACATCTACACTTTGCTACAATAAGTAGCCTGTTATCCTTCCAACTAATCAGTAGCTGGCCTGGTCATAAGTGACATAGGGTGGTATTGTTATTTGGCATGGAACGCCGCCCGCACACTGCTGTCACAGATGGATGCACTTTCTAAAAGTTGATACTAGGGACATGTCCCCACTGACTCTACATTTCACACACTGAAGTAACATACGTCAAATTCAATTGTTGGATTAGCATGTTAAACCTGCTAGTGTTTGTGGGTGCAGTGTGATAATGGCATTTGTGTTTCATAACATTGAAAATCCAACATCAATCCCTTAGAACATACAAAATGTTGATGTTTGTAGGGGCAGTGTGTGAACCAGCTTTTAGATTAAAATAATAGTTCATTTAAAAAATCTGTCACTTACTCCACCTCATGTTGTTCCAAACCTGAATGACTTTGTTTTGTGGAACACAAAATTATATGTTGGCAACCAAACAGTTTGATTACCATTGACATCCATTAAATGGACAAAAAAAAAAAAAATGAATGGACAACAACAAGAAAACATATGTCTCAAAATATCTTCTTTCACTGTATATTCCACAGAAGAAAGAAAGAAAGAAAGAAAGAGAAAGAAAGAAAGAAAGAAAGAAAGAGAAAGAAAGAATTCTTTATTGGCATTGATGGTTCTATGGAGACCTTTTAACATCCATGGAACATTTTCCATACACACAAGGTTTTTTTCTCTGGAAAAAGGTTCTTAGATTATAAAATGTTCTTCAAACTAAGAAAACACAAATGGATCTTTTAAGAGCGGTTTACTGAAAGTTTTTTGGGGGGAAATCACAAATGGTTCTTCTATGGCATCACTGCAACAAGACCCTTTCGAACCTTTATTTTAAGAGTGAGTTAGAAATTGTATAGTCTACAATAGAACACACGCACAATCTCATTCCTAAATGACAACGATTCGGCCATGTAATAAACCTTTGACAAAATCACACCAGAACATTCACATCTGTGTTTGCGCTACTGTTGACTCAGAGAAAAAAGTTAGGCTGTCAAGGTATGAAAAAGCCTTTCAAACAGTCTTTTCAACCACACAGTATTGTAATTTACATGTCAAAAATATATATAAAAAAATGAAAATGGACGTACTGGAATAAAAAAATCTTTGGATATAAACACTGTCTACGGAATTGATCAAATCACCTTTTGAAAGTAACTTGGGTCTTTAAATAATGATTGTATAGACTACATTGTTACTACTAGGTGGCGACAAGTGACTGTTAAAAATGTTTGTCATTTGAATCTTTCATTCAAGAGATTCAGAAAAGCTGATTCATCCAGTAATGAAACAAGTGAGGTATTTATCATCCATTTAAACCGATTTAAAAAGAAAAAAAGGAAAATCATTCAAATTAATTAAAATGTTTAAATAGACTGCACTGCAGCAGTTGACATTTTGTCAGAACCTCTAG
This sequence comes from Meda fulgida, assembly GCA_030578275.1. Taxonomy (NCBI): domain Eukaryota; kingdom Metazoa; phylum Chordata; class Actinopteri; order Cypriniformes; family Leuciscidae; genus Meda; species Meda fulgida. The sequence continues at coordinate 24,927,596 of CM060616.1, read as the reverse complement.
TAAATTAGTTTATTTTGTTAGTTGTCTGTTCAGAATCTTGGGAGAATCGTGATCTCTATTTAAAACAAAAAAAAAATCATCATCAATTCATCCAGAATCGTGTCCAGGTCTACAATATAATATAATATAAGAATTTCTCACTACAACTGAATTGCAGCACCTGCTATTTGTCTCAGCTAGCCAAACATCCTGCTGTGTTGTGTTTTAGAAATAGCTAATGCATTGCGTGTACTCACTTTGTCAAGAATGCTAATTAATGCTGTTTACTCTTAAACACTAATTCCTGCTGAAGAGGACATCAGAATGCTAATACACACAGCACAACTCATAAATAATTGACTGAGCTATGCATAATGCTAATTGATTAGCCACTGGGGGCAGCAGGATGCTGCTGTGTTAAAATAGTGCATGTCGAATGTTAATGTGGCAAGCAATGTCCAGGTGTACCTCTGGAATGTGAAGAGAGGAAGAGTGGTTCTATTTCTGGCTCTTTCATATTCAATAAAGAAACAACACCAGGGGTTTCTGAATTAAAACCATGTCGGCAATAAATTATGGTATAAAGGCAATAATGCCAAAACACCAATCTACTTGACACATGCAGACACCAAGGAAATCTTAAGTGGATCCAGGCAGCTTTTTTTCCCCCTTTCTTTTTTGCATAATTAAGTCATAAGACTTGCTCAGCTAGAAAACCCTAGTGTGCAGCATCTCTACCTACTGACTTCTAGGAAGGCATCCTCCTAACCATCATGTAACTTAATAAGTTTGTTTTCTGGAATTCTCTACATTAGCAGAAGCTCCAAACAGGAAAAGTTAGCATGTGTAGCTAAATTTGGTTCTATATTGTAATTAACATAAAAATACAGAGCACATACAAATATTGGGTCAAATAATACATTTTTAATTAGACTTGACTGAGCTACTTTTCAGTTCAGAATAAATCAAGGTTATTTAATAAAGACATTTCTCTCGCTTTGTTCGCCATCTTAAATATATTTTTTTCTGTGCACTCTGGGATCTCCTTTTTCTGCAAAGGATACATGCAATGATGCCTGAAAGCTGATTTATACTTCTGCGTCGAACCTACGCCATAGCTACATCGTTGGTTGTGTGTAGCATGTGTAGCCTATGGCGTAGCCTGACGTGCACCTCTCCAAAAATGTAACAATGCGTCAATTCTGTTATTCGATATTTAACAACTCAAGCTGCAACAAAGGTCACTGTCTATTTGCTGCCATCCAAGCTGCTGCTTCCCCTACAACATGCACAACAAGCTGCTTCTTCTTCGGCTTTTGCCTTGATACTGTGGGTTACATCATCAACATGCCTGTTGACACTGCCTACTTGCGGTCTTCATGTTTAAACTGCATGTCGACGTGGACAGCGACACAGAAGTATAAATGAAAACCGAAATGTAGCCTACAGCGTAGGTCCGATGCAGAAGTATAAATCAGCCTTCATAAATTGGCAAAAACAAGGTATCTTTGAAGGCAGCGATATTCAGTTGCACACCCTTTGGAACGCCCTTTGAGTTGGGAGTGCACTTATGCACAATACAGCCTTGGGTGAAGACAATACATTCCAACATTTGTTCCAAATCGTTGCTAATGTAATTTAATGGAAAACTATGTGAGTGGCATGGCAGGATTTTGAACGGCCTCTGGAGTTGTAGGAGGGTGACAGAAGCAGAGTGGAGCTAAATAAAATAATGTATCCAAACTTTACAGACATGACGCTTTAAGACCAATGTGTGCCTTGTTTTGCAAATGTTGGAGCCTCCTTTTAGGACATAGTTTATGAATCATAACCCACCAAATTGGCTAGTGAGGACATGGTGGGTGTAAACTCCAAACCATGAACATGCATTTAGAAAATAGATAGGGTTACATTTCAAATGTTGTTTCTCTGCGCAGCTCAGTAGGTTTTTCAAACCGAGCATGCACAGTATTAATTAGGTAACATTAGAAGGACTAACACAATATTTCTGATGTCTAAAGCAAATCTTCCCAAGACCTTCAAGTGGTTGGACATTTAAGTTCAGGCTTGACTAGTATAGATCCATCTAATGAGCCGAGGTGAAGGTTCACATGCATCACTCAATGCATTAAGGGGTCAGTAGTGCATTATATTTTATCCCAATGGCAGTAGCTCTGACTGAGATTGGCAATAGGACAGAACTGACCCTGTTCACTTCAGGTGGTTCCACACAGAGCCGATCGTGAGCTGATCGAGACCTTCAGATGAGATTCTGCTAGTCTAAATGGCTAGATGCTGCAGATCTGATTAAGATGAGGCATCATTTGCTGAGGGGATAAAACAATTTTCTACACAACAAAGCCCTGAGGGAGATTATGCACAGTGCTTGGCTAGAGACCTTTCAATATATAAAATCTTAATTTACTTGGTATACAGTTGTAGTCCAAGGTTGAGACTTTTATAATTCAGTCATTCTATCATTCTAGCTAATATTTCTCATCTTCCATATATTTTGTCCCAGTGTAAAATGGAGTTGTTCTCCTTTTATGGCTCTGACACTTTGCACACTTTCAGGACGCTTATGTGCTTAAGTGATTAAGAGACGAAGTGGGAAATCGGGTTAATTCAGCTTAGAAGTGTCTTTAAATGTGCGGGAGCCACTGCCACTCCAGGGTCCTGGGGCCTCAAACATATCCTACATCTACCTGCAGGAGTTCAACAGCTTCTAGACTCATTGTTTTGCTTATTTTGAAATGGTTATTCCAGATTTATTTGAGATGCAAGCGTTCGAGGCTGTTAAAAAATTAGCCTGCTGATTAGAGATGTTAATTTAGGGGGTTCCTGACACCCGAAGCTTGTTAACCGATCATTAAACTTTAACCGACAAGATTGTTAAATTAGAATTTAATTAAATTAGAATGAATAAGTGTCTGTGACCCATTAAAATAACAAAATCTGTTTTCCAGGGGTGTAGTTTTACATGTGCTAATCGCAGCTAAACAGAATGAGGATTCACACATTGTCACATCACACATCTGCAGCGTTTCTATGAATGGAGATAAACAGATTAAAATTATATATATATATATATATATATATATATATATATATATATATATATATATAATTATATATATTTATTCCTTTCATATATATATATATATCTATATATATATATATATATATATATGAAAGGAATAAATATATATAATTTAAATAATTAACAGATTATCAAAATGAAAGAAAAAAATGAAAGAAAAAAACTGCAACAAGTAGTAGGCTATATGCCTATACGTTTGTTTTCTTGATTTTACAAAAGCACAATGCTTTGTTTTTATTGTAAGTGTACACAAATAAAAGTAAACCCTGTGCAGTTACAAATGATGTCTTACTCTTATCTGAACATAAATTAGTATTTTAAGTGGTTTCCACTGTTATCACGCAGATTGCCCTTGCGTGCACAAAATATCAGTTCTAGCTTTGCTGAGTTGACATGGCAGCCTGTTCATTATCAATATACATTTCAGTTAACTAAACATAACAATTCACACTGCTCAATTTACAAAGCCTAGTTTACATAATAAATAATAGTTAGCATCGAGATACATCGTGAAAATGGAAACATTTGGATTCATGCAGAATGAGCAAGGTTGTGAGCCATGCTCTTAGCATCTTAGCAGTTTCTTAGTACAGTTAAATATGAGCATCTTTACCCAGCAAGCAAGGTGGTCATTTCACTGTCTCAATTAATTATAGACTTGATATAGTCCACCTATGAGTAATCCATTTCTAGCCAAAATAACCTTGAATTTGGTTACATGTCATTTTGCCAAAATAACTTGCGAGATGTAGGATATTCCATCATGTAAGCAAAGTCAATAGTGATTACAAGGTGTTTGGTTTCATTTCTTTGACATGTTATCTAATTGATGACTAGTCTATTCTTGGGCTGGTTTAGATGTCTATTAAATTCCCTGACAGCCCAAATTTTGCCTTATTAGGGCTGTGTTTGGACAGTTTTTAAACACAAAATTGCTTGCTGGGTACTGATGATCATTTAGGGCCTGACGTCCAGATCACTATAACCAAAGCCCTCAAATGTACTCTGTCTGTGTGTTTGTCCTGATGCATTTGGATTAGCATTGATGATCTCAGGTCATAAGTGAAGTGTGATGTACATGGATGTTTTGGTTCATTAGAGTTTCAGAAAAGTTTTATCTTCCGATACCGGTCTGTTGACGATCCGTAGGCACAAACTATCATCGTTTGGTGAAAGGACTTTTTGTACCGCTGCCCCAACTCTTTGGAATTCTATTCCCCAACACATCCGCGGCCATCATTACACGATTTCAAAACCCACATTAAAACATCTTTTTGCTACTTGTTTCCCTGACCCCTGACTCTATCATCTGATTGATATATATATATATATATATATATATATATATATAATATACCTCTATCTATTATGTTATCCATATCAGTTCATTTGTATCGTTTCTATTTCATGTTTATTTGTACCTTATTGTAAAGCGACCTTGAGTTTTCTAAAAGGCGCTATATAAAATAAACGTATTATTATTATTATTATTATTGTACAGTTGATTTCTTGCCTTTTCTCTTGTCATGGCCCTAATGTGCTTTGAGGGTTGTGCAACTGGTTTGGCTTACCCTGTGACTCATTACAATAGATCAAGTTTTCCTGGTTTCTCACAAACACATGGGCGGTGGCACCTGTCTGGTCCTGACCGCTTTATTGTATGATTAATGTTGATCGGTGATACCAAAACGACGTGGCTGGTGGAACAACTCTAATGGTACATTGGTGTCTCTTGCCAATCTCTTGTCTTGTTTCTTGTCAGAGGTGGTGTCTGGATAGTCACATTGTAACATTCTGTGTGTGTGTGTGTGTGTGTGTCACCTCTTACATTCGCTGTAAAAAGGTGTGTCGCTGGTGCGTATTTAAAGTGGTGGAATTTGACAGGAGTCTCAGCATGTCTGCCGAAGTGGAAGAGCAAGGTTTTGTGTAAATATGATCTTTGGCAGCGCTGGCATGTTTAGTAAGCATTAGCACAGTTAATGTTTGCATTTGTTTCAGCAAAAGTGTGGACAAAGTACGGTAAATGACTTCATCTTTCAATATTAACAGTCATACTCAAATTAAATATTTATAAATAAATATTAATAAACAAAGACAATGGTTGTTTTAATATTATTATAAGTCAGTTTTTACACAGCCTTAAAGAAATCATACAATTTACTGTATGATTGCAAATTCATTGTCAATTAATGACTTACTATGACTTATTCAGACAAAAAAACAAACCCTTAAGTCAGTCAAAATTGAATGATCATGTCAGTCCTATGCAGTTTTGTATTGTGTATGAAAATGGTGTATTATGGCTTAATTTAAACCAAAACATTTTATGATGTAACTTAAAAAATGTGGCATTCAAAGCTTTCGGGTCCGTAAGATATTTGAAAAACTTTCTAATCCTCACCAAAGCTGCAGTTATTTGACCAAAAATATAGTAAAAAACTAATACTGTGGAAAACATTTCTATTTCTAATACAGAAAAATCTTGTTTTCTATTTTAATGTCATTTCAAATATAATTGATTCCTGTGATGGCAAAGCTGAATTTTCAGAAGCCATTACATTAGTCTTCAGTGTCACATGATCCTTCAGAAATCATTCTAAAATGTGTCAGTGTTGAAAACAGCTTAATATTTTTGTGGAAAGTGATAAAAAAAAGTTATTTGATGAATATACATTTCAGAAGAACATTATAGAAGAAACTGATTCTTAAATTTCTCAAATCTATTGTACGTTACCACACTTTACAGTTTGATTTGTGATGATGTGACCCAAACAAGTGATGTCAGAACAGTAACTGACACTCATCTGACCCTGTTAGTTGAGGCGATGTAGCCCTAGTGATCTTCTTATAGCTGGTGATGTTATTTGGCCTGCAAGTGCTGTTATGTCACCCTGTTACAGTCACTTGTGATTGATAGTGAGTCCTGTTGTTTATTCCTATGCTTCAACTGATTGGCACACACACACCTACTTTAAACAAGTCTGTGTGAATGTGTGGCTTGGCTCATCCCTTTTGATTGAAGCGAATCTCACTTAATGTCCAGGCTTTTAATGAAGCTGTCAGTTATTGCCCTTATTGCCTAGTGTTAATTCAGACTGCAGAAAAAAATGCAGCTGGTTATACCTTGTAGTGTATCATATACCCTTGCTCACATATGTTTTATGTTGGCATTATGTTCTTTAATGTTCATCTGTTGGAAATGTAGAGTGCAGTGGACTGGATTAAGCATTAAGATGGCTTGTCAAATTAAAAGTACTCCAGCTTTTAAAAACGCATCTTGAGACACCATCAATCTTTTTCTATTCTGTTAATTACCCATTGTGTGCTTCTCAGTAATGGTGCGTGTCCACTGCAGCGAGAGAACTCTGCTCAGTGACGCTCAAAATGCTAGATCTTCTACACTTTAGGGCGTATCTGAATGTGTGTGTCTAAAAACTAGTTTGTTTTCTGTAACCAGGCAATATAAACGTCATATATAAAGACAAGTGTAATTAAAACGATGCTAGCTTTACTATTGAATACCAAAGTTAGGGGTGGAAATCTTTAAACACCTCATAATCCGATCCGATTCTTGGAGTCATTCCAAAACGATTCTTGATCCACTTTTTTTCTTATGAATTAATCTTATTAATACATCTTAAAATCTTTTTTTATTTAATTAAAAACAAACCTATTACAAACATTTCGGTGTGTAGCTAGCAGCTTTTATTTAAATTGTGAATTGGTTATAAACAGGACGAGAGCAAAAAGCACTTTATATTCACTGAAGCTGTCAATCACTTCAGCACTAGTTAGTTACCCCTGGCAGTCAGAGAAAACATCCCCATTGGGCCAGTTCATAATCCTTCCTTGCAATTTATACTAACTGAATTGATGTACTGTATACTGTCAGTATCTGTGGGGATGTGTGCACTATAAGAAGCTGGTCACATGCCAGGCTGCTGGCGGTCTTGGTCATGATGTACTGTATATGAAGTCGTTGTTTGTGGATAAAAAGTCCTAAAGTCATGAAGAAGCAGTCACACCCAATCCAGCACGTCACTTAGCTGATGTTGCATTTGTAGCATTATTACGATTGTGAATAAATGGATATCAGCTGAGAATGTTTGCTGTGGGACTTATGCCTGACTGAACACTTGGCCTCAAACAATAGTAACTGTGTTCCTAGCAGCTGATAAAAGTCCTGTGTGTGTGTGTGTGTGTGTGTGTGTGTGTGTGTGTGTGTGTGTCTGTGTGTGTCTGTGTGTGTCTGTGTGTGTGTGTGTGTGTGTGTGTGTGTGTCTGTGTGTGTGTGTGTGTGTATGTTGGACCAGTCGCCAGGTCTTGCCAGCTGGTGTTTAACCCCATCTTCAAATTCTCTCATATGGCTAACACACACACACACACACACACACACACACACACACACACACACACACACACACACACACACGTGACCAAAAATGTGGGCACGTGGAAAAGGCCATAAAAGGCCATAGAAAAGACCAACAGCCCTTAAAACAGACTTTCCTGCATTTATTTATGGACGAACTGATCTATAAATGAACATGCACCCCAGGACACTGTGTGAATGATTTACTGTCTTGTGTAGTGTCTTTTATATACCTTTATGTCTTTGATACTATTTTTTTTATGAGAGAACTAGTTAATGTAACCCGACCTATATCGTGTCTCCTATCTAATTAATTCTCATTTAATGACTCACTCATTAGTGTACATTGCCTTCTCTTAGAATGCAGTGTCTGTTTGTGATATCTATCTAAGTAAATGGACACAAATGGCAAGGCCCACACTTGAGTCATAAATCGTCCGAATAGAGGAATTTCCCGCTTGGAAATTCCCCCTTTCTTATTGGTTGAGCCAACCCTGAAAGGTGGGACCTTTATCAGGCTTTAAATGGCCTCTACACAAGCCCTTCTCTCTCTTGGCCTTCTTTTGTACGTTCGGGTTGCTGTCCTGCGGGGCCGCACCAGACCCCAGGGTAGCAGGCCTCACAACCAGCCATGTGTTCATTCATGGGTGCAGCAGGCGTAATGATATTACGCAGCGCCTGAAACTTAGTGCCGGTCACGTTGGAAGTTATATAGCTGGGGACTATTTTCAGGCGCTGCGTAATATCATTGCGCCTGCTGCACCCATGGTACGGCAGCAAAGTTCCTTGATTATTACGCAGGAATGAGAGTATAGTTCCTAGCCATATCAGCCTAGAAAATCGCAACTTTTCATTTTCCGTCGGTCTTAGTTCATGATGTTCTACAGAAGAGGCAGGTTTTAAATAGGAAAAATATCTACACTCTTTTGGTCATTTTTTTTTAGAGAGATGCTAACGGTCTAATCAAATTCAATTGTCTATTCTAAGCTATGCTAAACCCATTTCCAAAAAAAGTGGAACGTTCCTTTAAAGCTACTGAAGTTTTTCAGTTAAGATCAGTGAGTGATTTTCTCTTTGTTGTTTTATTAACATTAATGGCACAGACAGCAGTAGGTTTATTAAGCTGCTGTCACTTTTAAGACCGAATGCACTTATCTAATAAGCTGACACACATCCATACTGTTAACATTCACTTAAGATACAGTATAATCGACTGTTTATGTAAACCTTGTGTATATGTTTGACAGTGTTAGCGCAATAAGACGCGAAAGAGTACATAGTTCAGTACTCACTCGCTGTGTGACAGGCTTTTAGTGTGCTCTTCAGGTATATGCTTTATAAAAACTTATGTCAGAACAGCGTGCAAATAAAAAGTTTAACTGGCAATGCTTTAAAAAGCATGTAAACTGATGGCGTGATGGCGAAGAACTTCAATGTCACATGAGCGTAACTCTACCGCTGCGTTCCCATGTGTGATGGGAATGTTGTACAGTGTGTTGGGACGGTGGTACCAGAATTGAAATTGATAGAATGTGCACTGTAGCACGATACTATGATCTTTCTTCAAAGGCAGGTTGTGGAGACATTTTAATCATTCACAATCTAAAATTGTGATATCTCACACCCCTAGCCAGTGTAACCAATGCTTTGTTCCTTGTTGTGTCTTTTATTTGAATTCTGTGTAAAGTATGTCATGGTCTAGTGATTGATCTCTCTCTTTCTCTCTTGCTCTCTCCTTTATCTCCAGGGCTGTTGAGAATTTGACAGGCCACCCTTTTGAGAATCACTCCTTCAGTGTGTCGTACATACTGGACGAGGAGGCAGGAAGGGACGGGGGTGGAAGACCCCAGGTCTCGCGAGGGGCATCTAAAATGGGGACAGGAGGTCGGGAGCAGGAGTTTGGGCAGCCAGGGGCGATGGGAGGCCCCCAGGGGCCGAGGCAGCGTCAGCAAGAACTGCCTCTAAGAATCCTAGTACCCACTCAGTTTGTGGGAGCCATCATTGGAAAGGAGGGACTCACCATAAAGAACATCACAAAGCAGACACAGTCCAAGTAAGAAGTCTTGATATTTTTTCAATCAGTACATGTCTAATTAGTAATAGAGCTGTCACTTTTGTGAAAAAAATCCTGTTCGATTTTTGAGACATAAGTGTTCATTGAATCGATTGTAAAATCGATTTTCCATGTCTAAAGACGTTTCCATTTTCAAAACCAAACCAAATATAGGCAAATCCACGGACAACTAACCGACATTAGGACGAGCGTAAAGAGGGCGCTTGAGACGCGCACAAGTCAGCAATATTTCTGATGATTTATTGGCGTGAAATTTCGTGCACAATGACAAACAGGAGTGCAACATTCAGGGTTTGAAATTAACAGTAACACTGTCAAATCACAAGCCAATTTGGCGTGTTTCTGTTTACTCATTTTGTGTAGCCAAATCTGCGTGGATTTAGCACAAATATGCAACTCGAGTCATCGTGATATATTAAATACAACGTATTGCGCAGAATCTGCACATTTCTGGCTTACTTGAACACACACGTCACTAAGCAACAAATAACGGCGCGCTTGTTCACTTGCATTGAAGTAATAGCGACTATTAAAACGCATTTGGTTAACAGAAAAGACATTGTTATTTTCCAACATCTTACTGTGTACTGTATTTATCTGTCCACCTACAACACATTTTTGGTAAAAAACAACAAAAAAAACAGGCCGTTAAAATCGATTCCCTGTTTTCGTTTTCGAAACTTGTGTTGGTTGGTCCAATCGATTGTGCAATAGATTTTCGAACGTAAAGTGACAGCCCTAAAGTGTTAAATATAAATTATAATGTAGATGTATATTAAATATAGATGTAAAAGCTATTAGAATTTAATGTCACTAATATGAATACACTGATATGACATTTCTGTGCCAAAAATCAACACCTTGCTATGGCTGAAACAATAATTGGTTTTACGGTTTGCCTTTGAATCCTTTTAACTGCAGATAGTTAATTAAAAATCACCTTCTTGATGCATTTAAAAACGTAGAATTTGTATTTTGTAATAGTGGTTAAACCAATATATCATCAATGTTAGTCGTAACGACCAAACAACAACATACGTGTGTAGCCAATGAGCATTACAGAGAATGAGCAAGAGGGAGATTTGAAAAAAGACTGCAGAAATAGAGATGAGACACAATACAAAAGAGAAAAACTCAGAAGGAATCACTGTAAAATTAAGGGTTATGACTGGCCAAGAGCTTTAGGACCTGTTATTAGAAAAGCTTACCAGCGCTGGAGAGAGCTAAGAGGGAAGGCTTGAAAACAGGAGGTTGCTTTGATTCGGCTCCACACATGACTAACACTGAGTTTGAGTGTCATTGTGTGTCTGGAGCTGCTGTGCTGTTGAATGGCAACTAACAACCAACTCTGGTTTGTAATTACTACTGTGTGCTGTATGTTAATTTTTGGCGCTTCCTTGTCATTCATAGTCATCTGATTTTCATCTGCTTCTGTATCTTTTCATGAAGCATTATTTTGTTACGCTTCTGCTATGATAAACAAACATCCACTCTTGGATTGCGTGTGTAACGGAGGCCAGCTAGCGAGAGTCGCGCTAATGACTTCAGATTGAGGTATTTAGCGTCTTGCCTCGCATGCAGGGGCATCAGGGTTCCAGGCTGACTCAGAGCAGGGTGGTTAGGATTGGAGGATGGCTTTTTGGAGGTGGAGCATTGAAGAGAGGGGTGTGTTTGTTTGGGCTGATTTCAAATATCAATAATGCCCAACGGCGTTTTTTAAATACCGCTTACCCCACCTTTAATTATCGAAGGTGTGTCCGATAAGTGTATGAAGACTGAGAACCCTGAACCTGAGCTCAGACTATCTTTGTTTAATAGTTTATTTGAATAATTGAAAGGCAAGTGCTTAATAAAGCCTTAAAATTAAGCCTTTTAATATCTAAAGAACATTAAATGCCATAAACCTCACACACTTTGGCATATCTAGCTGTTCGATCTTCAAGTGTGCATACCCTGTATAAAGGTGCATATACACTGCAAGGATGGACCATCACGCACAAAGGATCAAAGCTGTGTGAGTTAGATGCGGACAGTAGAATTCGGCTGCCACTTGACATGCATGAGCAAGCAACTTTAAATTTTAAACAATGCTGTGCTCTCTCCGGTTTGAACTTTTTGAAATACTTAAAAGACTGAAAGTTTAGACATTCATCAGTGGACTACTCCCAGCAAGAGTAATATAAAAAGTAATATAAAACAACTGTAATATAAAAGGAGTGAACTTCATTGACAACTTCAATCTTTTCTGGAGTCAGAGGCAACTGCTTCAACAGGATGGGCACTACCCAAACAAACTTGGTTCAAGAGTGCTAAAGGACAATATCTACTTCTCCCTTCATCATCCTTCTGCAGTGTGTGCAAATCCACTCAACCTGAATTTCCACACATACCTGGACACAGTATGAATGACCACAAGACTTCACTTCAGCACCTGAATGGACATGCGGTTGACATATCACACAAGGACAATGATAACACCACGCAGCCACAACAACTTCTGCTTACGAACACAATCTCAGTTGAGCCCTGCCCACAGAGCTCACCACAGACAGACCGGGACATATTAGAACTGCTCCAAGATTCAGCTCCCAAGGACGACTTTCTGGAAAACAGCCAGGAAAACCAGGACAGCATATTACAGCCTCCGATAACACCAGAGCAACAGCTCCTCTCCCCAGACACATTATCCCTCTCTCCAGCATCTCCACTTCTGTGCTTCTCAGAGAAAATGGAAGAACTGGTGTATGCTGGAACCAAACTATCCCACTCTTTTGCTGCAAGCCCCCAGATATCAACCAAAAAATGGCAGGCCTCGCAACCACCAAAGCCTGCAGGCCCAGCTCGCCCTCATTTTACTCCTCCTGTGAGAGCTCTTCGGCCTCTGCCACAACGACAGGGCCTACACCCTCCATCTGCTCGAGGTGAACCGAAAACAACTGATACCAGCTCTCAGTGATATGTGTCGGGTCCCCGATATGATAACAGTAACTTTCTCAAATGTTTACAGAACAAGCGGGAACCCAGTGTGCCTGCATCTTTCTCTAGTTCTGTTCTATTAGATGATAGAAAGTCTAAGGCCTTCAAAAGCCGTACAGCAAACCCATCTAATCTGCAGCCTATTACACGTCAAACTAAGATTGCTGTGGGGACAAAAAGACTGTTAAGTTAGCACCTTTAAACATTCGCTCACTTAAAAATAAATCACTTCTTATCAACGACTTAATAACCAAAAACAACCTATGTTTAGAAACAACCATGTTTCTAAATTAAACATGCCTAGAAGAGAGTGCAATAGTCCTCAATGAAACAGCCCCCCCTAACTTTACTTTTATGAGTGTCTACAGAGCTGTTAGGAGAGGTGGGGGTGGAGCTGCTCTTTTTAAAGATGTCTATCAATGTAAGCAAATATCATTTGGGAATTACCCGTCTTTGAATATCTGGGTAATGTGTTAAAAGGTGCTTGTGGCGAGGGGGGCGTGGTTCCGCGAAGTCTGTAGCGGGAGAGAAGTCAGCGAGCCGCGCGGTGAGTAAGTGGGTCAAGTGCAGATAACGAACACCTGTGTCTGATTGCAGTAATTGGCGTGGAGACTGCATTTAAGCTGCCGGCGGTGAGAGAGAAGCTGAGAGAGACCTGGGACTCGCACTACAATTGTGGACGTATGAAGCTGTAACCCGAGACTGAGCGGTTGATTTTATTGCCGGTTACCTGCTTGCCGTGAGAGTGACACGGCGGCCGCGCACGAGCGCACCCTTTCCTTTTCCTCTTGAGTTGAAGTGTAAAATAAAAGTGCGAGTCCCAAATTTCGCCGACCCTGTCTTCTTCTTCCTCCAACTACACTGAACACACTACACTGGTGCCGAAACCCGGGAAGAAGAAGACTGCCGCCGCCATGCAGACCCCGCCGGGAACGCCATTTGCGGAGCTCATTCAAACGCTCGCGGGTCTTCACCGGGAGCAACACCACGCCCTGCTGGCCGTAAAAGAGGAGCAGGATCAACGGTTCCAGATGCTCCTCCAAGGCCAGCAAGAAGACCGCGAGCTGTTCCGGAGCTGGCTCGACCGGGAGGTTCGGGCCGTCCCCGCTCCAGCTACGGCCTCGGCCCCGCCCCTGCCTCTCAGCAAGATGGGACCCCAGGACGATCCGGAGGCGTTCCTGGACCTCTTTGAGAGGTCGGCCGAGGCCCGGGGATGGCCCCAAGCGGACTGGCCCATGCGACTCATCCCACTCTTGTCGGGCGAGTCCCAGATCGCCGCCAACCAGCTGCCAGTCCAGAACCTCCTGGTCTACGAAGATCTGAGGCGCGCCATTCTCCAGCGGGTCGGCCGCTCCCCCGAACAACATCGCCAGCGATTCCGGTCCTTGAGCCTGGGGGAGTCTGGCCGACCCTTCGTGCTGGCGCAACAGCTCCGGGACTCCTGCCGCAGATGGCTGATGGCCGACGGAGGCGACGTCGAGGATGTCATCAGCAAGGTGGTACTGGAGCAGTTCGTCACTAAGTTACCGAAGAAAACTGCACAGTGGGTCCAGTGCCACCGCCCGACGTCGCTGGACCAGGCCATCCACCTGGCGGAAGACCACATGGTGGCGTGCTCAGGGGTCGGCGAACCCCTACCATCGGCTTCTCTCTCTCCATCTCTCTCTCTCTCTCTCACTACCCCTTCTCTCCCCAAACCTGTGCCCCTTCCCAGGTCTCGCGGGGGGCTGGTGCCCCGGCCGGCGCCGAGATGGAGGACAGGGACACCGACGGAGCCCGTCCCTGCGTCCCGGGCCCCACCCAGGGGGCCCGCTACAACCGGCTACCCCGTCCCGAGTCCGGCAGCCTTGCACTCTCCACGCCAATTACTTGACCCGCTTCCCGCCACTGGAGCGGCGGGGGGGCCTGGGCCGGCTTGTTGGCGCTGCGGGGACCCGGGTCACTTTGTAGATCGGTGTCCGGTTATGGAGGTGGGGACGCTGATCCGAGTCCCCGACGCGCCGCAGGCTGCCCCCGATCAAACTGGCCTGTACCAGATACCAGTGAGTATCAAGGGGGGTACTTATCAGGCTTTGGTGGATTCAGGTTGTAACCAAACCTCTATACATCAAAGTCTGATACAACCGGGGGCATTGGATAACAGCCGCATGGTTAAGGTGCGGTGTGTGCACGGGGTGGTGGTGAGATACCCGTTAATGCCGGTCGTAATTCAATTTAGGGGGCAAAAGCATAGTGTGGAGGTGGCTGTTAACCCGCACCTCCGGCATCCGCTCATTCTGGGAACGAATTGGCCGGCCTTTAATGAATTATTGGGGGTATTATCAGCGGGTGCCTCTTGGAAAAAGCAAAATAGGCGAAAGACAGCGGTTGTTCAGGTGGGGGATGCTGAGCCAGGACCACTGGGTCCTGCTACAGGGGAACAGAGGGCTCTGGCGAGAACGGTTCTCTCCGAGCGTGATGATTTTCCCCTGGAGCAGTCCCAGGATGAGACGCTAAAAAATGCCTTTAATCAGGTCCGCTCCATCGACGGCCAGCTCCTCCACCCAGACCAACCGCTCTCTTATCCCTATTTTGCTGTTTTGAAAGATAGGTTGTATCGGGTGACCCAAGACACCCAGACAAAAGAAGATACAACTCAGTTGTTGGTTCCTAAAAGCCGCCGGGAAATGCTTTTTCAGGCGGCTCACTCTAACCCAATGGCCGGGCATTTAGGGCAGGCGGCGACACTAAACCGTCTCATGGCCCGGTTCTTCTGGCCGGGCATTCACGAGAACGTGCGCAGGTGGTGCGCGTCTTGTCGTGAATGTCAGTTGGTGAATCCACCGGCCAATCCAAAAGCACCATTGTGCCCCCTTCCGTTAATGCAGGTCCCCTTCGAGAGAATTGGTATGGACCTCATCGGGCCATTAGAGCGGTCGGCACGAGGGCATCGCTTTGCGTTGGTTATGGTAGACTACGCAACGCGATACCCAGAAGCAGTTCCGCTGCGCAACATTTCGGCTAAGAGTGTTGCGAGCGCACTCTTCTCGCTAATCTCCCGAGTGGGAATCCCCAAGGAGATTCTCACTGATCAGGGCACGGCGTTCATGTCACGAACGATTCGCGAACTCTACGAATTGTTGGGCATTAAATCGATTCGCACTAGCGTCTACCACCCACAGACAGATGGCTTAGTGGAAAGATTTAATCGCACGTTGAAGGCCATGATTCGTAAGTTCGTTCACGAGGACGCCAAAAATTGGGATAAATGGCTAGAACCCCTCTTGTTCGCTGTACGCGAGGTCCCACAAGCCTCCACGGGGTTTTCCCCCTTCGAGCTCCTCTATGGACGGCAACCCCGCGGGGTGCTTGACGTTCTTAGAGAGACTTGGGAGGACGGACCGACCGCTGCTAAGAACGAAATTCAGTATGTCCTGGACCTGAGAACAAAACTCCACACTTTGGGGCGGCTATCAATGGAGAATTTGTTACAGGCCCAGGGCAGACAGAGTCAGCTTTACAACAGGGGAACTAGACTCCGCCAATTTGCACCGGGAGATAAGGTACTTGTATTACTCCCTACTTCCAGCTCTAAATTACTCGCAAAGTGGCAAGGGCCCTTTGAGGTCACACGGCGAGTTAATGATCTTAACTATGAGGTAGCCCGTACAGACAGAGGTGGAGCACATCAAATCTATCACCTCAACCTCCTCAAAAAGTGGGTTGAGGCAGAGTCAGTGATGCTGGCGACGGTGGTGAGTGGAGAGGATGATCTCGGGCCTGAGGCGAGCACAAAATCGCAATCTCTCGCGCTGGCTCTTGGTGGAGATCACCTCTCGCCCTCCCAGCTCACTGACGTGAAAAATATTCAAGCCGAGTTTGTGGATGTGTTTTCTCCTCTGCCTGGTCGGACGAACCTCATTCAGCACCACGTTGAGACGGAACCTGGGGTAGTGGTACGTTGCCGCCCGTATCGTTTGCCTGAACACAAAAAAAAGGTAGTTCAGACGGAATTAGAATCTATGTTGGAGTTGGGGGTAATAGAAGAGTCGAGCAGTGACTGGGCGAGCCCGATAGTCTTAGTGCCTAAAACGGACGGCTCGATCCGCTTCTGTGTCGACTATAGAAAGGTGAACGCGGTGTCCAAATTTGATGCCTATCCAATGCCCAGGGTTGACGAATTGCTTGATCGGCTGGGCACGGCTCGTTTTTATTCGACATTGGACTTAACAAAGGGTTATTGGCAGATCCCCTTGTCTCCAATGTCCAAAGAAAAAACAGCTTTCACGACGCCGTTTGGGTTACACCAATTTGTTACCCTTCCTTTCGGGTTGTTCGGGGCTCCAGCGACCTTCCAGCGTCTGATGGACAAGATTCTCCGGCCGCATGCTGCATATGCCGCTGCCTACTTGGATGATATTATCATCTATAGTACCGATTGGCAGCGTCATATGCAGCATTTGCGGGCTGTCCTGAAGACGCTGAGAAGGGCGGGCCTCACGGCCAACCCGAAGAAGTGTGCAATTGGGCGCGTGGAAGTAAGGTATCTGGGTTTCCACTTGGGTCACGGACAGGTGCGTCCCCAAATTGATAAGACGGCAGCAGTTGCGACCTGCCCGAGACCTAAGACCAAGAAGGAGGTTAGACAGTTCCTGGGGCTAGCGGGATATTACAGGAGGTTTGTGCCTAATTATTCGGACCTCGCTTGCCCGCTGACTGATCTAACTAAAAAGGAAGCGCCAGATACGGTCCAGTGGACGGAGCACTGCCAGCAGGCCTTTACCCAGATAAAGGCTGCTCTGTGTGGCGGCCCGCTTTTGCATGCTCCTGACTTCTCTCTTCCTTTTATCCTACAGACGGATGCATCGGACAGGGGGCTGGGCGCGGTCCTGTCCCAGGAGGTGGAGGGTGTAGAGCGGCCGGTGCTGTACATCAGTCGTAAGCTCTCTAAGAGAGAGACGATGTACAGCACCATTGAAAAAGAGTGCTTGGCCATCAGGTGGGCTGTTCTCACCCTCCGCTACTACCTCCTGGGGCGGGAGTTCACCCTCTGTTCGGACCACGCTCCCCTGCAGTGGCTCCACCGCATGAAAGATACCAACGCGAGGATCACCCGTTGGTATCTAGCTTTACAGCCTTTTAAGTTCCAGGTGATCCACAGGCCGGGTGCACAGATGGTTGTGGCTGACTTCCTCTCCAGGAGGGGGGGGGGGGGAGGCTGCAGGCCGGACGGCTCCCCGGCCTGAGACGGGCGGTGGGGGTATGTGGCGAGGGGGGCGTGGTTCCGCGAAGTCTGTAGCGGGAGAGAAGTCAGCGAGCCGCGCGGTGAGTAAGTGGGTCAAGTGCAGATAACGAACACCTGTGTCTGATTGCAGTAATTGGCGTGGAGACTGCATTTAAGCTGCCGGCGGTGAGAGAGAAGCTGAGAGAGACCTGGGACTCGCACTACAATTGTGGACGTATGAAGCTGTAACCCGAGACTGAGCGGTTGATTTTATTGCCGGTTACCTGCTTGCCGTGAGAGTGACACGGCGGCCGCGCACGAGCGCACCCTTTCCTTTTCCTCTTGAGTTGAAGTGTAAAATAAAAGTGCGAGTCCCAAATTTCGCCGACCCTGTCTTCTTCTTCCTCCAACTACACTGAACACACTACAGTGCTCCATGCATTTTACTTATTATTATTTATAGGCCTCTAAAATACTCTTCAGCCTTTGCTGAGGACTTTACAGAACTGTTATCAACAATTACCTCAGAGTTTGACTGTTTTGCTATTGCTGGAGATTTTAACATTCACATAGATAATGCAGAAACCAATATGGCAAAAGAAATCAAAACTGTTTTAAAAATATTTGATCTCACTCAGCATCTACATGTTCCCACACTCAATGGTGGACACACTCTAGATTTACTTATCAGTAAGGGTCTAAACTTATCATAGCGATGTGGATGTTTTGCATCAGCTCTGCAATTCACTGGCATCATGTAGACATGATGGTTTGATAGTTTGATTATAAAGTATAGGCCTTTATAGGACTCTAAACTAGGCCTATTTAGATTTGGATGTGTGAAACTGTAGTTTGAATTAATCTCTTTTCTTTGTATGACACATTTACAGCTGAAAAGCTCTATCCTGAACATGAGAATTCATTTCATGATTTCATTTCGTGTCAAAGAACAGAAGAGAGACTCTCTGGGTGTGCGCTTAAACGTCACAACCTTTTGGACTTTCCGGCAAAAATGCAGAGTCCTACACATAAGAATCAGTCTGTCTTTCATAGACAACCTAGGATGTTGGGGAACGTCTCGTTTTTTTTTAATTTTCCTTACAAGCTGTTTAACCACTGGCAACAAAAAAGTGATTTATAAATGAAATACATAGGGCTGGACGATTTGGGCTAAAATCATAATCGCGATTAATCGAACAAGTTACCTCGATTACGATTATTGAACGATTATTTTAATTTTTTTTCTTTATCATGTCACTGGCAAGGCTTATACTGTAAAGATGTTCACAGTTATTTTTTTCTAATGAAAGAGTGCATTATCCTATCTTTGTGATTCTAAAATAAGGAAACACACAGATAGCTTTTAATGCTTATTTATTAAATATTTCAAACAATTAAATCAAACAAAGCATACAATGCTTGAAATAAAAACGTCTTATAAAAAAGCCATTAAGTTTTAATGTAAAAAGAAAGTTTCCTAAAAATGTAGAAAATAGTTATTTTGTAAACAAATAAATTATTGTAAATATTGCCATCTTAAAAGTAAATATAACTTGTATAAAACTAAAAAACTAATCCTTTTCATACTGTGTAGTGGCATTTGTAAATGCTTGTGTTATCGAAACCTGCTTTGTGGAGTGGAGGCACTTGTTGCTGGGCGTTTGTCAGTCTCTCTCTTTTTTTCGCATGTTTCTTTGGTACAAGCGGCTCCTGTTGCTGAGTTGACTCAGTGACCCGGGATTTGACCCGGGTTTGTTTGAATTTGGTTCATTCACACTGCCAGTGATTTTCCGGAATCAGAGAGTGCGTTCACACACAACCCGCAAAGACATGTCTCAGCGGCATCTATAGTTTGCTTATGAGCTGCAATTTCTCCCTCGAGAAACCACGCTTGTGCATTTTTTTTTCTTCTCTGATTCGATCATAGACTAGCGCATTACGTACCGTTTCACGCTGGCGAACGATCCCGGCTTAAGCGCCATCATTACGACATTGCATTACGGCTTTTGTTCACATAGCGCACGTTCCGGGACAGAACACGGCAATGTTACTATGTCCCCAACCTGGCATCAATCCCGGGTCGTGTTTGCGTTCACACAGAAGGTGTTTTTTCTGCCAATTTCCCGGGATCAACGCGCTGTGTGAAAGGCGTTACTTCAATGTCGCAGACTGGACGGGACGGAGTTACGTGACTACACACGCGGTAATATGTTTTAAGGGGAAAGTACATTAACACACAGTGGGCGAAAATATTAATAGGATTAAAAAACCAAAATAACCGACATGTTAAAATTACGTCGGTTATAGGCTCTGAATTTCGGTTTCGATTTACTTTTTGATTAATCATCCAGCCCTAGAAATACATATAGCCCATTTAATATTAATAAGCTCATTTCTCTAGTAATTTACAAATAATACATTGGCAATCTACACATATCCAAATGGCTACTCGTACCCAAATGTTATCGACATGACAGCCATCTCCACTGATCCTCAACAAACCCGTCTCCATACCGGCGTGACTCCAATCTTAAACCAGATGGAAGTGGATAATATTCAGATTGTTCCAAACCAATCTGACTTCTGACCTATAATGCTGCCGGAATCATAATCATACACTGTTCGTTCACTGGCCAGAGGAGAACTGGCCCCCCGACTGAACCTAGGTTCTCCCAAAGTTTTTTTTTTTTTTTTTTCTCCATTCTGCCACCTGATGAGTTTTGGTTCCTTGCCACCGTCGCCTTTTTTCACCTTTGTTGCCATTGGCTTTTGGCTTGCTTAGTTGGGAACATTAAATGTGACATTCAATTTAATATTCAACAATAATATTGATCTGCTTGCATTGACAGCATTTTGATAACTGAACTGAGCTGGACGATGACATCACGGTTTTCTCCAGAGCGGCTATATATTTAAATGAACTAAATTAATAACTTTTTTATAACAAAATGAAACATCACTTAACTGACTTAAGCTGGACTTTGATGCTATTTTCTTCTGGAAACTAACTTTGCTGCATTATTTTCCTGTTATCTCTGTAAAGCTGCTTTGAAACAATCTGTATTGTAAAAAGCAAATAAATAAATAAATAAATAAAATAAATGTTGTGGACCTCATGAACAGTGCACAGTCATTCTTATTTCTGAGATTATAAACTGTTTAAAACTTGAATGTACAAACCATCTTCATTAGCACGTGACAATGTAGTTCAAAAATGTGATAAATGTCATTCGTTCTCTCTCTGTCTCAGGGTAGATATCCATCGTAAAGAGAATGCTGGGGCGACTGAGAAGGCCATCACTATCCACTCATCTAAAGAGGGCTGTTCACAAGCCTGCAGGATGATCCTGGAAATCATGGAAAAAGAGGCTAATGACACCAAGATGTCAGTATTTCATCTGACTGTAGGGCATATTCAAGTTTTACATGCTTCATTCGCTTTAGGATTGTTTGTTTTTTAAAGACAAATAATTTAAAACCATGTTTATATGTAAATAAGCTTATGGTGTAAGTACAAACTGCACCAGTTCAAAATATAAATAAATAAATATATTAATAAACAAACAAACAATATTGTGTACTTTCTCTCTGTGACAGTGTTGAGGAGGTTCCTCTGAAGATCTTGGCCCACAATAGCCTTGTTGGGAGACTCATAGGGAAGGAGGGCAGGAACCTGAAGAAGATAGAGCAAGATACAGGGACCAAGATCACCATCTCTGCGTAAGTGTGTTCTACATCCATTAAAACGGCTAACAATGTCTTTTATAGGGGTGTAATGATTGACTCATTTTCTCCATGCATATTTAATTATATTTAATTTATAATATTATTTCATATTTAATTTATAATTACAAATCCTGCCGAAGCTTATGCATTGATCTTGAAACATGGATTTTTAAAATCGAGAATAATTTGCTTCATTCAGTAATCGTTTTAAAATACTGAGAATTGAATGAATTACAATTCGATAGCGATTTAATATATAAACATTAAATTATAAAGAGATTTATAATTTTTATTATTGCATGGAAATTCACTCTATAAGAAAAAATACTCTAATTTTCCTGGTATCATTGTTTATTTAGACATTTAACTCTTTCCCCGCAAGCATTTTTTTTTTAAGTTGCCAGCCACGGCTAGCATTTTTGATCATTCATGGCCCACAGAATATTTTGTTATATGAATTTCTTAACATGTAATATATCAAAAGAAAGAACTGACATAACATGTTATATATCAAAAGAAAGAACTGACTATGTTCTATCTGCTTTTAAACAACAACAAAAACCATTTTGTTCTAGCTTAGTGCAATCTTTTTTAATCAACCCTTGAATTCCTAAAAAGCCAAAACCATCTCTGTTACTGTAGTTTCCTATTATCACTGTAAAGCCGCTTTGGAACAATCTACATTGTTAAAAGCGCTATATAAATGAAGATGACTTGACTTGAATGTGGGTAAGTTTCATAAAAAAGCAACATTTTGAGCAAAAAGCAGAGAAAAACGTGTTTTTGTCAAAGACTACGTCCAGATCGGATTCAGAACGATGATCAAAACACAGATCGAGTCCATCAACACCCCCAAAGCTTGCACAGTACTATACCACTTCCTGGGTCGACATTTCATTCAGTAACATTTGGCAGTTTTGATTTTATATGCTGTTTAATATCGATGATCATGTTATTTTACATATGCATCTGCTTATATATGCTGTCGCTTGTTTCTGCTTCCTCTTCACATGTCTTTTGATCAGGAGATTAAATACTCTTTTAGAATATGTGTCATAGCATTCCCTACTGTATAACACTGAAAACACGGAAAGCCGTAAATTTCCGTCAATCATTTAATCTTTGCATGCTCATTGGGGAAGCATTGCCTCATAAATGACGGAAATTTCCATCAATGGCGAGGAAAGAGTTAAGTCGTATTATACGTCTCTGTGGAAAACTGGAATCTGATTGGAAATTCACGTCATCCAGCATTGTTATTCCCCGATAACCACCGGTAAAAACTAATAACACAAGCTCATCCGGGCAACCGAAGTCAGCGCTATACGCTAGATAGGAACAGATTTTCTTCATGGAAGTTTTGTGTTTTGTGTGTAAAACTCAAATCAGTATTTTGTGTACAGTTATTTAATTGTCATTTGGGTATCTTAAACTCACTCTCTCTTGTTTAATTCAAATGCAGCCGCTGCCATTTTGCAATGATTGTTTTGTAAGATAGCAAACAGGTATGATTTTAAAACCGTTAAATGTCTAGCCCTGTATGTACTGTATATATCAGCGTAGAATTGACACGTTGTTAAATTTTTGGAGAGGTGCACGTCAGGGTACGCCGTAGGGTACGTGTGCTACACACAGTCTACAACGTAGCTACGGCGTGACTTAGTTAGGGTTAGTTCACCCAAAAAAAAGTGCATCGATCCATGATAAAAATACTCCACACGGCTCCGGGGGGTTAATAAAGGCATTCTGAAGCGAAGCCATGGGTTTTTGTAAGAAAAATACCCATATTTATAACTATAATCTAAAATAACTAGCTGCTGCCAGACGACCGTATGCATACTACGCAAGTCGACTTGCGCCACAAGAGTAACCCGTGACACATGCATGATGTCGGAGAATCGTAAGCTTAGATGCCTCTCGAGGTTTAAACCAATAGGACTGTGCAACAAACTGAAACTCCTCTTCTATTATATAAATCCTCAGACATTTCTCTTAAAAATGTATAATTCGCGACTGATGTTTTGTTTTGCTCTTTCCTCTGAGCTTGGGCGTTCGTCATTACGTCGTGTTACGGGTTAGTCTTCCTCCGTAAATCGATACGTACGGCCGTCTGTCAGAAGCTAGTGATTATAGTTTATAAAGTTTTAAATATGGGTTTTTTCATTACACAAACCCATGGCTTCACTTCAGATGGCCTTTATTCACCCCCTGGAGCCATATGGATTACTTTTATAATGGATGGATGCACTTTTTTGGGCTTACATTTTTTTCCAGCCATTCACTCCCATTATAAAGCTTGAAGGAGACAGGACATTTTTTAATTTAACTCTGATTGTATTAGTCTGAAAGAAGAATGTCATGTACACCTAAGATGGCTTCAGAGTGAGTAAATCATGGGCTAATTTTCATTTATGGGTGAACTATCCCTTTAAGAGAGAATAATAGATCAGAACATAGATCTGGAGCATTAAGGTTGCATAACCTATACATTAACATTGCTCAATACTTTTAAATCACTTTTAAAATGTGGCTTATATACATTTCTGCATATATCAATTTATTTTAAAATTAAAATAATGTGATGCAGCATCAAGAACTCATTAATAATTAAGAAGAATATCTGACCGCCCTGAAGGTCACTGTGTAAATCGCATCCTGCTTAAGACACATTAGGGTAATCAATTAAATAACTATATGAATTATAAATAAATAACTATGAATTCACCTAGAATTACAAATTATACAGAATTAAATCATTAATCTAAATCGAATCTCATTGGGAACTGAATTGAATTGTTCTGAATTGGCATACATTGTTCTGGAATCGATTGGAAAACCTATGAATCGTGGAACCAATCGATTTGCTGTTTTCTCAAAGATTCACACCCCTTGTCTCATAGGAACCTAGTTAAGAGATTGAGGTTTAATTTTATGTATGTATTGAATGTTCATCTCATGTGACAGTGCTTATTTCCTTAATTTTGTGCAGATTACAAGACCTGACGATATATAACCAGGAACGTACCATCACGGTGAGGGGAGGGGTGGAGGAGTGCTGTAATGCAGAAATGGAGATCATGAAGAAACTTTCAGAAGCCCATGAGAATGATGTAGCTTCACTTAATGTAAGTATATCATAGCTTTAGAGGTTACAGTTTATTGCTGGATGGATGTTACTTTGGGATATGTCTATCTGTAGTTTCTAGAGATATGAAGTCGTTTTGAAACAACATGGATTGTGACTTGATGCATGCTTTCTTGTGCAACTTGTGCATGCTTTCATCACCAGCAGGGTGGATTATTGTAATGGACTCCTCACTGGCCTTCCTAAAAAGACCATAAGACAGTTGCAGCTCATACAGAACGCTGCTGCCAGGATTCTGAGCAGAACCAGAAAATATGAACATATCACACCAGTCCTCAGGTCTTTACACTGGCTGCCAGTTACATATAGAATTGATTTTAAAGTATTATTACTGGTATATAAATCATTCAATGGCCTAGGACCTCAATACATTGCAGATATGCTCACTGAATATAAACCCAACAGATCACTCAGATCATTAGGATCAGATCAGCTAGAAATACCAAGGGTTCACTCTAAGCATGGTGAGTGTGCTTTTAGCTACTATGCCAGCCGTAGCTGGAACCAGCTTCCAGAAGAGATCAGATGTGCTCCTACAGTAGTCACATTCAAATCCAGACTCAAAACACATCTGTTTACCTATGCATTTACTGAATGAGCACTGTGCCACTGCTCGTCCGACTGTTTGTACTGTGTTTTATTTAATGTTTTAATTATTCTGATTTCATTTGATTATATCTGTATTTTATCTTTTATTCTAAACTGTTTTAATTTTTCTGATTTCTTTTGTTTTAATTTCTTCTATGTAAAGCACTTTGAATTACCATTGTGTATGAAATGTGCTATATAAATAAACTTGCCTTGCCTTGCCTTGATACGTTTAAAATAGTTTTATACATGATTTGTTGTTAATGCTATTTCTTTTTTTTATCTCTTCCTAAATGCCCTAATCCCATAACCAGATACTTGTTTATCAGTAAATCATGGAAAAATACCTTTACCTACCATACATCAAATCCAGATGGGACTTAGAACAAAATATTTATTATGATTATTAAATATAAAGTCTGAAATATATATAAATTTCTCAATATATTTAGTCAAAATAATTTGTTTAATCTATTGAGGGCCTATTTAGATATGAAATATAAAGAGTTATGATTGTGAATGGACATGTGCGTGCGTTGATTATTTCAAATCTAACCTGACCTGAACTGACCTCTGTGCAGTTATGTGGAAGTTTGTGCTTCATGAGAATCTGTTGAGTTGCTATCAAAAGTAAAAACCCATATTTGTAGAACCTTTAAACTGTATTTGATTTGAAAAATGTGTAATTATAAAACTACATTGTAGAAAAATACATTTTTCCAATCTTGTCCTGGGATTGAATGCAGTCAAACAACTACCCAAAGAGTTTCCTGTGTTCTTTTCTGTGTCATAAAATTTTCGTAAAAAAACAAAAAAAAAAAAACATAAAATAACATTGTTGAAGGATCCAGTTTTGCGGACACAGATCTTCCAACATACACAAATCTAACATGCATATCATTTTGGAGATTGTATTATTTCATATTTGAATGCTCTAAATAAGTAACACTTAATGAATAAACAAATTCATGGACATGAAATATTGATTTAAGTTGAATTATTTATTATCATTATTAATTATTGAATGATTGATTATTGTATCTTGTAGAGTTGACTTATCTTAGAGCTTCTGCCTGTACAATAGAAAATAAGACAAGCTTTAAATAATAGTCTATTTAATGCTCTGCAAATTTTAATCTCATATTTTATATGGACTAGTTAGCTAACGTGGTAACACTTTACAACAAGGTTCATTAGTTACTAACATGACAATGAGCAATACATTTGTTATTTATTCATCTTTCTCAGTGTTAGTTAATAAAAATCCAGCTGTTCATTGTTTGTTCATGTTAGTTCACAGTGCATGAACAAATGTTAACAAATACAACCTTTGATATCACCTATACTTATGATATTCACATCTCTCTCCATATTGATTTCAGCAGCAGACTAACATGATGCCAGGTCTAAACATGAGTGCATTGGGGATCTTCTCATCTGGCTTGTCTGTTCTCCCCCCAACCTCTGGTCTGCGTGGATCTCTGTCCACCCCTGCCAACTACAGCCCCCTGCTGGTGAGTATCAGGATGTGCTATATCAGGACACTTGACTGAATGACTTTACAAAAGAATGTGTGATGTGTAAAGGTGTGTGGGGCAGTGAATTGTCTTTCATCATAGTGTGTATTCTCTCTTTGTAATTTCGGGCTACATTCATCTCACCACATGCTATGGGTGTATGTTTGCCATCACAGGGACCCTCTTCAGTAATGGGGGGCATGTATGGGGTTCCCTCCTCTGGAGCATTATCTCTTCAGCAATTGGTGAGTACTTTATTTTGTTATTATATGTGTATCTCAAAAGAGCTCTATTTTTTTTCTTACTCTTCACACTGCTGTATATTGTGACTATCTGAACCCCCTAAAAAGCCTTTCAAATAGATGTATGCTACATAAAAAAGTTTTTTTTTTATCACTAGATAACTAGTTTGTGACACATTGATCTGCCATGTTTTAAACAAGTTTTGAGCCATTCAGAATGAATAAGAATGTCTTTTTAATTCCAGTTAAGTTCCTGAATTTTTTTGTATCGAACGGATGCACAAATGTCATTTGAAATGGAAAGAAAATCAACTATTGTAAATGGAGTTAGTTAAATAAATATTTAACTTTTCTGCATTAATTATGCATGAATATGTTAATATATGGCTTATTTCCAGAAACATTAGTTGATATTAATAACCAAAGTTTGAAATGCCACCTGCTATTAATTTATAGATATTTCATTATATTTACGTAATTAAAAGTTAAGTTATTAATCAACTTTAAAATAAAAAAGGTCATAATTAAACTTTTAGTAACACTTTACAACAAGGTTCAATTTGCTCAGATTGTTCAGATCAGATTAGGTATCTTGAAATAACCATGGACAATACTTTTACAGCATTTATTAATCTTGGTTAATGTAAATTTCTACTTGCACTATTATATTATAATTTTAACATAATTTTATAATTTAAAGTCCCCCCCACACACACTCTTTGCTTTTTGTCCTCTTTCCACTATACATTCTAATAAAGAATTAGGCAGAATTTGTATAGACTCCAACAAAAAAATGTAATTATATAATGTTATTAAGTATATAATTATTTTGTGGCTGTTGAATTTCTTTGAATTGCTATTCAGTGAAATCGTCTATTAATTTTTTAATTCCAATTCTTTAAAGTTTGTATCATCTTGTTATTATTATAAAGTTTGTATCATGTTGTTATTATTATGAAGGGTATTGTTAAATCATCAGTTTTGTCCAACCTTGTGAAATACATGTATTTATTATATATTTGATGTGTTTATTACAATGCATTTCAAAAGATGCATTCTAATGTCTTAGAACCTGCCATCGGGTTTGTGGGATATGCGTGTTCTTTTATTTATCCTCCTAAATAATCCTATTATTTAGTTATCTGGTTATCTCTGCCTTTTTCTCTGCTCAGAGGTGCTGTGATATTGTCAACAAATCTCAGCTAAATAAATTGTAGGATCGAACTGAATTGACCTGGAAAATGCTACTACTTAGTACATTATCTTCTGTAGATCTGGGCCCGTATTCATAAAGATTCTAAGAATCCTCTCAGTAAACTCTTAATTTAGCTTAAAAACCTTTACGTATGAGTCTTAGCTTAAGAGCGTCTCGGGGCCGATCTGAGAGCAACTCTGAGTAAGGAAAAGACAAAAACTTTCATCTTAGTGAGGAGGCGGGGTTGACCCCGTTGCTATGTTTGACACAATCTTTTGAAGACTGTGATTGGTTTGTTGTAAAAAGGAAAAAAGAATGATTTTAAGTATAGGGTCTGTTCTAAGCCTTCACTTTGAAATTACATACGTAATTTTTCCTATTTGATCGTTCTCATACACGCACACACACACACACATTATATATGTGTATATAAATCCTTTTTTTTTATTTACCAAGCTGTTAATTTCCTATAAGGTATTTGATTGGCTTAGAATAAAAAAAAATTTCCACTCTTTCCACTCACACTGATTGCTGGCATGTCTATTTAAGTGGTGGTTTGATGTATCAAACTCACTGTCATCCATTGTCTGCAACACATTTCTTCTCCCTCTTCATCTTTCTGCCATTTTCTCCTCTGCTAAAGAAACTCTTAAGCCTCCTAAAAGTCCTCGTCCATGTTCCTAACAATTTTGACCTTAAGACCTCTTTTAAGGGTTAAGATGCTTTCTGAATTACTTTTTTCTTTACTAGGATTTTTTTCTTTCATTTTAAGAGTAAACGCCCACATTTCTAAGAATTTTCGTAGAATTTTGTCACTAGGAGCTACTCTTTGTATTAAGACTCTTTATGAATACGGGCCCTGCTTTTTGGTTAAAATAGAAGTTGTATAACTGATATTGTTGTGTTCTGTTTGAACAATTTTGTGAAGCCAATGCTGTTTACTGTATATTTATAAATAAACTTGACTTGACTACTAGGAGTAAAGGCTGTCTGTGTGTGTGTTTCAGTCTGCTGAACAGGAAGTGGTCTATCTTTTCATTCCCACTCCAGCAGTAGGAGCTCTCATCGGGAAGAAAGGGCAGCACATTAAAGAGCTGGCACACTTCGCTGGAGCCTCAATAAAAGTAAGACACTTTGAGACACTTGCAGCCAATAACCAGTTTAGCATAAGACTCGAATGAAAGAATAGAGTGGACCAGATTGGGTTCTAAGGCTTGTTATTCCGGACTAAGAAAACCTTCCAAATTGGACCAAAATCAAAATTATATTTAGAGTTAGTGTGTTTAAATTGGATTAAAACTAAATGTGCTGATAAAAATTGAGGGAATATTTAAAACTTTTGCTTTAGACCATAATATTTGCTTTTAAACATATTTGTCAAGTATTTGGTGCCACTTCAGCAACTGGAACAAGGCTGCCAAATAGGAATAGAAAAAGAATAATGAAAATAATGAATACTTGTATCATACAGAGTGGACACATGTAAATTTGCACTAGATAATCAGTTGCACAACAAGAACGCAAAGCAATTATACAACTCATTATTTAATGGCTGAATCTACATTGCTTCAGAGACTAGCTATATAGGTTGTCTTTATGGGCTTATGGTAATCACCTTACAAACTCTTAAACAGCTAGTTTATTTGTATTTTATCAAGGTATCACTGACTTTTGTAGTGGTTTAAATTGTCCTTTATACTCAAATGCTTAAATCAAGACGGTTGAAAAAAGATGGTGCTGTTTTGTGTCACTGCAGATTGCTGCACCAGACAGTCCTGATGAGCCTGAGAGGATGGTCATCATCACCGGACCACCAGAGGCTCAGTTCAAGGTAAAAGCCATAATGACAAACGTCGTTTATGCTCCTGTTTTTCAGGGTACAGATTTCATCAGGGTGTTTTACATCGATCTCTATATTCATCCCTCATTTCTCCTTTACTCATCTGTGTATGTGTGGCTGTAGGCCCAGGGGAGGATATATGGGAAGTTGAAAGAGGAGAATTTTTTCACAGCTAAGGAAGAGGTGAAGTTGGAGGCACATATAAAAGTACCTTCATCCGCCGCCGGACGAGTCATCGGGAAAGGTGGAAAAACGGTATGTATGATTTGTGAACACATGTTTACGCATGGTTTTAACATCTGTCTCGGGTGATCCAGTCACAAGTCAAGTGAGACAGATTGCCATTTACACCTGCTAGTAACATACATCTGTCACCACTTGTGATTGGATTTTGAGGGAAAACGTGCATCTCTGAATATTTTACTGCATGTTGATCAAAGTAAAAATGTATTTCACAATCTTGCCACAAACAGATTTAAAAATGTCACATATGGTCATTGAAGTAATCCTCAGTAGTCGCTGTTGGACAACATCATTGCCCATCCTAAGTTGAAACCTATGAAACACTTGTGATTTCAATGTTAATATCAGGTCTAAATGGGGTCTGTTTGTCTAACCTCTGACCTCTGACCTCCCACAGGTCAATGAGCTACAGAATCTCACCAGTGCTGAGGTCATTGTACCCCGGGACCAGGCACCAGATGAGAACGATGAAGTGTTTGTTAAGATTATTGGACATTTCTTTGCCAGTCAGGTATGTTTTTGACATTACTCCAGGCCTTTAACTGGTTACACTTGTATTTGAGTCTAAAACACCAGTGTCTAACCAAGTCAAGTTTATTGTTTTTCATATTCCATCATCATTTTTGTCCATCCATTAAATGTCCACACAACCCATAAAGACATCACAAGTAATCTATAATCAACCGGTTTAATACGTCTTTTAAAAGAGACATAATTGTCTTAGTTTTGGCTTTTATTCACATATAAACCTTGATCAACGCACATACATAGAGCACATCAAATATGGTAAACTGAAGTTCAAACATGTTTGCTTTATGTGCAAGAATCAATATGATTTGTACTTTGTATGATTTGACGTGTCATACAAGCACGTTTCCACAATAAGGTTTGCTCTCATGCATCAAGCAAGCACAGTTGAGCCTCCTTTTATCATATGTGCTTTATGTATGTGCAATGATCAATGTAAGATTAAGTGTGGTGGTAATTAACTTTCTTTACAACAAGTATTGGTTGTAGTGCTTAATCTAGCAACTGAGTACAACTATTGGCTGGTCCTAGATAATTACAAAGCATCATCACTGTGACATAATTATAATTCTTGAGATTCGTTAATTCATCACCACCTTTTTTCCAATCTTGATATCAACTTGTTACCAAATTACTGGTTCTTTTGACTTTCCTTTATTAGACTATTTATTTTATAGATTGCTTGGCAGAGACAGGTGTGCTGCTTTATTTATATTTTGCATAATGTGTATCTTTTTCATTCAGGTTCTTAAAATATTGGCTGATGTAAATGATGTATTTGCATGTGCACTCCAGTCACCTATGGTGTGTTTGTTTGCAGACGGCCCAGCGCAAGATCAGAGAGATCGTACAACAGGTCAAACAGCAAGAGCGGAAACACCAGCAAATGGTGCCAACATCCTCAGAACCATCAAAATGATCAGCAGATGCCAGCAAGCAGCAGATAATGAATGTAGCTCATGCGAGGACAAATCGAAATCAACAAAAGAAAGAACGAATTAAAGAGATAGACAAAGGGAGAGTGAGACCGAGCGAGAAACAGAGAGAAGACAGAAGCTGATGAAGAGGACCAGCAGTAAAAAACAACAACCAAAGAACTTAAAGTGCAAAAACATTTGGTCGTGTGGATATGAACGAACCTGAAAGGTGATGGAGAGTGTTATCAGGTCAGAGAGATCTTTTTATGAGATGGACCTGATAATTCATTGAGCTCTTTTTATTACTGATTAAGCTGATGTGATACTAAATAGACCCAGACAGCTACATAGTGTCGGCCCAGATCCGGCCCATATCTGGAACGGGTGGAATCCACATGTACCAGATGTGGCCCGGATCTGGGCCGGCACTATATTGCTGTCCAGGGAGAATTTGTGTACTGTGATGGAGAGTGCTAGATGAGGTGAAGGCACACTACAGGTAGATTTCATAGAGACTCGCAGGTCTAGTTGTTCCATTAGGTCTACTAATTTATTAAAAGATATAGGAAAATTGCACAGCAGTATGTTAATAAGATTCAAAAAAAAAAAAAATCTATAGGTTTATTCAACAGAATTTTCTTTTGGAAATTCATGTC
The DNA here is from genome assembly GCA_030578275.1 of Meda fulgida. Lineage (NCBI taxonomy): Eukaryota > Metazoa > Chordata > Actinopteri > Cypriniformes > Leuciscidae > Meda > Meda fulgida. Next base: position 24,895,295 of record CM060616.1, on the reverse strand, counting down.
AGGCTATTTAATGTGAGTAATCAGATTTGTTTCTCGACTTTTTCTGGAAAATAATTAGTACAGCACGATAACTAAAAGCATTAAGTGACGTTACAAAGGAACGTACATGATTTAAGTAGAGAGCTAACTTGTGCGCCAGCATTTCACTTCTAGTTCCTCAATTTTATACTGCTGAGTCTGAGCGTTCTCCTCTGCTTGCTGCCCTGTTCTCTTTTCTCTTTTTTTCATTCTATTTCTTTTTCTTAAATGTTTCCCTATTACCATCTTATTCTTCACACAGTATGAGAGATGTCTGTGTGCCAACTGTGCATAAATAACAACAGAAGAAAATCTAGATTATCTTACTTTGGGAATTTAATGTTGACATCCTGTACTCCCCACTTAAGATATTACACACACCCTTACTATTAACATATGCTAGCGTTCAAAAGTCTGGGGTCAGTAAGATTTTTTGGTAACGCTTTACAATAAGGTTCATTAATTAACATTAGTTAAAGTATTAACTAACATGAACTAACAATGAACAATACATTTGTTACAGTATTAGTTAATCTTTGTTTATGTTAGTTAATAAAAATTCAGCTGTTCATTGTGTGTTCATGGTAGTTCACAGTGCATTAACTAATGTTAACAAGCACAACCTTTGATTTTTAATAATGTATTGGTAAACGTTGAAATTAATATTAAATAAGATTAATACAAGCTGTAGAAGTATTGTTCTTTCTTAGTTCATGTTAACTAAGGTAGTTATCTAATGTTAACTAATAAACCTTTTTGTAAAGTGTTACCGATTTAAAAAAAAAGGAATTTAAAACTTTTATTCAGCAAAAATGCTTTAAAAAGTGACTGTGAATACATTTATAGTGTTTATTTTACATTTACAATTAAAATAAATACTGTTCTTTTCAACTTTTCTGTGCATAAAAAAACATAAATGTCCAGAAAAATAAGCAGCACAACTGCTTTCAACATTGATAATAATAATAATTGTCAAAGCACCTAATCAGCATATTAAAATGATTTCTGACGGTTCTCGTGACACTGAAGACTGGAGTGATGGTGGCTAATATTCCACAGCCCTCACATAAATTAATTACATTTAAATATTTAAATAGAAAAAAAAATACAAAATTCCATAATATTACTGTTTTACTGTTTTTTTTTTTATCAAATAAATGCAGCCATGGTGAGCATAAGCGACTTCTTTGAAAAACATTTTAAAAAGAAACTTTACTGACCCCAAACCTTTAAACAGAAAAAGCAGAATGTCATGTGCAATCTGCACTGTGTCTGTAGGTCCTGTGACAGAAGCCTATGGGAGCCCTTTTAGGTCTTCCTGACACTCATGAATGTATATGATGTAAATGCCTTCTGCAAACATGTACTTTCTGTGTAGCAAACATGGTTCTCTATTCTCCCTCTGATTTCTTGTGCTGAGATGCACAGTATCTTCTGCAAGTGCATGTTTGCATTAGGCATTGTGTGCACAGACAAAGAAGACAGAAATGTCTGTAAATGTGTGTGCGTTTTTGACAAAAGACAAGGCAAAGGTGATGTGTTGTTCTTTTTTATTATTTGAAAAGACATTTCCCCATTTTTTTTTTTGTAATTTATAAAGGTGATTTGACTGGGAAGGATAAAATGACATCAAGTCTTTTAATGTTGCACATTAGAAATGGCCAATGGAATAAAGTTAAAAAATATTGGTTTTAGTTTTTCTTGATCAAATGCACATAGCCAGTATTTCAGTACTGTACTGTCTAAGTAATCATAGCATAAGCAACTGATAAAACCATGATTGAGACATGAAAATGATATATTGAAAGTCCACACAGCTTTTGGTGAAACTGTACAATATAACGTTCTACCTCAAGAACAGGGTACCTCAGTCTGATCTTTTCTCCCTTTTGCATATTTGTATACCTTATAAAGCTCTCACACTTGGAGCATTTTTTTATTTTTCTAAATAAAAGAACACGAAGACAAAAAGAATTAGCGCAAGGCACCAACATTACCTGCTTGTTCTTGTGAAAGAGGTTTCAGACCCCTGCATCAGAAACTGATCGTTGCTTTATGGACCGTTTGGCTCAAATGAACTATTGAGGTTAATACAACTCTTGGGCAACTGAACATTTAGGTTGACAGTACTTCGTTTCTTGCAGTTAATGTTTCTACTGAAATAATCGTCTTGACAGATACATGTATAGTGTCTAAGAATACAGCTTAATCGTAGTGTTCTTCAACCAGTATAGGCACATTTAGAAGCAAGACGGTATCTTCGTGTTACTCGGTTGCAAATGGCTCTGTCGTTTTATTATCTGTTTTTGGACAGTTGGTGTCATATCTAACGCGTCAGTTTTGAATTTGATTCTAATACCATATTTGTGTGAGGTTTATTTTAGAGATAATCTACAGTTTACTGCTGAATGTTAGTGTAATAAGAATATAATAATAATATTAGACACGATTGAATTTGATCCTCTGAATTTGGGTTGCTGTAGTAAAATTTTGCTGTGTCAAACTGGAGGGATGTCCAGCTGTCTCAAGACCATCTCTTCTCACATCATTTACAAAGAAAACGTGTACATGAAACATAATCTTTGCCGTATAACTTCTGCAGCTGTCTTTCTTTTCATGCTCTACCATGTTCAAAATGTGTTTATAGACCACTTGTACCGTAAATAATTTTAGGTGTTGGATAAGGCTATGCTTTTAATGCTGATCTGAGATTAAATCTTATAATGACATCATGTAATGGAAATGATGTAAATAATAAAACTAATTTCAGATCGGGACAAAAGAGGGGCATATTCGTTTGGTATACTTTGGGCTCTAGCCAAGCTTGGGTGAGTTGGGGACATTAGGACTTTGTGACTGAACACTCATCAATACACTTTTATGTTTCCTGGAAGGGTCACACTACCCTCCTCATGGATATGAGCAATAAAGAGTCTTTAAACTGTTGTTCTGTTTTTCTTCATCTTTATATCAAGATTATTTGTGTCATTGATAGCTCAAAGATTCTGATTGTTAAAGCAAAACCCAGATGTCTATGCAATATTATAGAATATCAAAGTATTCTTGTCCTGCAGTTATATGTTACTAACAATAATGTTTTGTTTTTTTGTTTTTTTTTTACATATAGGCCCACATGGAATATGCATGTGTAGAATTCTGTAGAAATATTTTGAAAATTAAAAAAGTCTGGACCTGGACCAGGTTACAATGAAATATTAAGATGTTTCATATGAATGATTTTTACTGAATTCAAATGGTTTTAAACTTTTGAAGAACTTCAAGCAGTTATAACTGTTTATAACAGAAGTTGTACCTTTTAAGCTAGCAACAGCTTTTATTATAAAAAAAACCTTCACAACTCCAGAACACATTAAGACATTTTTTTTTTCAGCTAAAGTTGACTCAAAACAGGACCGAAAACACTGCTAAAGGTTCTGCGATGCAGTGATTAAACAAGTAGCACCTTTAGACCTTTGTGGAATTGCATATTGCAGCGGAAATGCTTTTTCTTTTATCAAATAATAATATATCCTCCACAGAAACAACAATCGAACTTAAAGGTTCTGTGACGTGCTGATAATGAAAGATTAGTAGTGTGCGTTTTTGCAGCTATATTATGCATGCACAGATAGATGTATAACAAAATTATGTAGCCAATAAAACAGTAAGCAGTGTGTACAATCCCTGAATGTACTGTGCAACTCCAGTAGATTTAGCCCATCAGGTAAAGATCAGTGCACAAGTCAATATTTGTTAAGGCATAACACGAAGTTGTAGATTATAGTACATCCTGCTTGTTGGGTGCTTGAGGTTAATGTTTAGTAAAGAAACAAAAAAAGAAGGCTTTTTAATAGCCTTAAGACAGTTTTAGCCTTAAAACCCTAAGAAAATGACTCAAGTTCCATACAGCGTAAACCTGGAACATAATTTTTTATGTCTAATACTTTGTGTGTGTGTGTGTGTGTGTGTGTGTGTGTGTGTGTGTGTGTGTGTGTGTGACTCAAGCATAACATTCACATATAAATAAATGTAGGGAGGGAAAGTAACTAATCTTTAGTTTTCTTTTGTAATGTGTAAACATACTCAAAAACACATGACACTTGCAGATATTTAGACTCCAGAAATAAATAAAGCCTACAAACATAGTCTCTAAACAACACCTGACAATATAACTAAACCATATAAAAAACTTAAAGCTGTCAACTCTCTATAAAATGAGGCAATGTCCAGTGGTCTGTATGTAGCAATTCAGCAATCTGAGAGTGTACTCTTTTAAGACATTAATAGTCTCTTCTTTGGTGCTTTTATTTTCATTAAACCTCTAATAACCTGTATCATAATCTGTCCATTTCAGTTCTACTTTCCATTGGGACCTTCATAACCCAATCCACAGGTGTAACTCCACCCCAGTATCCCAAATTTTGTCTCCTAATGTGTCTTTCTTTGGGTCATCTAGTCTTGCGATCATTCAAGGCCTTTTGGTGTCCGTTGGGTTCCAGGCCGTCAAGTTTGAAATGGGCCTGACTGTAGCGGCGGATTAGAGCTCCAGGAAGAAGAGCCACACATGCAATCAGCAGGAGCTGCAGCAAGGTGCCCCACGAAAAGATGTCATCCAAAGACTGGATCTCAGACAAGATGGCTCCCGTACGGACACAGATGAAGTTATAAGGGATTAAACCTGGGAAGAAATTAAGCATTCAAAGATTATGAGATCAAGATCAGATGATGTACTTTAACTTCATAATCAGAGTCTGAAGAATTATACATTCATTTATAATAGTAGATACAATGTAAGCTCACCAATGAGGATGGAGAAGAAGAATATGGGGATGGGGATGTTGAGGATTGGAGAGGTGATGTTCAAGAACCAGTTTGGGGTCATGGGAAAGAACCGCAGAAAGAGCAAGAAGAAGAACAAACTGCTCCTGTTCTCTTCCACCTAATAGAGAGAAATAGAGATTCAACATGTGCTCATGTATTGTTTCAACTTCAAATTTCTATAGAGAGCTGATGATAACATGACTATGATAATTTAGTAGGAAAGATACACAAAAAAACTCCAAAGTCCAAAATCTTATATATTTAATCTTAATCTTATCAATATAAAACTTCTTTATTGTATTGAGGCATTTGATAGATATTTGTATCCAGTGACATACATACATTGCACTCAATGTATCCCTTACAAAAAAGGTATACTTCACCTTCATTTTATTAGGTAACATAAGTTCAAGTATATTTTCCAAGTATGCTCTATGTACCGAGTATACTAAAATCAATGTACTAGTCGTATACTTTCAAGTGTACTATTTCAATACTTCTTGAGGAGTAAACTGGCGTAGTTTTTAGTTTATAAATGTATACTTTTAAGCGTACTTTAAGTATAACAGATCAAAGTCAAGTAAAATTTAAGTATACACCTAGTTTACAAAAGTTTTCTTTTTTTATTGTAACCATACTGTTAACTATGCTACACTGTGATACTGTTAGTTTGCTAGGTATATACTTATTGCCCGCTTTGTAGTTTATAAAAGAACACTTTGAAGTATACTCTCTCAGTAAACTATTAGATTCATAGTTTTTATACTACAAGTATACTTGCAAGTTTTCAAGTGAACTTAACATCATATAACATCAATTAAATCAGTCAAATGTTTATCTGTTTCAGTGTGGGTTAATAGCACACATGTACAAACAAGGTCAGATTCAGTTCCATTTATGTACTATTTACTCTAAGCTATTTCAAAGGTGGCTTGTTACTATAAACTTGTTACTATAGAACCCAACAGAAGCTTTTATGTCTGAAAAAGTATTAATAAGCTATAAAAGAGTATAGAAACTTTTCTTAAATACTGTATATCTCGATCAAAAGATTAAGAACAAGATTAGGCCAAATATACTTAGACTTTTCTGTATACTTATCAGTATAAGCCAAGTTTACTATAATATTAAGTATACCTCTGATTAGAACATAAAAAGTAGACTGAAAGTATATGCTCATATTTTTAGTTTAGAAGTTTGCTAACAGCACAATTTGTTTTGTAAGGAATACAATTTGTCAGTTCGTGCATTCCCTGGGAAGTAGGAATCAAACCACCATAGCATTGCTATTTGCTAAAACTGTTTGCTACTGTTTGAGCTATATCACATGCAAAGTATAAACAAACAAAAAATGCAATGTCACAAATACACTCCTGACTATTTTTAGAACATTAATTAAAGGAAAATCCCCCTATCCTGTGCTAAACAGCCAGAGGTGACCCACCATTCTCTGCAGCATTGCCACCTTCTCGGGGAAGATCCTGATGATGTGGCGTTTGCCAAATGTACGGGACAGCAGGTAGCAGTTTGTGGAACCCACAGTTGTCAAAGTGCAGGCAATAAGGATTCCATGCCATGGGCCGAATAATGCCCCCGCCAGCATGTTCTAAGCATGACAAGAAAGATTGTATGTATGTTGTTTAGCAATAATAATAGGTAATATATATATTTTATTTCAGTCTAATGAGGTGATTCAAGTAAATCTACTAATAGTGTCACAGAGTAGACCTCTGTTACCAACCAAAAAGGATGATCCTGGAATGGCAAAGGACTGTTTGTAGAGGTAGGCACTGCAGAAGAGAATGAACACATAGCCAGTGTGTTCTGTCTTATAGAACTGCAGCAGCTCGGCTAGTTCCCTCAACTCCTCCAGATCAGATGGGAACTTCAACCTGGAGAAAATACTGTGGGATCAGTAAAACAATGGCACTCAACTTGTACTTAACACCTTTTTTTTCTCTTTTCATTTCAAACAGATTTTATAGGGGCCATGACCTTCCTTTTCCTATCAACCCTTAGAAACCAGCACTAAGGAGACTGATATACAGTAGAATGAAAAGGAGCCCCTAAAAGGATATGGTGATATGAAATTTTGTCAATGCCTTAGTATTCTCAACGCAAATGTTTTTGCATTCGCTCACAAAATGTTTTCATTCCCCCGAGAAAAATTGCAAGAGCACAAACGTTTTGCAAGCAAACGCAAAGTTTCTAGGGTGAACTCCACACATTTCCGAGAGAACGCAAAATCATTTTTTCTCTCATCTCCTATTTTTTTTCCTTCACCATGTCCCTTTACGGGCTCTGTAATTGACCTTATTCAGAGCACTGCCATGACAGATATGAAAGTGAGTTATCGTTTTTTCAATGGCATCCGCTGTAAAAAGCTGTATGAAGCTCCTAGATCACTTATAATTTTCCACAGCTCTGGAGTTTTTTGTCGACTGAAATGTATTGGATGATATTTCATCAGCAGAGCAATCCAAAAACACATTAAATAACAGTACAACACACTTAAGAGATGTATGTCTATCCCTCAGCCTCGCTTTCATTCCTGATGGCGCTGCTGTGAATAAGGTCTGCACGACATCAGTAATGATCTGAAAACCTCACTGTCGCCCTCTGGTGAGACTTTTTACAAGTGTCTAATTTTTGAGTGGGCACAGTAGGGGGAAAACAAAAAGTAACAAAAAATTCAATATCAATATGATTATTTTAATGCTTTGTAAGCATCATAATAAATTACTGTATATAAATACATTATGGAACTTTAAAAAAACTGTATAGTAGAAAACAGGCTTGAGGTTTATTGGCCTGAAAAAGGTTGAAGACTCCTGACACTAGACTGTCAGCAAGATTAGACAGAAAGAATGAAATATGATACACCAACTGGAAATAGCCTCTCAGCAGTGGAAATTTGCTTGTGTGTGTGTGTGTGTGTGTGTACAGGGTTGGCTGTACTTGAGGACCAACATGTTTTAAAAGTCTTCAAACACAAATAACATGATCATCAATAAATGTGGATGTCCCACAGACTGAAGTTCTCGTGAGGTGGTCACTGGGCTCTTGCCAGCGAATGAATCACATATTGTGCAGTCGTGAGTAATCTAAGCTCCCTACTGCCGTCCAGGGGGTGGTAATTAGGGCAGGCAATGAGGCAATATTCCCCACCCATGTGCCAAAGCAGAGGTTTTAATTTCACATTCGTACCCAGTAGTGACGAATATAAACATGTGATATGCTGAGCGCAGACTGAGTGCGTTCTCATCAGAACAACAATACGAGAGCCTTCAATGTAGGAGACAGACCAGACAATAAACAACACAGCTTCAATAACACTGCAAAAATGTTTTCTGAAGAAAGAAAGAAATTAAGTGAATCTATAATTTTTTTTCCTAATAAAGCTTATTTTTCATTTTTAAGACTGTATTTTAATTAGCTGAACAGGGCGGGGCTTTAAAAAGTAGAGTTTACAATTTTTAAAATCTTGTTTTTTGTTTTTGTCTCATTTTCCAGTACAATTATCTAAACATTTCTTAATCAAATCAACATACATTTACTTGAGAAACAATATCGCTTAAGATATAAACTCTCTAAAGATCTCTCTCTCTCTCTCTCTCTCTCTCTCTCTCTCTCTCTCTCTCTCTCTCTCTATATATATATATATATATATATACACACACACACACACACACATATATACATATATAAAATCCAAATTGAGTTTATAGCTAAAAACAAGAAAAACAATCTGCCAGTGGGTAAGAAAAACAGCTTATTTTTATAGCTTTAATGATGCACAAAATATCCCTTCTCTGATAACCACGGAAATTCCCACCCCAAAGACTCAAACAGCTATTTACACCACTGGGGCTTTCACAGGGTACAGCTGTCTCTGCCATCACTGCTGAACAACGTTAAAAACTTCATCTCAATCTCATCAGTGGAGATTCTCCCAGGGTACAGAAGAGTGAGCTAATCAAGAAAAGAACCAAGACGCGTGGGTCACAAGACACTATGAAAAGGTCACTGTGTGATGATGGTGAACATACAGCAGATCCATTACTTAATATCCAACTCAGATGTTCTATTTTCCCTCTTTCTAACTGCTTTTGTCATTCTAAATATCTGAATGACTTCAGAAAATGACATTAAAGCATGGGGCTTTTGAGACCTCTTTTCTCTCCTTTTATTTATAATGCACTTTATTTTAGCTAATCATACCAAACATATATGTCGCATGAACCATCCAGATATCCTTTTCTTTCCCTCCTCGGCATTGCACATCTCAGCAAATTCAGGGGACTTCAAGACACCCCAGAAGGCAGTTGTCTGATCTTATAACTGTCACATCATGATGATCATGCCCTCTGCCAGGCCCCAATTCTGAGTTAAGATGGCGCATGTTGAGTTTCATTCAAAGCAGACAAGGTCAAGTCAAGACATCTTCATTTATATAGCGCTTTTAACAATGTAGATTGTTTCAAAGCAGCTTTACAGAGATAAACATATAATTTAATAACAGAGATTGTTTTGGCTTTATAGCGGTTCTTGAATAATGTTATTTTCCAGCTAAAGTTAGTTTGATTGATTCCCTTCCGTCGAAATTATCATTTGTTATTAAATTAGGAGCCTTTGAATATATGTGCGCAGGTTTGTAATTCCCTACAAACCATGCCTAAACAAACTACGTGTCGTGCCTATAAATTTTGATACAGAATTGTATCACTTCGGGTTAGGTACGCGAACCGAATTCCCCACAACGCTTTATCTGTAGAGTGGTAAAGGGATCCTCCATAGGGAGAAGCTAGTTGGCACTTCAGCACTGCATTGTCATCGGGTCCAGGCGAAGGTCCTAGTCAGATCTGGATACGGCCTGGATGCGGCAGGCTGCAGGAAAACCTCGGGATAAACAAAGACACTAAAATTAGCGTAGATGCCATTCTTCTTATGATGTAACAAGTACATCAGGATTTAAGGGAAGTGTTCCCAGTTCCGGCTGACCTAATCTATGCAGCCTAAACATTGAATTATAGAAGTTGTAAGAGCCACCTGGTCTCCCATGTGTTCTAGGTTTATGGTCTCATTCATAAACTTCACTGCACTCAGATTGTAGGTGGTGGGCGTGTCCACCGGGATTTGGGCGGAAGTGACAGTGGTCTATTTGTTTGCTTCACCTGTTCACCTGTGTTGTTTTTGGCTTTGACGGAGAGAGGAGGTGAGCCTGGAAGTGAACACTTTCTGTTGACCGCACTCGCGCAAATTCACAGCAATTTTTATGACGTGGTAACTGCAGTGCCAGTTGTACTTTTAAGTGTTAAAGTGAAATAAATGCTATAAGTCTGACAGTTGAGTGGAAATGAGTGTTTGCGCGTCGCAGTGTTTTCAGTCTCTCAGTGTTTAGACCCTCGCGACTGCAACTTTTGTTTTGCATTGTCTACAGCCGCTATAGAAGTCGATAATGTATTATGTGAATGCTAGGTCAAATGTGTTTTTAATCTAGCTTTGAACTGACAGAGTGTGTCTGCTTCCGGGACAATGGTAGGAAGACTGTTCCAAAGTTTTGGTGCTAAATGGGAAAAGGATCTACCACCAGCAGTCGATTTTGATATTCTAGGTATTATTAACTGGCCGGAATTTTGAGATCGCAATAGACTTGAAGGACTATAATGCGTTAAGAGCTTGCTCAAGTACTGCGGAGCTAAACCATTTAGTGCTTTGTAAGTAATCAGCAATATTTAAAAATGTATATGATGTTTAATAGGCAGCCAATGCAGTGTTGACAGAACCGGGCTTATATGGTCATACTTCCTGGTTCTGGCAAGAACTCAAGCTGCTGCATTTTGGACCAGCTGTAGTTTGTTTATTAAGCGTGCAGGGCAACAACCCAGTAGAGCATTACAATAATCTAGCCTTGATGTCATGAACGCATGAACTAATTGTTCCGCGTTTGTCAATGAGAGCATATGGCATAATTTAGATATATTTTTAAGATGGAAAAATGCGGTTTTACAGACACTAGACACGTGACTTGCAGATAAAAGATTGGTATCAAAGAGCAAACCCAGGTTCCTAACCGACGACGAAGACTTAACAAAGCAGCCATCAAGTGTTAGACAGTATTCTAGGTTATTTTGTGTGGAAGTTTTTGGTCCAATAATTAGAATCTCTGTTTTTTTCAGAATTTAGTAGTAGGAAATTACTTGTCATCCAATTTTTTATATCAGCTATGCATTCCGTTAATTTTGTGAATTGGTAAGTTTCGTCAGGGTGTGAAGAAATATACAGCTAAGTATCATCGGCATAACAGTGAAAGCTAATTCCATGTTTCCAAATGAAATCTCCTAATGGTTGCATGTACAGAGTGAACAGCAGCGGTCCTAGTACTGAGCCTCGTGGTGCGCCATACTGAACTTGTGATCGATAAGACATCTCTTCATTTACTGCTACAAACTGATAACGGTCTGATAAGTATTATTTAAACCATGCTAGTGCAATTCCACTAATGCCACCATAGTTTTCTAGTCTATTTAAAAGAATGTTGCGGTCAATGGTGTCAAATGCAGCACTAAGATCAAGTAACACTAATAGAGAGATACAACCGCTATCGGAAGGTAATAGTAATAAGGTAAAAGGTAATACTTTTAGATAATAGTTTAATACAAAAGGTTTTTTTTTCGTTTTTTTATATATAAAATGTTATTATTATTATTATTATTTTATTCTATTTATCCAATAGATTTCTTAGGCGCGCCGAAAGAACACCACAGACACAGTGTAATCACTATGGGAAGATCTCAGAGTAAAAATTGGAGTTGTGAAAAATGATACACCGGTGTTCCCTTTCACGGGAACTCGCACTGCGTCGATTGTTGCTAAGGGAACGCTTTGCGTGATGGCGTCTTGAAGCACATGTAAAATCAGTCCAATGGTGTGACGGAACGTCAGAGGCGGGTGACGTCATGAGCCAGCCCAAAACAGCCGCACTAGCTTCTGTGTCTTCAGTAGCGCTCTTTATGAAACTGTCCTTGTCTATTTGTTTTGTCTTTATTTCCGATATATATATATTAAGTCATGGCGAGCAAGCAGCAGTTCAGGATGTGTGTGCATTCCTGCCCGCGTTATTTAACGGGTGGGGACACACATTCTTTGTGTAGCATGTTTGGGTGAGGATCATGCGCAGTCAGCGCTCGAGGGCTCTGGCTGTGAGCACTGTGATGTCCTTCCAATGCAGACACTCCGATCCCGCCTGGCGTTCTTTAGCGATGATGCTAAAGTTCCGCAGGGCTCGGCTCCCACTGCTCCCGAGGCACAGTGGTGATCACAGACATGGGGTTCCCAAATTGATCTATCAGCGGGGTTAGAGACGAGCCCAGCCTTTTCTCTGCCTTCACATGATAGATCCAGTGCCTTCTCTCAGGGTTTGGAAGCACACGCTGCGGTTCCTTCTGCCCCGATTGAGGCACAGACACTGCAACTATCTAGTTCTGAGGAACTGGACGTTGTCAGTGTCGATGCAAGAGATTCTGAGGACTCACCACCTCAGTCTCATGCATTTGAAGAGGTGGTAGAGGTTGTGACAAGAGCGGTTGAAAGACTGACTATTGACTGGCCAGCAGACAAACAGGACGTTCGTTTCAAAAGTAAACGCTTCCTACAATCAGGGTCACAACCGCAACACCAGGGCAAATCGTTTTTCCCCGATCTACACACCGAGGTGTCAAGATTGTGGGAGAAACCGGTTTCATATAGAGTGTATAGTGCACAAACATCCAATTATTCCTCTATATCTAACTATAAAGAGCACGGTTATGGGGAGATGCCAAAAGTGGAAGAGACGCTTGCGAGCTATCTCTCCCCCGAAGCGGCATCTTCCCTAAAGGCCCCGGCATTACCCACTAACCCAGTCAGAACCATATCATCACTAGTGGGTAAAGCTTATTCAGCCGCTGGTCAGGCATGCCAAGCTGAATTGTTAGGAGACATGGATGAGGGCGGGGGAATTCTGCCTAACAAAGGCAAAAGACCTTAACTTTCTGAGTGTGGAACTAATAAAAATGACTTTAAATATTGGTATCTGTCCCGCCAAATTAATTATAGGTAGGACCCTGGAAATCTGGCAATTAGATGTTTTAGTAAATGAAAATGATCTACATAAAAAAAGATTGAGCTCAAACTTGACTTTTGACCACTATTTTAAAGTTACTGTACTCTGCCTTTGTATTGTCAGCAAAAAGTGAGATGTCATGCCAAAGCAAAAGGCAGTAACTTCCAAATTATCGATATTTGGTTGCTGATCACTATTAACAAAATCATTATAGTAACACCTGTATAAAACACAGTGCACAGGTGCACATTCGACCCAGGGACTGAAATATATAGTATATTCGTGTTCTAAGGTGTCACGCTCCTCGTACGTTCACGAAAAGTATGCGGTGGTTTCAGCTGTCTACACTATTATTGTGCTTGTGCACTTCGCTCGCCCCACGGATTTATTCCGGATGCTGTGATTGTATGTAACCCGCTTGTAACAGCTGGTCTGATGTTGTATGCACCAGCACTTCTTGCTTCATTATGTTGTATGCATCAATATACCCTTGTTGCTTCATTATTATCATTCCCTGTGATACATTAGTTCCGCTTCGGCTCGACCGTGTTCAGGGCGGTGCTGAAGGCGCCGGTGTTGTGCCGAATTTTGACCCCCGCCAAATTATTACCCCCCTAGCATTGGTAGGTTTAGGTTTAGTTGTGGGGGAGGGGTTAGGATTAGGGTTGGGGTTTGGATTAGGCAATCAGGTACTGACTTCAACGAGGGGGTCATAATTTGGCAGGGGGGCAAAATTCAGCACAACACCGGGGAAGTTTTGGTACTCTGCCAGCTAGATGCATGATTGTTTCAACCAGGTCCGGTACCCAAGCTTTAGTTCTTTGTTGCATTCACCTGCTACGGCATGTGTAACATTTTTCTGTCAACTCTGCTTATACCTTCGCGATCGATATCGCACGTTTGTCGATTGAGCGGGTTTAGGCCATACTAAATGTTCTGACCGCATTTGTGCAGGACAAAACTCTGAGGACATCAGACGTTACAGGGACTGATAGCAGCTGTACAAAGTAAGTTATACAGGCTACATCCTAATTTAAATTTTAATGGAGAGTAAAACAAAGGCAGAACACCGTACAATCTGATAAGTAGCATTATTTGATAGAACGCCGGCACAGTAACTTCATATTGATGCACGGCTAAACAAAGGCAGAGTACCCTGACTCATTATGAGCGTCCCAAAAAAAAACGCTTGGTTTCTCATGGGCTTTTGGAAGTTACTGTTAAGATAACCCATTATTATTTAAAAAAAACAATGGAATTCTTTAAGATTTCTTCAAGATACTTATCCACATGAGGTCTTGAATGTGCCAAAAATATCAATAACTAATTTTCAACCAAAAAAAGTTACTGTCTTTTGCCCTTTACACGGCAGAATTGGCCCTTGCGAACTACGTCGAGCCACAGATTTATCTCTCAGGTCCACCAAGGAGACGGCTAAATCCATCGGATGGAATCCATCTATGGCAGCCCTGGTGGCCACTGAGAAGCATCTGTAATTCAATCTGAGTAATATAAAAGAAGCCAGTCTCGAGAGGCTGGTACCACTAGTAGAATTTTTGGCAGCGTGGAAGCTACTGCCTAATGTTTCTCTTTGGGTCCTGCAGACCATAGAAAAAGGGTATCAAATACAGTTTGGGTCTCGCCCGCCCAGGTTTATGGGGGTCCTATCCACTGTGGTGGGCCCCGAGTAGGTTCTGGTAATGGAACAGGAAGTGGAAACCCTGTTAGAGAAAGGGGCCATAGAATATGTACCTCCCTCCAACAGGGAAACCGGGTTCTACAGCTGCTATTTCATAGTTCCAAAGAAGGATGGGGGGTTGCATTCCATTTTTGCTCTTCGAGTTTTAAACGAGTCAGTCATGCAACTAATGTTCAAAATGTTAACACTGAAACAAATCGTGCCACAGATCAGATCCGAGGACTGGTTGTCACGATAGATCTCAAGGACGCATACTTCCATATATCCATCCTTCCATATCACAGGATGTTCCTGAGGTTCGCTTTTGGGGGCAAAGCTTACCAATATCGAGTTCTTCCGTTTGGCCTAGCACTATCACCCAGCACTTTCACAAAATGCGTAGATGTGGCTCTGGCGCCGCTGCGCCTGCAGGGTTATTCGCATCATGAACTACATCGACAATTGGTTAATTCTGGCTCAGTCGTATCAGTTGGCGGTTCGGCATTGAGATGTCGTTCTCACCCACATGAAAGAGTTGGGGTTACAGCTAAATGTCAAAAAGAGTGTGCTTTCTCCACTACAGAGGACCACTTTTCTAGGCGTGGTGTCGGACTCAATGTTGATGCAGGCACGCCTGTCACGCCATCCTGGGTCCATCCTTTCAGCTGTGAAAAGCATAAAGCTAGGTCACTCACTAGCTACTGTCACTCAAAGCGGCTTACGTCCCTGGGGCCCAGAATATAGGAGCAGACATTCTGTCGGGACAGGGGCTGAAGCCCGACGAATGGAGGCTCCACCCCGAGGTGGTGGAGCAGATATGGAGGGTGTTTGTGTCTCGAGAGATGTCTCACTGTCCACTTTGGTTCTCCCTCAAGCATCCAGCTCCTGTCGGACTAGATGCTATGGTACAAACGTGGCTGATGCTACGTTTGTGTGCATTTCCCCCAATCGCTCTACTCCCGGGAGTTCTGGAAAGAATTTGCAGGGACCAGATTCGCCTACTTCTTATAGCCCCGCAGTGGCCGGGCCGAGTATGGCTCCCTGATCTAGTGTCTCTCCTCGAAAGGCCTCCACTGGAGTTACCCGTCAGGAGGGACCTTCTGTCCCAAGCAGGGATCTCAATTGCTCACCCCAATACAGATCTGTGGAACCTGTGGGCTTGGCCTCTGAGGGGGCCCAGCTCATAGGGACAGGTCTCTCAACTGAGGTTGTAGAGACCATTCTACATTCCAGAGCTCCCTCCACAAGGAAACTTTATGCCTTGAAGTGGAGAGTTTTCACTTCATGGTGTAGTGACCATCAGTTAGACCCAGTTAACTGCTCGGTTGGTACAGTGCTGGAGTTCCTGCAGGAGCGGTTCACTTGTACCAGGGCGACGAAATGGGATCTGGCCATTGTCCTTCAAGGCCTTTTCCCTGGCTCCCTTCGAGACACTGAAGGAGGTGCTGGCTAAGTTCCTGACCCTAAAAGCTTTGTTCCTTCTCGTTATCACTTCTCTTAAAAAGATAGGAGATTTGCGAGCACTGTCAGTTGCAACACTCTGTATTTGCGCCTGGCATGGTTAAAGCGTTCCTTTATCCTAGACCAGGTTATGTTCCAGAGGTCCCACTAATGTGGCCAGATCTATCATGCTGCAGGCCTTTTGTCCTTCTCCCTTCCAGAACTCAGACCAGGAAAAGAATAATCTGCTATTCTCAGTCAGGGCGCTAGATGCCTTTGTCCACAGAGCTGCCCTGTGGCGTAAATCTGAACAGTTGTTTGTATGTTTTGGGCCCCCTAACAAAGGGTCCCCTGCATCTAAGCAGAGAATGAGCAAGTGGGTGGTTGAGGCTATCTCACTTGCTTATGAATCGGTCAGACAGACTTCACCTATGGCTGTCCTTTCCCATTCTACTAGGAGTATGGCGGCCCGCAAGGCCCTTATGACAGGAGTTGCTCTCCAAAATGTTTGTGATGCGGCAGGGTGGTCCTCACCGCACACATTTGTAAGGTTCTACTCTTTGAACTTGGACTCTACACCAGGGTCCAGGTGCTCTCGTCCTAGTGCTGCTCCTCGCAATTTTACACTGGACAGACACTTGTCGCTATGGTGGTGTTGGTATACATGTTCCCTTAGCGTCCTTTGAAAGGGAACGTCTCGGTTACGACTGTAACCTTGGTTCCCTGAAGAGGGAACGAGACGCTGAGTCACCTTTCCATATCTCCTACGTGCCTGTCAGTGACTACTTTTACGAAGCTAGCGCGGCTCTGTTTTGCGCAGGCTTTATATATATATATATATATGTATACATATAATTTATATTTCCTGGTTCGTGACGTCACCCGCCTCTGACGTTCCGTCACACCACTGGACTGCTTTTACAAGTGCTTCAACACGTCATCCCGCGAAGAGTTCCCTTAGCGTCTATGAGATGAGACGCAGCGTCTCATTCCCTCTTCAGGGAACGGAGGTTACAGTCGTCAGAAAACCGAGGCGTTTTGTCAAATGAGATGTTTATCTATGTATAATCTATTTCTCTTTTAATTCATTTTATAACTGTATCATATATCTCTTTTATAACTATTTTAATTTTCCTTGGTTTTATTTTGAATTGCAATTGTGTATGAAATATGCTATATAAAAAAACTCGCCTTGCCTAATACATTAATATAATTTATTAATAATAAATCATTTAAATAATTTCTAATATGATAGGCTCCAGCATCCATGATAGCCTTGGACAAGTGGTTTAGAAATTGGATGGGTGGATAATTTATTACACATTAGGTGTCAGTAAGATTTTGACAGTAAACTGTTTTATGTTGTTAGAAAAAGGTTATATTTAGTTATTATTAACTATTATTTTGTTATTATTTTGAAGTAAAAGGATTAAATTAGACCTAAATTAGACCATGTTATTTTGCTTTGAAATGTAGACACATCACATAAAGAAGGTATATTTTTAAATATTCACTTTAATGGCATCTCTTTACTAAATACAATGAATGAAGGACAGTATCACCAGTATCACCAGTATCACCAATAACAATAGAGCTACTGGTGTAAATGGATTTTCTCAATTAGTAATTATAACCATTCATCATTACAGTATGATCAAGAGCCTTCATTTTTAGCATTTAATGGCTTTAAAAAATATTTTTTAAAACTTTTAATTTAATTCAACCACATAAACCTATTATAATAAATGTTAT
This sequence comes from Meda fulgida, assembly GCA_030578275.1. Taxonomy (NCBI): domain Eukaryota; kingdom Metazoa; phylum Chordata; class Actinopteri; order Cypriniformes; family Leuciscidae; genus Meda; species Meda fulgida. The sequence goes on along the minus strand of CM060616.1, from coordinate 24,877,482 downwards.
ATTTAGCAGTGCTTTAATATAGCAAGAGCTGAATATAGACAGAAGCGAGTGCCTTGTTTGTGCAAAAAATAACATAATTTACCAATATTTACAAAATATTAATCTCCAACGCGGGTTCATGAGAGCACCACAACGCATATGAGTTGAGTTGATGTGAGATCAGACGTTGTTGCTCTATGCGGCACGTGCAAAGAATTATTTTTCTTAAATCAGGCCCTGAATGTATAGGCCTATACGCAAACCAAAGTATGCCAGGAAAAAAATGGATGCTGTGTTAATTGTTAAATATAAAAAAAAAATATATATATACAATTAAAGAAAATCTCAAGATTAGCGCGTTACTGTTGCGATATTTATATAGTCTATATGCAATCATTACATATCAAGCAAAACTGAAAATATCTGAGACCCATTTGCATGATAAGAACTGACCAGGGATCAGGATCTTTAGTTCACTGCCTAGACATAAGAGGACAGATGAGATTTTAGAAAAGAAACAATTTTGTTTTGGGTTGCATGTGAACTACAGTACATGCAGTGCCTATCATCTGGGCACCTCTCACACCGGGTCCAGGGCTGCTCACACAGTATAAAGTAACGCTGATGAGGAAAGAGTACAGGGCAAACCGGAACCTAATGTTCTAGAATATCTGCCACTGCCTGAGAATAACTGCCAAAGCTTCTCTCTTTTTACATGTCCATCTCTCTCTCTCATTCACTCCGATTGTATCTCTTATTCTTCTTCAGTCTCTTTGAACTGAGATGAAGGTGTATATATTATAATGAATAAACCATTACTTAGTCAAACAGACATACAGGAAAATAAGGAAGAATGTGACACGAATAAAGACAGAGAGAACTAATAAAAAATAAAGAGGGAGAGAGATATTTACTTCAAAGGTGAAAGGGAGCATCACAAACTGAACTGAACAGGGGAAGATGCTTTCCTTAAGAACGGTGTGAACATACTGCTATACATTACATCATACATCATCTATATTATTAGTGGACATATATTATTGGTGGAAATAACTGGAATCATTTTACAATTTAGTTAGCACAAAATTATAAAAAGGGCTATATTGCTCCATTAGTGTATGCCCCTCTACCGGCAAGACCCCCCAGGACAACCTTACCATATGTTATCTGTTTTTAGAATATGTAAAATACATAAAATATTTTGTAACATATAATGGAAATGTATGCTTTTTGACATTGTATTTGAATAATTAAATATGACAGAAAAATTTGAAAAGTTGCTGAATCCAATTAAAGAGATACATCTACAAGGTTAACAACTTATTCTATAAATTATATGGTAGGCCAACATTTTTAATGTAGGGATGTCATGTGCAAATAAGATTGAATGATTCCACTCAACATGACTATGGTTATGATTAATAAGATGTTTGAAATCTGAATAATATTATTAATCTTTGCATTAATAATATTGGTATGTTAATACTAAGAAATAACACTATGTGTTTTATAACTAGTACTTAGTAAGAAATAGTTAAAAATAGTAATCCAATTGTGAGGGGTTTGCCTACTTCTCAATTCAAAATAAAAACAATATTTTCCAATACAAATTAAATTCTCTTTTCGAAATGTGAGCGATCGAGTCCGAATCATGAAAGAATCGTTTAGACTGGTCTTGTGATTCACAAAAGATTCGTAAATGAACTGGACTCAGTCATACACATTTCGAGCCTGATTCCTTTCACAACTTGTGAACCAGGTCAACCGATTAATCGAAAGGATCAGACTACAAAAATTGCAATTTATTCATCTATAATTAGGCTTAAAAGCATAATCACATTTCGGGTAGGTTTTATGTAGCCTACTCATGTGAGTTTTTATTTTTTACTACCAAAATAATTTAGTAGCCTATTTTGTCATTTGTTATTATTAGCAGATGTAAGACTAATGGAAACAAATTAAAGTTGTTTAACATTCAGTTGTGTGAGTTAAAACAGACACAATCAATTACCATTAGACACAATAGAGAATTTAACAGAATTCCTTAAGCTACAAATAATAGTAGAAGTGGGAACTGCTCACAAAATAAGGCAACCAAGACCCAGTGAGAGATATTCTACCTGAGTATTTCCTCCTCCGGCTCATCGTCATGGACTGTGTGTTCAGCGTCGCGAACGCGGACGGAACGAGGACCCGGCGGCAGGAACGCAGACAGCAGATACAAGTAAAAAGTTGCTGTGGCCACCAAGGCGATTAAACCCCAGATTGAGCGCATAGTCCAGGCCTAGATCTGTCTAAAGACGACTTTGCTGCACTTGCTGCTACACCTGTTAAATAGCAGGTCCGGTCAGTGGGCAGTTTATACATGTTACGTCTCCAGCCCATGGAAGTACGTGGACCTACTGTATTGCAACGATGTGCGTGAGTGAAGCCCCTCATGAGGGTGGATCTATTTGTCACATGAGACCCCCAAAAATATGAGACCATGTGTGATGGGAACAAAACTTTTGAAAACACCAACTCCGTTTGACATATGCTGATCAGAGGCTATCGGTGTTGTCAATGTGTCATTTTATGTTCCCTTTTATAAGGCAGTGCGACATTGCCTTATAAAAGACAGCAGGTACAGTTTTTTTTCGTTTCAAGACAAATGTTATGTATTGTCATAATTTTTGTGTACAAATAATGGAAAAAATAGCTTAAATAAAGTCTAATTGAAAAGTATAATAAATATCAGACAAAAGTGGACAGAGCACTGTAAATGAAACATAATTGGGATTATATTGTGGGCATATAACATCTATTCAAGGACTGGTTTGTGAGTGGTCTGTGAACACATTTAGTTAGGCTGTGTGGAACCGATTTTACTCAAATAAAGATGAAGATGAAATTGAGTAAAAGTCTTATGCCCATTACAAGGTCTTTCTTTAAGGATGGGCATATGTCAGTCTATTTTCTTTTTTAAACAGTTTTATATTACACTAGTATGAGGCAACAATCGCATATAAGACTGTAAAATTTCGTTATCACTTGATGGCAGAGTTGACTTCATAATCAAAAGCTCAAACAGTACACAGGGTAGGTTTTGAAATAGATTTGAAATTATGAACTTGTTTTTTTATCTATTATAATTTCATAGACAAGTAACTTACCCAACCTGCAGGTCTAAAATAAAGGTATGCAATAAATTGTATGAAGTGTTGTTTCTGCAGGTTTTAAATTAAACTCATTGAAGTTTAATCTATATTTTTAACTTATGTCATTATGAAAAGTTGTAAGACAGGCTGTGATCACCTAATAAGAAGAACTTCATATGATTAGAACCCATTTTTAATTACATGGTATGGTATACAACAAGTCAAAAGGTATGTGTGAGCATGCTGGTGTGGTTCAATAGTATTCTTGGCTGAAAGAAAAGAGCTGCTGAAAAAAATTACTGTTACATTATATAATATAACATATAAATATAACAACATTCGCACACTACAGTCAATATCCTACACTTATTTCCACACTAAAGGAGGTAGAATATGATGTATCAAAGTCAGATGTGCAAAAAAAAAAAAAAAACAGCAACAATGGTACTTATTAAAATTTAAATACTACAATCTGACTATGGAAATAAAATAATTTCCTCTATATACATGATATTAAGAATAAGTGAGATTGTAAATAAGTATTATAAAAAACTCAATAATAAATGTATCTGACTGTGAAACTGTAAGGATATACCCTCGATAACTGGACAAAAGTCCCGTACCTGAAATGCACATGCGGTAAAAACACGTGGCCTTATGATAATCTGTTCATTTGTTTATCCAATAAATTCTGAAATTACTTGCTCTGTGATAAATGAATATGCATAGCAAGAAGAGTTAAACTGTCAATATGACCAATAACCTTTGAAGAAGATATGAAACGTCTCGGTTACGTATGTAACCCTCGTTCCCTGAGTAGGGAACGGAGACGTTACGTCGGAATGACGACGAAATGGGGTTTCGCTTAGAACACCTATCGACTTCGAGTATACAAAAACGAGCCAATGGCAAAGAAATGCCATGGGTCTGCGGAATTTGCATGACGTACTCCGCCCCACCTCGTGGGTATAAAAGGAGGACGCCGGCAACAGGCAGATATGTTTCTTCGCTGAGGAGCCAAGACTGAACTCAGGCGATCCCCGCGGTACAGCGGAAGTGGCAGGAAGACGTAACTTCTCCGTTCCCTACTCAGGGAACGAGGGTTACATACGTAACCGAGACGTTCCCTTTCGTGGTCACTCCGAGTTACGTCGGAATGATGACGAAATGGGGTTACCAGTCTAATCACGCCACCTTCACAGCTGTCTTCCAATGCCCTGCGTAAATCTGAGCCCTCGAGATATTTAGGACGAAGGACTCCTATTTAGCACAGGAATATCAAGGTACACTGGGAAGCATATCCCAAGCTTTTAAGGGGAAATATGCAAATATCACCAACCCAGTGGGGGGGGGGGGGGGGCATTTGAAAATACACATATGACCCGAAGGAAACATATGGAGAAACTCTGAGGTGTCCAGCCGCAGGTGGAATATTTCAACCTCAGGGATGGCAAGGTGGCTTGCCGAGGGAAAGACACATGCTCAGAAAGGCTTACAGTGGAAATACACATGTGGGGGTAGCTCCGGGGAGGGACCATGCACACGGAGGCACCTAGCCGACGCCCAGGCATTAGACACTGGCGCTAGCATCAGGGGTGCTGGAGGAACTCAGGGCTTTCGGAGAAGCTCACCTGAGTAGAATATCGCACGTATCCAGTCCGTGGAGTGGAATGGCGAGCAAGCGAAGACACCTGAGCGGGTCCGGTACTAGCTAGTTGAAGCGAGTACATGAGAGGACACTGGCTCCACTCGGAGATATAGAATCTGGCGAATGTGTTCGGTGTCGCCCAGCCTGCAGCTCTGCAGATGATTGCCAGCGAGGCGCCATGCGCTAGAGCCCAAGAGGATGCCACACTCCGGGTGGAGTGGGCAGTCACACCAAGGGGGCACGGTCGGCCTTGCTGTTGGTATGCCAAAGCAATGGTGTCCACAATCCAGTGAGACAACCTCTGCTTTAAGAGAGCCTTTCCCTTCAGCTTCCCACCATAACCTGAAACACTGCGTCCTGTCTAAATAAGCGCGGAGAGCGCGTACTGGACAGAGCAGTGCCAAGGCTGGGTCTGCCTCCTCCGAGGGCAGCGCTTGCAGGTTCACCACCTGGTCCCGGAAGGGAGTGGTAGGAACCTTGGGCACATATCCAAGCCGGGGTCTCAGGATCACGTGAGAACCGGCCGGCCCGAATTCCAGGCACGCTTCGTCAACGGAGAATGCGTGCAGGTCCCCGACCCTCTTGAGAGAAGCCAATGCAATCAGGAGCGCTGTCTTCATTGACAGGAACTTAAGCTCCACTGATTGCAAAGGCTCAAAGGGAGCACTCTGCAGGGCACTTAAGACCACTGAGAGGTCCCAAGAGGGAACGAGAGGAGAGCGAGGAGGATTCAGTCTCCTCGCCCCCCTCAGGAACCTGACGATCAGGTCGTGCTTCCCTATGGACTTACCTTCCACTAAGTCGTGGCGTGCGGCAGTAGCGGCAACATAAACTTTGAGGGTGGAGGGAGACAGCCTTCGCTCCAACCCATCTTGAAGGAAGGAAAGCACGAAACTGATCGAACACCTCCGGGGGTCTTCTCGGCGAGAAGAGCACCAATTGACGAAGTTGAACCAAGTCCGGGTGGGCCAGTACGGCGCAACCAGAAGGACTTGCTCCTCGTCCTCCCTGACCTTGCGCAAGAGCTGCGCAAGAAGGCTCACTGGGGGAAACGCATACTTGCGGCCCCGCGGCCAGCTGTGCGCCAGTGCATCCGTGCCGAGCGTGCCCTCGGTCAGAGAATAAAACTGGGCGCAATGGGATGAGTCGCGGGAGGCAAACAGATCTATCTGTGCGTCGCCAAACTGGTCCCAAATCAGCTGGACCGACTGGGGATGGAGTCGCCATTCTCCAGGGAGGGGCTGAAGCCGTGACAGCTCGTCGGCAGCACAGTTCAGAGCTCCGGGAATGTGAATAGCACGAAGGGACCTCAGGTGCTTCTGACTCCATAGGAGGAGGTGGCGGGCGAGTTGCGACATACGGCGGGAGCGTAGACCACCTTGATAGTTGATGTACGCTACTGTGGCGGTATTGTCTGATCGGACTAGTACGTGTTGACCCATGAGCAGCGCTCGGAAGCGGTGCAGAGCAAGGCGTACTGCCAGCAACTCGAGGCAATTGACATGCCATAGGCGCTGGGGTCCTGTCCAGGAGCCCGCGACAGCATGACCATTGCACATGGCGCCCCAGCCCGTGGTGGAGGCATCTGTTGAGACAACAACATGCCTCGACACTCGTTCCAGGGGGACACCAGCCCTGAGAAAACTGAGGTTCAACCACGGGGTGAAGGTCTGACGGCAGCTCGAAGTCACTGGAACTCGGAGTTTGCCTTGTTGCCATGCCCACCTCGGGACTCGGTTGCGAAGCCAAAGCTGAAGCGGTCTCATATGAAGCAATCCGAGCGGCGTCACCACGGCTGCAGATGCCATATGCCCCAGGAGCCTCTGAAAATGTTTCAGTGGAACTGCCTTCTTGCCCTGTATTTGTCTCAGACAAGTCAGCAGTGACTGCGCGCGCTCGCTCGTAAGCTGCGCGGACATGGCGACCGAGACGATGTCCATACCGAGAAAAGAGATCCTCTGCACGGGGCAAAGTTTGCTCTTCTCCCAGTTGACCCGAAGGCCCAGACGGGCTAGGTGCCGGAGCACAAGGTCCCTGTGTTCGCAAACCTGGTCTCGAGAGTGAGCTAGGATCAGCCAGTCGTCGAGATAGTTCAGGATGCGAACCCCGTGAACCCGAAGGGGAACAAGGGCTGCCTCGACGACCTTCGTGAAGACGCGAGGAGACAGGGCTAGCCCGAACGGGAGAACCGCGTACTGGTATGCCTGCCCCTCGAAAGCAAACCGGAGGAACGGTCTGTGTCAAGGGAGAATGGAGACATGAAAGTAGGCGTCCTTCAGGTCGATCGCTGCAAACCAATCCTGGGGCCGCACACACTCGAAAATGCGTTTGGCGGTGAGCATTTTGAACGGCATCCTGTAAAGGGAGCGATTCAATACTCGCAGGTCCAGGATTGGTCGTAACCCACCGGTTTTCTTGGGGACAATGAAGGGCTGTAGAAGCCGGACCTCATCTCGGCTGGAGGGACAGTCTCGATTGCACCCTTCGCCAGCAGAGTGGCAATCTCTGCTCGCATGATCGGGGCGTTGCCACCGACCAAAGTGGAGCGGACTCCCCTGTATCGGGGAGGAGACCGTGCGAACTGAATCGCATAGCCGAACCTGATGGTGCGGGCGACCCAGCGGGACAGTTGGGGAAGCTCTAGCCAGGCTCCCAGGAACTGAACCAGCGGGGTCATGCGGACCACAGGCGTCCCCCCGGAGGGGCAGCGAAGCGGAGTAACTGGCCCGGACGTGGACGGCATAGCGATCCGGTGTGGGGGCCCAGTTAACATCCGCGCCCTGACAGAGGAGGCCAGGGAAGGACCAGCATTCCACGGGGGCCTGCTCTGCCAGGGGTCTGGCGACAGAGTGGGACAGGGACGAAACGGTCCGTGGACGGCACGCCGTGTCAACCGACTCTGGGACAGAGGGGGACGAGGAGAGCGCGGCTGGTGGGCGGCGCTCTGTGTCGTCCGAGAACTCTGTGTGCTCAGAGACGAGAGAGTCAGTTCTTTCTGAATAAGGATTCTTCCCCAGCCCTCCACCGGGGAAAGGAGTGGCCCTGCTACCAACTCCTGGAAAGAACTGAGTCCCATCTCTGAGCAGCCCATCTCAAAAGCGCCGCTTAACCCGGCGTCTAGCGGGGGGGCGGGGCTGGAGAGGGCTGAGGCATCCACCCACGGTCTTCCAAGCCAGCCCGGAAGAACGGGCGGGGTTGGAACCGTGGGAGGGTGCCTTCGGCGGTTGGCAGACTGAGGGACCTGAGCGGACGGCGGGCCGTCGGCAGAACAACCTCAATCTGCTCCCGGGTGGTTAAGAACTATTGGGCAGAAGAACTCAACCACACCGCCGAAGAGGCCGACCTGGGACGTGGGGGTGAGCAGATGAATCTGCCGACCTCCAGCACATCAGACTGGTCAGCCCCAGAGTGGTAAACATCACCTGACTCGGAAAGCGCGTGGCCCCCTTCGTCGCTCGGAGAGCAAGGTCAGCGGCGGCGCGCTTGGTAGCTCATTAAGAGGAAAGCATGGCCGTCATCTCCGGATCAGACTCAGGCACAGCATAACACACCAGAAGGTGGCAGCTGTGACGAGTCGTCACTTCAAAGAGAACCAAGCCCACTTTATGATGTTACAACAGACATAGCATCTTCCTCTGTAGCTTCAACCGAAACTTGCGGGCCACCCGAAGGTCGACTCGCGGGAATCAGAGGTTCACTAGCGGGCACCGTCACACAGGAGGGAGCTGGGGTCGCGGACAGATAGTTGGCGCCTTGATCCAGACTATAGCCCTCAGGTCACCCTGGCCACCAGCCGAAGTAGCACCCCTCGTTCTTTTTTTTTTGGGGGGGGGGGGCACTAGATCGGGGTGTGGATGAGGGGACCCTCACTCTTGCAAGTTCATTGAGTCTCGACCTAAATGACGCGATGATCATGTTCCCAGAGAGAACATGAATCACCCACGAGCGCTGTACAAGCATGATAAAAGCCCTACACACTAGACAGCGCTCGTGCCCATCAGAGTCCGATACCAATCTGCCGCCACTTTTTTTTTTCTTAAAGCACGGGCGAGCCATCTTTAAAAAGACGTGCCGCGTGCGAGCTCTTTTGTGAGAAGAGAAAAAAACTCCGCGACGTCGAAGCGAGCAGGGAGAACACACTCACTGGCAGATCACTGCACAGATCAGCAGGCAATGTGAACTCGCTGCAGATCGCCATTACACCAACACCGGAGAGAATGGCTCGTCTCGTAGAGTGAAGTCATAAATGGCTGTGGAGTGAAGAGATACACTTGGCTCCGAAGCGAAAACATATCTGCATGTTGCCGGCGTCCTCTTTTTATACCCACGAGGTGGGGCGGAGTACGTCATGCAAATTCCGCAGACCCATGGCATTTCTTTGCCATTGGCTCGTTTTTGTATACTCGAAGTCGATAGGTGTTCTAAGCGAAACCCCATTTCGTCGTCATTCCGACGTAACTCGGAGTGACCACGAAAGGGAACAACTCTGTGTCTCATTGTGGACCTGAGCAAAATTTGTGGGAAATTTATTTTTCGAATAAAAACTGTAAATTGAAATGCAAAATATAAATTACAAAAATAGTAGTAAAATTAAAAAGAAAATTAGTAATAAAAGTATGACTATAAAAAGTGGAATGAGCACTGTAAATCAGAAATATAATTAGGTTTACTCATTTTTCTATATTGATCACTTTTGTTAGGGGATTTACAGTTAAAGACCCAAGGACCAGATTTGATTAATTAAGACCCGGAGTCAGAAGTGCAGTCAATTTAAGACGAGTCAGAATTATAATAAATTAATGAAGAATTTTCCTGAAGATAGTTTACAGTTTCATCAGCAGAAGCCAGCTTCAAGAGGCACAAGGAGTTTGTAGTTTGTACAGTTACAAAGATCACAGCAATTATACCCTTCACCGGTCTAAGCTCCTTGCTTCAGGTTGAATGATTCTGATTGGCTAAGAAAATACATAAAAAGTAATTTTCCACAAATATATAGATAGACTGAATCATATCTCCATCGATTATGCAGCTGACACTCGAACCCTGAAGTTAGGCACGTTGTGACCTTCCAGGTCGCAGATCTGGGTTGCAGGGCGCCAATGTCCAGAACAACAACTCAGTCAATCTCCAATAATGCCTGTTGTTCCTTAACCTGAGGAGAATACTAACAAACACACAGACACACAGCTTCTTCAAGGTTGGATTTGGTCAGGCTCTAACGATAAACAGGAGAGTCTTCTCCAAACATCAAGATAATACGTTCTTGAGGACACTTTAAGTCTTTAACTACGAAATGGTCCCTCAAAATATTAGTTCCAATGATCTAAAACAGATGCACCTGTATGTATTGACACATGTTGACATTTCTCAAACACAAAACGAGTCCATATTTAATTTATGGAAGCCAGGATAAATGAGCAAGCACTGTTACTGCATTAATATATCAAATACAGGCATTAGAAAATACATTAAGAGAACATTTCAGTAATCACACTGGTAACCTTTATAACAAAGTCAAATATCATGAGCCTAGAGAAGTCATTCCACTCATTTGATATTTAGAAGGACAAATATTGATGAATACCTTAATTATAATCACTCATTAGATATACATTGAAGCAGCAGTGGATTTCCAGAATCCAAGCCCTCACTTTATTTTGTGTAAAAAAAAAGAGATAGTTCAAACAAATATTGACTGTATGGAACCAGTTATCTTATATATATATTGCTACCACTTGATGGCAGAGTTGACTTCATAATCAAAAGTCCAAAAGATTTGGAACTACTCGCTTTTTAACTAATTTGGTTTCATGAGACAAGTACCACCCAAATGGCTGTTCTAAAGTAAAGTTATGAAATAAATTATGTGAAGTGTTGTTTTTGCAGGCCGTGCAGTTTCAACTTTATTTTTTAATGGATTCCACAATGAGATGTAAGACATGCTGTGATGATGATGTAGAACATGTTATCAACATCATTTTGAAATAATATTCCTGTCAGCCAGATTTTCAGATAAGCTAGGGTTTGAAAAACATTGTTCTGAAAAAGCAATTATTTCCTCTAAGTTTAGGAGTAATTCATGTTTAAGGTTAATTTTGTGTGTAAGAAATGTTAGAAATGTGTTTGTTTGACAAGAATATGTTGTTTCAAGAACAAGTCAAAATCCTTGTCACCAGTAAGTCAAGAAGGCAAGTCTGTTTTTCCCCTCATAGAGATAGAAGAAAAAGAGAGGGAGAGACTTTGAGGAACCCTTTGAGGAAGTTGTTTCATCATCAAAGATTAAAATAACCTTCCCAGCATATTGTGGAGGCAGATTCATTGATAAAATTCTGCTGTGTGTAGATTGAAGTTCCCATGCACATGCCTGACTGGGAAACATTGATTGATTGATACCAGGCATTTGTTTTTCACATTTTTGCGATTGGTTGAGGACCAACTGATTTGTATTCTGTGGAACATCTCTAATCGATTGAACTCATTCATTGATAGTTGGAATGCACGTGGTGGACACACTCACACTGCAGTCTGTGCTGGATTTATGATAATATGGATTTATTGATTTTTCTTTGTGGAGTCAGCCGAGTCACTATCAAGTTTGTCATTGATATTAATCAGTGATGTAATAAGAAATTATAACACAAATTCAGGAAAGAGAGTAATGATGTTAAAGCTTGTCCATCATCAGTGTTATGTGACTGAGTCAAAGTGAGACAGTAAGGTTTCTGAAAGCATGGTCCCGTGAGAGTTTGTATGTGCCATTAACACAAATAAAAGAAATAGAGGAAGATGAAGGGATTTAAATGTAGTTAAGGCGGACTCAGCTCATTTCGACTGTCCCCTTTACTGGCCACAGTTAACGTCAAAGGGATACAAAAAAAAGGATGCAAAAGCACAATGCACATTTCCTAAAAGTTTTTCGAACATTTCACATATTCAATGTTTTTTTTTTGTCATATAATACCTCAAATGAGAAGCAGATCAGTGTGATTCACATATAAATAAATTAGACCAGTTTTGTGAACTGAAACCACTGATTTATTGAAAAACCATGAATGAATGAATGCAGCAAGAATATGTTTTCAGTGAACAGCAATTTAAAGGGATAGTATACCAAAAAAGAAAAAGAAAAAAATTAACCACCCTCGTGTAGTTGCTGTCGGACTTTCATTCATCTTTGGAACACAAAAGAAGACATTTTGAAGAATGTCTGTAACCAAACAGTTAACGGGCCCCATTTACTTCCATAGTATTTTTTTCCATACTCTGAAAGTCAGTGGGGCCCATCTACTGTTTAGCAACCCATATTCTTCAAAATATCTTATTTTGTTTTCAGCAGGAAAAAAGAAATTCATACAGTTTTGGAACAACTTGAGGGTGAGTAAATGATGACAGAATTTTCAATTTTGGGCGAACTATCCCTTTAAGCAGAAGTACTGCTTGCATACAAATATATACAGACTCACATGTCTGAATGATTTATGTTCACCCTTTTAGTGACTGAAATATCTGGATCATGCATTGGATCCCCTAGCAAATGAGCTGGTGAATCTATACACAGGATATCCACCGTAAGTCGATGGTGACCGACTGTAAAATCAGAACCTGAAACTGAAATGACCTTCCAAAAGTATAAAATAAATATATTAATAATAAATTAATTTGAGTATAAATATTAACTGTTTGAAAAAATACGAAAACATACAGTACCCATGGTTAAAAGGTCAGGAGAGAGAGAGAGAGAGAGAGAGAGAGAGAGAGAGAGAGAGAGAGAGAGAGAGAGAGAGAGAGAGAGAGAGAGCAGCCATGTATTGCAAGCATGTAAAATCATTTGCAGGATCATGTTAGATGGGGTTTTCCCCCTGGGATGCTGCTGTTGAAATGGAAATGTGTAACCCAGTTTTGGTGATGGATATAACTCAGTGCATCAAGCTGAGGGTCCTATTCCTGCTCAGATCTCATTACACAGAGAAAGCAAGACAACACACTAAGCTTCAGAGATGCACTATCCTGCCAATAACAATCTCAGTGCCTCGGGCAGTGTCTGTTTGGTGAATGATAGAAAATGTAATGTAATGTAAAGTTGGTCAATAAAGCGTGTCTGAAATGTCTGAGTGTGAGAAGGATTTCTCAGATGTTAAATAAAAATGTGTGTTTGTGTTGTGTGTGAGCATGTAAAGGAGGGGTGCTTTCAACCTAGATATAGTTATTGCTGCAGGCTTTGGTTTATTTTGAAAGGTCCCCTCTAGTTCACGTGCCAGACTCAAAGAGTATCCAAGGGGGGAATTTTCAATCAGACACAACATCTACATCACAAATCCTGGTCTAATTTTACTCTCCGTTTCTGTGCTTTCATCTTCTACACAGCAGAGGGCAAGTTTAATCTCATGATTTATTGTCACCATGAACCCTGAGGCAGAGCTCTACACATCCAGGGTGCCTCTGTATGACATATTTATATTATTTGTATGCAGGGTGCCTGAAATCATGGGGCATGACATGCAAAATAAAGATGAAGCTTTGTTCATGTTTTATCATAAAATTAACAACTTTTAGAAGCGGTGGGATACAGAAGGATCAGCTCTTCCATAGCTCATGAGACTTAGTTCTTCTCAGTTGTTTCATTGTGCGATGTAACATAAAAACAGAAATAAAACCATAAATGAGTCAGCTGACATGCATGTCACCAGCCCACCGGTGGGCCCACAGCCATTACATATTTAAAACAGCAATATCCTTTACTAAACCTAAACTAATCTTGACAAACTGTATATAATTTGAAATCTTACAATCTCTAGTGTTGATTTTCAAAATAAATTACAGAGCCATAATTTATCAATTTGCCACAATATATTCACACTCTTAAGGCGTATTCAGACCTTTATTTTGAAATAGCGATGAACGTGAAAAATCATGAAAGATTGGTAGAAACCTCTGTGTGTTTTCATGCCAAGAGTTCAAAAGATAACATCCATTATTTTTTTTTAGAAAAAAAGGTCTGAAAATGTTTTAAATATAAAGAAAAAAAATGATAGATTCACCATTTGTGTTACAGCGGCGAGCTATAACGCATATACTTAACACAAACTTTTATTTTGGATGTGATTAATCGCGATTAATCGTTGCCCAACACAAATTTTTATTGTTTCTATCTAAAACAAGTATTATTCTTTTTTAGATAGAGGATGGAGCAGGTTGCATTCTCTTGGTTGCCACCATGTTGCTATAGGCTACACCATGTTGACATCACATTGACAGTACAATAATTTCAGTCCTGTCTCAGTGAATCAGCCACTAAATTTATTAATTAGAAAATCCCAATAGACTAGTTTTCATGATTACCCTGATTAACATTTATAGTACACATTTACCATAAACCTAACCTATCCTCTAATAGCACATCACAATTAAAAACTAATCAACATGATATCCTATACATCGAAAATAGCTAAATGGATAAACATCAAAAACATGGACTATTGTTTAATTAATATGCTTCAATCATGAGTGATTATCTTGGACCATTCAGTAATAACAAGCAATAATATGCACAGGCCGTATTAAAGTCAAAATACATTCATGAAAATAAAGAAAAGAAAAATACTCAGGGAAAGGAACTCAAACTAGGTTGAGTAAAGTTATATCAAAATAGGTTATATTGTTTAAGAATATCATCGCAATACTTCATGATGATATAGCAACCATTGATCATTGTATTTATGTTGGAATTGTGTGTCTACCTGTGTGTTCTAGTCTGTGTTATATGGCCTAGAATTCTGTACTAAAGTGTTTGTGGACAAAAGCTAGAATGCCACTATGTGTGTGTATATGCATGCCTCTGTTCTCTGTCAGATCATATCTCTTTTTTAAAGTCAGCACAATGTCACAACACCACAAAGCAGGTCTTCTCTGTCAGAGTAAGCAAGAGCAATAGAGAGTGAAAGAGAGAGAGAGAGAGAGAGAGAGAGAGAGAGAGAGAGAGAGAGAGAGAGAGAGAGAGAGAGAGAGAGAGAGAGAGAGAGAGAGCAGAAGAGGTTTATGACAGGATCTATTTTGTTTCGTATGCATGCAGATTGTCTCTGGCAGAAGCATATGCAGCAGCGCTGAGCAGAGATGGCACACTGCCCTTCTCACATACCTCAGCACAGAAGAGCAACCGAAGCTGCAACAGAAGCCACACGCCCACTCTCACAAGATGTGTCCTCAGCTGAGAACTGCATTAAAACCTTGACTTCAATTCAAATAGCATGTCAACAAAGCGGTGAAGCATAGTCTTTTTATGCTACTTTATACTGACTACTCCGTAAATGCAGCTGATGTTTATTAGGAAAAATTACAATGCTGAAAGAAGATAAAAAGAAACCGTAATTTATCCAAGAAAATGGCATTGAAAGTTCCCCTCAGAGATAAATTCTAATGTTTTCTACATCAGAAAAGCCATAGATAAAGTTGGTTATGTAAAGCAAATGTAAGAATGTGTTAGTATAGTCTAGGTTGATGAAAGTCAGTGCGGTCCAAACCAACATCTTTAATTATATGGATAAATTACATTGAGACATATTTCAATATATATTTATAGAGAGAGCAAAAACTCCAGCGTTAAATGAACTCTCCTGTGAGTTTATTTGAGACCACACTCAAGAGTGTAAAAGTGTTAAAAATAAGAGTGTTAAAGGAACACTGAACAAGCAGCCCAAACTAAATCTAATATTAAAAATCAAGGGACAAAAGCCCAGCTACAGCAAACACTGATCTCCATAATGTTGACTTAAAATTGTGATTTTTCTCCTTTGGTGATTCTGCTGGTTAACATCAGGTGTTAAATAATGGTCAATAATCACTCAATTAATCACTTTAACACTGCTTCACTCTTATTTTAACACTTAAACACTCTTGAGTGTGATCTCAAATAAACACACACACACACACACACACACACACACACACACACACACACACACACACACACACACACACACACACACACACACACACACACACGCACACACACGCACACACACACGCACACACACACACACACACACACACACACACACACCCCAACAACAACAAAAACCGCAACAACAAAATAACATAAATCAAGTTATCATAAATTGAGTAGAAATATTGTACCATAGGCTTTAAAGAAAAAAAACCTGTGAAATCAATTGCTCTTTTGATGAAATTCTATATGGTTTGTACCTTTCATGCCATAAGGACGTTCTCAATTCATTCAATTTTTTACTTTCATCCTTTGATAAAAGATTGCCTGCAAGCAACTTCAGTGCAGGATCCACCACCAATGCTATACTGTAGCCTTGACCATGTTGTCACACACCAACCAATGAGTTTTAAAAAGACAGACATTTTCTCCTGAGGTGGTCTAACATGAAGTCAGTCACTGTGATGCCAACACTTTGAAGGAGGAAAATGTTGCATGAGGTTCTCCAGAAAACTGCTGACAATAGGGTCGCTTTGAAAGTGAAAACTTTCACTTTGAGGATGGATGCCCTCTATATGACTGTTCTTAGGTGCTCTTTGAAAGCGGAATATTTTCATCCCCACAGCCAATGTCAGAAACCCTTCTAAAATTTTGAAAGAAAAGAAAAAATGTGTGCTTAATTTTTGATAACAAGAAAATGAATTCTGTCTGCCTATAAAAAATGTGTTTTCATGTTTTATGGGGACTTTCCATAGACATAATGATTTATATACTGTACAGACTGTATATTCTATTCCCTTACACTAACCCTATCCCTAAACCTACCCATCACAGGAAACATTCTGCATTTTCACATCACGAACAAGGTTTTTGGATATTGCCATCCTTGTGGGGACATTTTGTCCCCATAACGTAGGGTTTACCAGGCCACACACACACACACACACACACACACATATATCCCAACCCACCGAATAGCAACCTGAATATGATTTTTGGACCATAAACGTAAAAATAAAAGAATAAAACCTAAAGTTTACTATGTCTGACATTTTGTGTGACATTTTTCTCTCAAAAGCTGAAACAGAGTTCAACATGTGAAAGTCTCTGTGACAGTACAAAGCACATGAATATTTAATTAGACAAGCTGTTCAGTTTATGATTGGTTGTTGTTAACAACTGCTTCACACTGCATCTTCAGCACCACAATGTAAGTTAAGTTAAAAAAAAAAAAAGTTAAAACCTGTGGTGAAATTACAATTGTGAAAATTTGCTTTTCCTGGAGTTAACAGGTTTAAAAAAAATGATAACTCAGGGTTAAGTGAAGTGTGAAAATCCCAAATGATTCTATGATAAATTCAATTTTCTTCACTTGCCTCCTACATGCAAAAACTCCAAACGGTGCTCACAGGGCACTTTGTCCGTACAAAAATGTAATTAATTAAGAAAAGTATCCTATCTTTTGGCCACAAGCTGAATATGTCTTTAACAAAGAGAACCATATAGCAATAACAATGAGACTGCAGCCTGGGACTTTTGCAGAGACTGATGAGAAAGTGATTGTCCTTTGGGCTAATGTTTGAGGGACTTCTCTGGCTTAACCCATATCTGTGAGAATGATAGATTGTGCTATCAGTATTTTCCATAATCATACATTTACAGTGCAGACAGAGAGTGAGTACTCTATGTAAAATGTAAAGTACAGTCACAGCTTAAGTACAGTCACAGCTTCAAGGGTACATGGGTGGTGATGTATATTCATACTTTAGAAATTTGTGTTGAATAAAGCCTATACAGAAGCCTACAGCTTTGTAAAAATCCAATACTGAGCCATTTGTAATATCTGTTAGTGTTCCACTTTACGGTTTTGACTCACAAACACTTTTGGAGGCCATTTATCCCAAAATAATTCCTACCCATTGCCATCTTGCCAGACCCCTCAGGACTCTTTACACACCCAGAGAGAGAGATAATGCACAACCTGCACCTCGACCACTAACTAACTACAGGCCCCATCTCTTGGGGAAAATGAAAGTCTAATCAATCCCTTTCCTAGGATCAGCAGACAATGGCTTCATTGATTGGATAGTTATAGTGACACATGTGGTGGCAGCAGACGTTAGGCTTCATGACTCCGCGCTCCAGTGAAACATGGCTCATTTATGAGCCTATATTCTGCACGGCCTGCCTGCAGCCTCTGACAAAGTGGTTATGGATGTTGCCAATTTAATGGTAGCTTGTGTGTCTATGGTTGTCTGTGTGCATGTGTGTGTTTCCCCTACAGAGTCAGCGACAGCAATGTGGGTCTGGGGATCCAATAAAATTTAAACGAGGTTGTAGTGGTGTGACATTAGCAATCTTTACTAACATTGTGGAGGTTTTGCTTGCTGACAGGACAATAAAACCAAATAAATACCATTAATGCCAACGAAACCTTTGAATGATGAATAACTTCCTTGTTGCCCAGGAGACATATTGACATTTCAGTTGAAGGTGAAAGAATGAAACGTAATTAAAGTGGAAGAGGTCAAAAGAAAGATCGTAAAAATGCATATGAGCACACGTAAAACTATTATTCCTGCTCCTCAAGGCCAATCATATGTGAAGTTATCCAGATCTAGACTGATGGATGCATATATCCTTATCCTGCCATTTGTTTGCAGTATTTCACTATACATTGTGTGATCCTAGCACCCTTTCATTTCAAGATACATGCTTGTTGTACTCATACTGTAGCACTTTTAATGTTGTATGTTAAATGCAAAAATGTTTAGTCACATTTTACCACAATATATATATACAGTATATATATACCCCACCCCCACCAATGCAAAAAACAAAAAACTATTTGTAAGGCAAATATGTTTTCTGCACAATGTTCTGCACAAGATATAAAGTCACAGTTGAAAGAAATAAGTTTACAATTTTAAGACAACAGGTCACATTGAGTGTTTTAATTAGATTTTTTTTTTACTCTGAGGCAGAGTAAAACAATTACTATTTTATTTCCTAACAGCTGTTTCAAGTTTCAACTCTTCCCACAGTTCTCCTAACCCTCTTTCAACTAGGCACAGCCGTTTATTTCACATTCAAAATTCACTAAAACTACCAAAACACTTCATACTTAAATCAGAACACTATTTTACAATCTCTAGGACATTTTTACAATCACACACACACACACACACACACACACACACGCACGCACGCACGCACGCACGCACGCACGCACGCACGCACGCACACACACACACACACACGCAACAACAAAATAACATAAATCAAGTTATCATAAATTGAGTAGAAATATTGTACCATAGGCTTTAAAGAAAAAAAACCTGTGAAATCAATTGCTCTTTTGATGAAATTCTATATGGTTTGTACCTTTCATGCCATAAGGACGTTCTCAATTCATTCAATTTTTTACTTTCATCCTTTGATAAAAGATTGCCTGCAAGCAACTTCAGTGCAGGATCCACCACCAATGCTATACTGTAGCCTTGACCATGTTGTCACACACCAACCAATGAGTTTTAAAAAGACAGACATTTTCTCCTGAGGTGGTCTAACATGAAGTCAGTCACTGTGATGCCAACACTTTGAAGGAGGAAAATGTTGCATGAGGTTCTCCAGAAAACTGCTGACAATAGGGTCGCTTTGAAAGTGAAAACTTTCACTTTGAGGATGGATGCCCTCTATATGACTGTTCTTAGGTGCTCTTTGAAAGCGGAATATTTTCATCCCCACAGCCAATGTCAGAAACCCTTCTAAAATTTTGAAAGAAAAGAAAAAATGTGTGCTTAATTTTTGATAACAAGAAAATGAATTCTGTCTGCCTATAAAAAATGTGTTTTCATGTTTTATGGGGACTTTCCATAGACATAATGATTTATATACTGTACAGACTGTATATTCTATTCCCTTACACTAACCCTATCCCTAAACCTACCCATCACAGGAAACATTCTGCATTTTCACATCACGAACAAGGATTTTGGATATTGCCATCCTTGTGGGGACATTTTGTCCCCATAACGTAGGGTTTACCAGGCCACACACACACACACACACACACACACACACACACACACACACACACACACACACACACACACACACACACACACACACACACACACACACACACACACATATATCCCAACCCACCGAATAGCAACCTGAATATGATTTTTGGACCATAAACGTAAAAATAAAAGAATAAAACCTAAAGTTTACTATGTCTGACATTTTGTGTGACATTTTTCTCTCAAAAGCTGAAACAGAGTTCAACATGTGAAAGTCTCTGTGACAGTACAAAGCACATGAATATTTAATTAGACAAGCTGTTCAGTTTATGATTGGTTGTTGTTAACAACTGCTTCACACTGCATCTTCAGCACCACAATGTAAGTTAAGTTAAAAAAAAAAAAAGTTAAAACCTGTGGTGAAATTACAATTGTGAAAATTTGCTTTTCCTGGAGTTAACAGGTTTAAAAAAAATGATAACTCAGGGTTAAGTGAAGTGTGAAAATCCCAAATGATTCTATGATAAATTCAATTTTCTTCACTTGCCTCCTACATGCAAAAACTCCAAACGGTGCTCACAGGGCACTTTGTCCGTACAAAAATGTAATTAATTAAGAAAAGTATCCTATCTTTTGGCCACAAGCTGAATATGTCTTTAACAAAGAGAACCATATAGCAATAACAATGAGACTGCAGCCTGGGACTTTTGCAGAGACTGATGAGAAAGTGATTGTCCTTTGGGCTAATGTTTGAGGGACTTCTCTGGCTTAACCCATATCTGTGAGAATGATAGATTGTGCTATCAGTATTTTCCATAATCATACATTTACAGTGCAGACAGAGAGTGAGTACTCTATGTAAAATGTAAAGTACAGTCACAGCTTAAGTACAGTCACAGCTTCAAGGGTACATGGGTGGTGATGTATATTCATACTTTAGAAATTTGTGTTGAATAAAGCCTATACAGAAGCCTACAGCTTTGTAAAAATCCAATACTGAGCCATTTGTAATATCTGTTAGTGTTCCACTTTACGGTTTTGACTCACAAACACTTTTGGAGGCCATTTATCCCAAAATAATTCCTACCCATTGCCATCTTGCCAGACCCCTCAGGACTCTTTACACACCCAGAGAGAGAGATAATGCACAACCTGCACCTCGACCACTAACTAACTACAGGCCCCATCTCTTGGGGAAAATGAAAGTCTAATCAATCCCTTTCCTAGGATCAGCAGACAATGGCTTCATTGATTGGATAGTTATAGTGACACATGTGGTGGCAGCAGACGTTAGGCTTCATGACTCCGCGCTCCAGTGAAACATGGCTCATTTATGAGCCTATATTCTGCACGGCCTGCCTGCAGCCTCTGACAAAGTGGTTATGGATGTTGCCAATTTAATGGTAGCTTGTGTGTCTATGGTTGTCTGTGTGCATGTGTGTGTTTCCCCTACAGAGTCAGCGACAGCAATGTGGGTCTGGGGATCCAATAAAATTTAAACGAGGTTGTAGTGGTGTGACATTAGCAATCTTTACTAACATTGTGGAGGTTTTGCTTGCTGACAGGACAATAAAACCAAATAAATACCATTAATGCCAACGAAACCTTTGAATGATGAATAACTTCCTTGTTGCCCAGGAGACATATTGACATTTCAGTTGAAGGTGAAAGAATGAAACGTAATTAAAGTGGAAGAGGTCAAAAGAAAGATCGTAAAAATGCATATGAGCACACGTAAAACTATTATTCCTGCTCCTCAAGGCCAATCATATGTGAAGTTATCCAGATCTAGACTGATGGATGCATATATCCTTATCCTGCCATTTGTTTGCAGTATTTCACTATACATTGTGTGATCCTAGCACCCTTTCATTTCAAGATACATGCTTGTTGTACTCATACTGTAGCACTTTTAATGTTGTATGTTAAATGCAAAAATGTTTAGTCACATTTTACCACAATATATATATACAGTATATATATACCCCACCCCCACCAATGCAAAAAACAAAAAACTATTTGTAAGGCAAATCTGTTTTCTGCACAATGTTCTGCACAAGATATAAAGTCACAGTTGAAAGAAATAAGTTTACAATTTTAAGACAACAGGTCACATTGAGTGTTTTAATTAGATTTTTTTTTACTCTGAGGCAGAGTAAAACAATTACTATTTTATTTCCTAACAGCTGTTTCAAGTTTCAACTCTTCCCACAGTTCTCCTAACCCTCTTTCAACTAGGCACAGCCGTTTATTTCACATTCAAAATTCAATAAAACTACCAAAACACTTCATACTTAAATCAGAACACTATTTTACAATCTCTAGGACATTTTTACAATCACACACACACACACACACACACACACACACACACACACACGCACGCACGCACGCACGCACGCACGCACGCACGCACGCACACACACACACACACACACGCAACAACAAAATAACATAAATCAAGTTATCATAAATTGAGTAGAAATATTGTACCATAGGCTTTAAAGAAAAAAAACCTGTGAAATCAATTGCTCTTTTGATGAAATTCTATATGGTTTGTACCTTTCATGCCATAAGGACGTTCTCAATTCATTCAATTTTTTACTTTCATTCTTTGATAAAAGATTGCCTGCAAGCAACTTCAGTGCAGGATCCACCACCAATGCTATACTGTAGCCTTGACCATGTTGTCACACACCAACCAATGAGTTTTAAAAAGACAGACATTTTCTCCTGAGGTGGTCTAACATGAAGTCAGTCACTGTGATGCCAACACTTTGAAGGAGGAAAATGTTGCATGAGGTTCTCCAGAAAATGTACTTTATCTGACAGTCCAGTTCAGTTCAGTCCAGGTTTAAAATACTTTTCAGGCCTGCATCAAAAATAACCTGAATGCACAGTGTTCATGAAGCATATACTTCATTGATGGTCAAAAACCCTTTTACCCTATATTACCAATAGCAACTTCAAGTGCTTCAAAGTTTTGCTAGAGAAATTATTAGCTACTTAAGTTCTTGAAGGAAATTATTGCTTCCATTTTGTAAGTTCCTCTGAAAACTGAAAGGGTCTGATGAACTCAAAATATGAATCTTGACTCTATTTTCCTTTTAGTAGCCTTACGACTATTTTCTTTTATAGACAACCACGATTCTTTCACAGCCTACAGTCAAGACGAGGGAATTTACGCATGAATTCATAACATACATACAGAGAGAGAGAGAGAGAGAGAGAGAGAGAGAGAGAGAGAGAGAGAGAGAGAGAGAGAGAGAGAGAGAGAGAGAGAGAGAGAGGCGGGGATCGACGGCGCAAGAGCGAAACGGAAAATCCGTCTTCGACAATAAGCATCAGTCTCCGCGCCGATCTGAAGCTGTTTATACGGACACATACGGCACATTTATTTGCATCATTACTTTTTAGAGGCGAATTGACTGAAAACAAGATGTTTTTGTATAAGGGTTAGAAGTGGAACTTGGGTAAACGAAGTCTTGGGCGTATCTCCACTTTAGTTCATTTCTTTTCGAATTGCTAAACAGCCGAGGCTGAGCGCATCTGATCTTCCCCGAGCGCCCGGCGCTGATGAGGGCTTTGTCGGTGTGATCCGTGCGCGATGGCCGCTTCGGGCGGACAGAAGAGTGAGAAGTTAGATGAAGCTCAGGCTCTAGCTAGGAGTTGCGCAGGGCGACCGGACTTTCTGCCCTGTGATGGACTATCCATCTGCGCCACACACAGCCACGGGAAGTGTTTCAAGCTGCACTGGTGCTGTCATCTGGGCTGGTGCCACTGTAAGTAGGCAATAAAAGAGGTTATGAGCGAAAAATGTTAGTGTACATGACAAATCACAAGATTTCTTAATATAATTTCCCCCCGTTCAAGGTACCTCTGGGTTGCAATAAAACAGATTGCATGCACAGTCTTAGGGAAATTCTTTTGTTCCCATTTCCCTTCTGTGTTCACGAACGCTTACGTCAGATAAGAGTTTCTTTAGTTTATTTTTAACCAGACGAGTTACGACTGAAGGTATTACATTTTAAAATAGTTCACTTAAAAATAACGGTTCTTTATTGTCATTGATTAGTACATGAAGAAGCTTAAACATCTATTGAAAGTTCCTACTAAAGGTTCTTTACATTGAAATTCTTTAAATTAGCCTATTAAAATGTTTTTGACACTAAGAAAAACTGTTGCAGCTGGAACAATTGGTTTTAAAATATAAAATTAAGCGACTGTAGGCCTGCTTTGAAATAATCAAAATAATCAAAATAATCAATAATCAACAATAATAATAAAGCATACACATCTAAGAGGAATTTTGCTTATCAGACATAAAATAGTCATTAATCTGATAACTATTTTGTTTTTCCGGTCAAGACCATAATGCATCTGCTGATCACATATTCTCAGAGGGATGGGGAATCTTGCGTTTGTGTCACTTATGAAATATTAAACAAGTCGATAAATGATGCATAGACATCTTATGACCTACCACCACTGTTTGTGAATGTGCATCTAGTTTCTGCTCTTCTAAGCAATAATAGATAGAAGTAAATGGGAATACATCTGATTAACATTGTCTTTATAATTTTAATGGCAAACAAAGAAAAGAAAAGCGAAATATAAAAAATATACACAGCAACAGCTGCAATATGATTCTGCATTAGAGTTAGTAATCGACAATTTTATTTATTGTTATATGGACACCATGATATGGATAACCATGATCCGATGCACCTTATACCACTGTTGGAGGGAGCAGTTTCTTTTTTCACGTATACTCACATTCTATTCCATTGCCCTGCTCTAAACTGCTAAATGTGGAGTAGGTTATAAGGCATTATGCATTTCCTGTAACTTGACTTACAGATGACTAATTCAAAGAGACACCTGGGTATTTCTCAAAATATGGTGACAAACCTGTTCCTTGAGATTCCAGCCATGAAAAAGTTTGAGAAATCAATATCATTATATAACCCAACTATCATTTAAAACTTAATATTGTTATAAATAATATGCAATGGTTTGACTATAATGTTTGTTTAAAAGAAAAACAAAATTTGCAAGGTGCATGTAAAACCCTTTCACCTTCATCTAGAATGACATTTGCAGATATTTCATTCATTTATTGCTCTTTTTTCCAGCAGTGCAAGGTCTAGCAAGTTACATTGATTAATGTGTTTGACATTTTGTGTAATTAGTTTTCATTTACAAAATACTTGGCATTATATATTGATTTTATTTTAATCACTGTTTTGAGACATTCTTGAAGTCATGTTTTTCCTTTTATTAAAATGTATCACTGGTTATAGAGGTGTTACAACCCATACTTAATTGGTGAACTAAAAAAATAAAGTAAAATCATAATAAGACAAAAACTCAAAGCAAAACTTCACCAGTCAGACAGTCAAGATTTTTGAGAATGATCCATTACAGTATCTAACTCAAAAGAAGACTCATAGGGACTTTACAACTGAAGTGAAACTTGCTAAGATTGTACTCTAACACAACTATAATGAATGTGCATTAGAGGAAGGCAATAGAGAGATAAAGCTGAGCACTGGGATGTCTTTATAAGGCAGTGATAAGATCAGGCCCTTTCTGGTGTCAGGGGTGTCTGATAAAAAATGGCAGTCATTGTGAGGCTAACAAATGTCATGTGACTGTGAAGGAGGGTGCAGATTCTTTAGATTCCTTCGACCTCACTGTGAAATAATAATCTCAAAATGTGTGTGTGGATGTCTGTCTGTAAGAGAGAGAGAGAGAGAGAGAGAGAGAGAGAGAGAGAGAGAGAGAGAGAGAGAGAGAGAGAGAGAGAGAGAGAGGGAGAGAGAGAGAGAGAGAGAGAGAGAGAGAGAGAGAGAGAGAGAGAGAGAGAGAGAGAGAGAGAGAGAGAGAGAGAGAAAATCAGTGGGAGCTTTTTACGCACTTTCCCCCAGTTTCACAAACAAGGCTTAAGCCTAGACCCGGACTAAAATGCCTTTTTGAACTGTTTTAACCAAAAGCAACTTTCACTGACACAATTGAACTAAGGCCTAATCCCGGCTTAATCTAAGCCCTGTCTGTGAAACCAGGCCTTAGTAAATTATGGGAAAATGACAGGCAGTTGCATCAGGACTGTTTTTTTTTGTTTGTTTTTTTGCCAACAGACTTAAGTCTCACTTCCTGTTTAAAATTGGCACAGCATCAGCATCACTCTGACGAATTATAAAAGAGAAGTTCTGCAGTATCCACAGTCAAGCAAAACCATTCTAGGCTAAACTGTGTGTTTGAGTCAACCCCCACATCTTGACTTCACTAACGCCTTCCTAGTTTTAAAACAAAGGGAGAAGAACTGTGAACAAAACGTATGTACCTGACTGTTGTTGTTTTTTTTCCGATTAGCTGCAACCCTGTGCCGTAGCTTTGAAATGAATACATCTAACAGTTTTGCTTCATTTCTGACTGACACATTGAAAAGAAAACTAATCAGGATATGACAGGAAGTTCACATAGCTCTGTCAGAGGTCAAGCGCTAGACTGGCCTTGTTGCTAAGTTGGGCTTTTTATCTCAGCTTTGAAAGGTCAGCACAATTTATTCCAAGCTTTAAGGTCTCAGCTTTGGCTTTGCTATTTTAAAGTTCAACCTTTCTCTTTCAGAAAAAAATTATAACGGTCAATTCTTTCAGCTTTGTGCCTCACTTAATATAAAAGGACAAAATAAAACATCAAACTCACCCACCATTCGAAACTAAATTGAGAATGCCAGTTAAATTCAAATTAAATGACTGAATTTGAATTGATGTACCAACAGGATGCAGAATTGCAATTTGAATGTAAGTGAATAGAATTAAGAGTGATTGAAATTTAAAAAAAAATACGCTGGGGGGAAAAGCAGACTATGTAGTTGTGGACATTTTATGATGTTATGTGCTGTGTTAGCCTGGTTAAAACCAGACCATTCTCAGTTATAACTGAGTTATGGTCTGGCAAAGCGTCATAGACAAATCATTTCCAGAGTGGCGTCACCAGCGGACGTCGCGGATGGACCTAAAACCAATCAGAGCGCTGAAGGAGATGACGTATGCAGAGCGGCGGAGAAACATCTTATGTTTCTTAATATACAATAAAGAATATTGTTCTTTGCTCGGTTTTTAACAAAAAGGAAACGTTCAAATCGCTTAAAACAGACGCGATAGCTGATTCGAACGAGTGATGTTCGACCGCGGCATCCATCTTTGTAATAGGCTACAAAATCTGCTTCAAACTCCCAGCGCTGTCGTCATCGTGTAAAACCCGCCCCAATGTTTCGGCACCAATCAGGTGCCTCGATTTCGACGGATTGGAAATGGACTTGAATGAGCTTTTTGCCAGACTAACGTTCAGAGCAAATCCAAATTTGCCGGAAGTTGTTGGGTTTTCCCAGGCTAGTGCTGTGTAGGAAAATTTAAATCTTTGGTTTATTAAGAATTATTACATAAGTGGCAATACCCAGACACACCCACACCACATAACTGTAAAGTTTAGTTGTCACAGTAATTAAGCCATTATCTGTTCTCATTAGAGGCAGGATGTTTATGTCTGCAACACTATGAGCATTATGTAAACATGCTAAATATTAATTTGATACTCCGTGCAGTGCTGCATAGGCTCCCGGGCGGACGCAGTGCTGTTTAAAATGGAACAACAAGGATCTTCCTAGGAGCTTGACTGACGTTTGCCCTACTTGTGAGCTGAATTGCATGAGTTGTGCCTCCTTTCATGACCCATCAAAGTTATTACAGTATTACACAGAAACTCTTTCAGGTGCTGAGCTAAAAAAACACTGATTAGGTCAGTTTAATGATAATGAGAAGACAGAGTGAGACACCAGGAAAAAGATACTGTTACTTTAGCTAAATATAACAATTCTTTGCATGATTTCATTGTTACAATCAGCTGGACATTATCCCAAAATAAACCCCAGAGGGTATATTTTGCAATAAAGTCTGGCTGACTATTCGATTTTCCACTTATTACATTGCTACTTACAAAATGAACAATGGATAGATAGATAGATAGATAAATAAATAAATACATAAATACTAACATACATACATACATACATACATACATACATACATACATACATACATACATGTACATGAACTACTGATTTGAGTTTATGATTTTGTTTTGAGAGAAGAAAAGTGCCACAGAGTGCTACACGAGACATGAAACTACAGTACCACAGTATAGGAGATTGGTTTCCAGGAATGCATTTCTTATACAGATTTTTATACATTTTACATTTCATTGTACAAAAATATATTTTATTTCAGAATACAGCTATTGACCCATCAGAATTCTATAGAGTCTGTACTACATTCTGTATATTTATACAGACATTATATATATTAGCAAAGTTCAGGAGAAACATACAGTATTTAATGCTGTAGACACCTTAAAAAAATATCAGCTGTGCAAAAACTGATCCCAAGATACCGACACCGTACAATACCATTGCTTGTTAGTCTCACACACAGTGAAAAGAAGTCGTTGTACAGTATAAAGCCCAGAGGCAGTTAGAAATGTATTTATACACACTTGCTGGAGTGAATAACTGAATACAGATTGGCTTTGTCCTTTGAGATAAGTCTTTTAGAGGAGTTCCCTGCGAACCCTGGGGAAATCTGCTGTTTTCTGCTCTCGTATTCCTCTTTTTCTGTCTTTTATTTGTCTTTGCTGTTTGGGTGCATGTAAACACAACAGGCATTATTCTTCTTTACCTCCCTAAAGGTTTGCAGAAATATATGCATTTCAGGGACTTCAAAACTTATAGGATGCTTTTAAGAGTTCACTAAATCTGCTGTTTGTGGTTCGATTTTTAGAAATGGAAAGGTATTTCTGTTCGTTAAAGTTGTTGTTTTACAGCCACCAGATGTCTGTGAGATTTAATATAAAGGACATCCCTCTAAAGTGCAAAAATATAATGATATGCTTCAGTCCAGTAGCCATAGTGTGTTGGTGTTCTGGGTGTTAATGCTATTCTGTACTTGTCGAGCTCTGATGAAAAAGGAGCAGGCTGTAGGGCAGCCCAGAGCACATCATTCAGTACTATGAGTTAGCTATGTTTAGTGTTAATAATAACAACATGTCTCCTCACAACTTTTCTACACCGGACACGAGTGGCCCAATGCGAGATGAGAAAAGACAATAGAAACCAGTATAACCAGTGATGTTGTCTACACTGGATGCAGCGTGCCGCAACACGACAAATCCCCGACCTTAAACTGATGCCTTGTTGTATTTATGATGTACTCCAACTACTCTCAATACTTCTCAAAGGACAAATGGATTTGCAACGGTCATGGCTGTAGATAGTTTCTAGCGATTGCAATGCGACGCGTCAACGGTATTGTCCGGTGTGAACATGGTGTCAGTCTGTCTGGGGTCTCCAAAGGCCTTAGAAGCCACATGGTGCGAGTAAAGGATATTATCATCAAATGAAACTAAAACTATTGAAAACATTTCTTTAAATGTAAATAAAATTACTAAAAATTAAACATCTTACAACATTTTATATAAAAATATATAAAAAATATAACAATTAAAGCTTACTCAAAATATGAATAAAACTAAAATAATTACATAGTTCTGGCATGAAGCTCTAGATGCAGGCTGATAGGTCTTTAACTAATTGGTAGCAATCATGTCTTCATCTACATAGCACAGCTGATTGGTTGTTGCATCAGCGGCCAATGAGCTTGCTGCTCAAACATTAAAATACTTGATCAATAGGTGCCCTAGGGCCATCAGCCTATACAGAGTAAGCCATCAGTCAGTGTAAGCTGCCCAGTAGGCCCACAGTGCTTACAGTGAAAGTGGATGCCATATAGCACATAATGTGTAAGTTGACCAATTGAGCCTCAGTATACAGTGAAAGTTGTTACTGGGTCCCCAGGGTCATCAGCCTATGTAGTGTAAGATCATCACTAGGGGCCCCAGGCCCCTCAGCACATACAGTATAAGCTGTAAGTAAACCACTATAGGGACCCTTCAAAGTATTTTAAAATAATTGTTGGATAGGTCCAACATTTTATTTAGAGAAACAAGAATAATGATCGTGATGTTCAGAAGTCTGAATCTGATTAAGCCTTTATATAATCTTGCTCAAATTATTGCTAAAAAACTAATATGATACTCAGTGTAGCATCATATAAGCACAGTGTGAGATGATGGTCAGTCTGTTCTTGAAGCCAGCCAGAGGTTTACAGACGGGCCAGTAAACCTCTTAGACACACACAGACAGAGAGTGAGAGTTCTAGCTGCGAGGAGCTGAGACCTGAGCGTCAACATGGCCTTGCCTGTCTAATCCTGATGAATGATTCACACTAAGGGATTTTCAAGGCCTTCATGATCAGTCTTCACCCAAACCCACCTTCGCACTATTCTGGGAGCCATCCAATGTGTAATTACAGATGATCAGGACAGAGAGATAGTGTAGGAGTGTAGGACTCATCTCCTCTCATCTGTGACTTCACTTTTCCAATTAGGGTTCTCTCTCAACCTTTTATCAAAATGCGTATTTCACACAGTCTGAAAGGCAGCCACCAGACCAGGTGGTTCTTGACAGTCTGTTATGAGTATGCAACAAGACAGACGCAAATCTCAAGTTGTGTTTGGCAAATCCTTTAAATAGAAGCTATATTTTTTCCAAATGCGCCTACAGACTTTTGTCATATTAGCCACTCACCGTTTACATGAAGTATACATTGCAGAGAGAGAGATAGTAGAGCGATTACAGTGAAAAGGGTTTTAAGTACATCCTGAAAGAACATCTAAATTAATAGTAAAACTTTAAATCATACATTATTTTATCACCGTTATGTCATTCCAATCCATATGTTGCTGTTGTTTTTCCTGGGGAACACGAAAATAGGATTTTTTGAAGGATCATTGCACAACTATTTTCCATACAATGGCAGTTCATAGGAACCATGTGTATATATATATAATCTTTAAGATAATCACATATCATTGAGTCATTGAGTTGAACTCGGTGTATGGAACTGTATTTTTATTTCAGAGAAGAAAGAGGGTCACAGGTTTGTAATAACATGAGGGTTAATAATATAAGGACAGAAATTAAAAGTAATCGGGGGAAGTAATCCTTTAGCGCTATATGCCATGAGACCTGTTGAGAAAGATCACCATAGCTGGTCATCAATCTATGTTCTGTTTTCATCTAGCTTAACTACCAGACTTCGTAAAGCATCAAAATCATAATGTTGTTTGACCAGCTTCAACAAATAGGTTTTGCTGGCGATTAACCTACTATATCAGCACAAAACCAGCAAGACCAGCACCAAAGCATGTATAAGAATACAGCAAATACAATAAAAACGTACTCAAAATTTAAATATTGTAGACAGACAGTCATTGGTTTACAATTAAGAGTTAGTTCAACCTAATGCACAAACAATGTTTAGAAGTCGCTGATTTGCATTATATAAATTTATTTCAAAACTAACTGTGATTAAGTCAAAATTGTGCCTCGATTGAATCGGATTCAAGTTTATATTCTCAAGTGTACATTTCTGAAAGCTCCGACTGCATGTGTGTAAAACAGGATATGGAAAGTCCTGGTCACATCAGCCTGGAAACCCTGATTGTACATCAGGCTTTGTTTACACAACATTTGTATATGCACAAGAAATCAAAGCCTAAAAATAAGACCAACAATCATGGGATTAGTTATTATCTGTAGACACACATTTGGTGGTACACAGTCAGCAGAGGCTTTAAAGTCCTCTTTCTCCCTAAAATTACCTTTAGTGATTCTTCACTGATAAAATGCCATACTTACTGGGTCACTCATATCCTATGTATATGTTCCAAGTATAATATCTCTAAAAGTAATTATCCATTTTCATTAGCTTTCATAATTTCATCAAGTGTAACTGAAACATGAGGATGGACAGAACAGACTGGTAACAGCAGCTTTGAATCTTTCTATGGATGTGTAAATGGTGCAGATGTGTTTTCAATTAGGTACAGTGCTCCCATCCTAGCACTTAGCACAGACTGCTAACCCATCCATGAGCTTTACGGTCAGTGATTTGTAATGGGCCTATAATATACTGTAATATATGATTGCATCAGGCTTTAGTGGTACATTGTTATCTGTCATGTTCAGAATGACCCAAATACTGAGCTGATTTAGCAGAATGGTTATGACTAGCATCAAACGGTTCGCTTATCCAAACAATCTAGCTCCTGTCTATATCACTGTTCTGTTGAAGCCACATGCTCCTTCAAGGTCTTTAAGGTCTGCAAACCAGTCTCTTCTTGTTGTCCCTCAAACACCGCTCAAGAGCAGAGGGGATCGAGCTTTTACAGTCGCAGCCCCGAGACTGTGGAATGGATTGCCTCTTCATGTCAGACTGGCCCCCAGCCTTCCGTTTTTTCACGAGTTCACACTTACATACAATTAAAGGGAATAAAGTATAATGCGAATTTGGCCCGAACCCAGAGTACCCCCCCCCCCCCTCCTGTATGTAAAGTGGTTTAGGACTAGAAGAGTGGAGAAGGGGTGGTGGAGGGACGCTGCTAAACTGTCAGAGAAATGAGGTGAGACTGCTGAGTCTATATATACGCGTTTTAATCATGATTGCTGAGTGCTCTCCACCCGTGTTAATTATCTGAACGTGCTTCTGGATGAAAGACTGGATGAAAAAGAAATGGTTAAAAACTAAATCAACCTCAAAATACTGTAAATCACAAGATTTTTTTAACACATTTGTGGATTCATTACATTTAAACAGCTGCAAATGTGTGCTGCGTTCCTTAATGAAGTCACGAGTACTGAACTCAAGCTTTTGGATGAGAAATAATGAACTTGCGAAAACATTTACTTCAGTGGCACACAACCGATATAGAAATTACCTACAGATTTTTATTATCTGACAACATACAGTTTGAGCATATAGATCAGACAACAGTTTACTCAGTCTGGGAGATGGTGACAGATAGATAATACACAGGCTTTTCCTCTCAAGGGCAGTAGCAATGTTTTTGCTCCCTTGTACCTAAGAAGTCTTTCTTTATTGGAACCTTAATCTGAAAAGACAGACATGATGGTTACAATTACAGTGGCTGAAGAATACTTGTTCTCAACAGGATGTTGATGTGATTATTACGCAGGAAGGTTTTTTCTTCATTGCTAAGAGTTTTTGTACAGGCCTCAAAGGCATCTATCATTTCACATTTCACACTTGACTGCAAACACTGCTATTTCAGATCCATAGTGATGTGGAGGAAATTGTTTAGTAGATACATTCATCCTTTTTTCAAATTCTGTTGCTTGGCAGTTGAAAAAGTCTACAGTCTACAGTCTCAAAAAGGGGCAGAATCGGAAAAGTACCCCCGAGCCAAGATACAGACTCAGGTCGCCCGAAGCACAACCACACCATGTGTCAGTACACTGCCCATAAGGCTATTGGCTCCAAAAACAGGCTCTTTATTATATGTATAAGCTAAACAACTACTCCCACTCCTTGTTCTCATTAATAGCTAAATAAGACCCATATTTAGGCTGACTTCATCTAAATAAAGTAGACACAGGACTGAAAGACTGAAAGAAATAGCATTGCCAAGGAAGGACAGACATAATGAAAAATTCAGTGTTTATCTAATCTTAAGATTCTCGCTGCCAATCACATAACAAGTTGGGTGTGAAAAAAGAGAAACAGAAAGAGATGTGTTTGTCATTAAAGTAGTTTTTTTTTTTTGGCAAAGCAGAACGATGTACATTAACCTGCAACTGATGTCTGTAATAAGAGCTAAATCGATGTCTGTCAATGCTGTTTTAGGTGTTTTCCCTTTTTTAGGGGTTAAAATGAATGGTAAATCTAAGGTGCAAAAAATAACGGGATAGATCATATAAAAGCGAAATGCTTATTCAGACCAGATGTCTGAGATACCACACAGCTTTGTTTCATCTCTAAATAAGTGTAGAGATTTGGATTAGATGGAAATTATTCTTACTCCAGCCTTACAGCCAGCTGGGCCTCAGAATGTTCCAGAGTGAAGAATCCATTCCATCTCTGTAGGGAATTCTGCCTTTGAGATACCGGTCATCACACTCAAACTCCTTTCACTGCATGGGTGAAATTCAGTGGAATTGCTTTTAGATGAGATACACCTGTGAACTTTTCTTTTTTACAAGAGAATGTTTAGTCTGACGGCAAAAAAAGAGGTCCAAAACCTATGGAGTTAAATGTGAAAAAAAATCTGTATTATGAATGCTTGCTCTTGTCACTCAGATAATCAGTGATTCAAATTAATTTTTATGTTTATGTCATATATTCAAAAATGTGAGGCTGATACAATTGTCCTGATATAAAAAACAATGAATTATATAAAATATTATTAAGTTTGAGAATCTTTATTCTAATATTTATATCTAATATGTAATATTTTTTTAGTATTAAAAATGATTTCTGCCTCAATGATCTCTAAAGTTGAAAATATGCCACATTCTCTCTTTGCTGCACAAAAGAGTGCGAATCAACACGAAAAGAGTAACACTTTCATATTAGTAACCCGTGCTGTACAGTACAAGTATCTGACAACTTATAACACATCTATCACAGCTATCACTAGCACAGCAGGCAAATCAATGTGAGCTCAAGAATAACAACTCTCCAATGGGATTTTAATATAAGTTGTCAGCAAGAACATATTTATTCTTGCTCAACCTCATTTTTCTTGAACCCACCTTTCATCATTGTTTTTAGTGAGTTCTCTCACATTCAGTCAAGGATATCAGTGTCTCATGCTGCTCACATATTCTTTGTTTTGGGGCATTAATTGTATTCAATACGAATGTACAGTATGAATGTTATTCTTTGATTTTGAAAGGCAAAATGTTAAATCTCCTCTTTTACTCATTGCAGGTAAATACGTCTATCAACCCATGACCAGTGTATGCCATCTTCCGAGCACACTGGTTCCAGTTGCCCCCTCGGGTCACACCCACACTATGAACCTGTCCATCTCGCTGGCTGAACGCTTTCTTAGGACGGCTCCCAAGTTCCGAGCTCCACCCTGCCTAGAGTCTCCCAAATTCTGCGTCATCTCTGACCTCTTTGTGGATGATTACATGGTCAAACGTATCAACGGTAAGATGTGTTATGTGCAAAGGCCGCCTCCACCTACACCGAATCCCACACACCAACCCCAAACGCCGGGATCTCAACTTGAACCCCAACATACCAACAAGCACAGACAGCAAGTGGGCCCAACTGCTAAACACGGTCAACCAAACGAGAAGATCTCAGGCCCTAAAATGGACCACTGCTCCTCTCCCTCCAGCTCAGAAGACTCTGGAATAAATGCATTGGGTCTGCACTACATGGAATCATGCGATGAGGACTCCTGCGTGGATGATGATGATGATGATGATGAGGAAGAAGAGGATGACGAGCTGAGTACTGATGGGGACTCCAGTCCCGGTAGCCTCTGGGACCAGGATGAGTGCACTGTACTGTCACCGTCCAAATCAATGGTTGAGATCATTGAGAAGATTGAGACTACTGTTTGACGTGCCTGTCAGTTAATGCCACAATTCTTTAGTCACGGAAACACTTCCCTACACTATCCTATCTGCAGGTGCATGAGTTCAATGAGCCAGTGCAAGCACACACTCCCTGTTATGGCAATGCCATTCGAGGTTGTCCCAGAAAATCTTTGAGAGATGAGTCATGGAGACTTCCTGTACTTACTACAACTCTCATTTTCCCTATAGTCTGTTACGCATGGTGAGGCTAATGTAGGTTACACTCAAGTAAGTGCGCTGACATACACATATCGTCAGAACTATGACCAAATGGGACTCAATACATGATAGAATATTTCATGGATGAACAGATGTATCAAAGTCAAAATCAAAAGCATGAGGCTACCCAGGGTATGTCTCTCCCCAGAGAGCTCAGCCACACTCTGTCTAATGCATAGAAGTGGAAGAGGTAATGGCTGATGCAATATGGAGAGATCAAGACTAAGACGGTATGTGTGTGTTAGGAGGATGGAGAGTGCTACAAAGATATAAGGAGAAAGAGTGAGGCAGAGAGAGAGGCTTTCAACGTCATGTTAGCAGGACCAGTTAGAACAGTGGCTAAATCATGCATGAGCTCAGAGGACGGTAATGAAACTTTGTGATGAAAGGTGATTGAAGCTCCGTGCTTGAGGGAATGCCCTTTCGCTCAAACTCTCTCACACAGAGATTCCCTAGAGGCTAAGGCAAGGGTACATGAGGGTTTCTTGTCTGGCACCAGACTATGTGGGAAGGACCCATCCTCCCATCCTCATAGTCCTCGAGGTTTGTGGCTTCTTTAGGAGTGGTATACAACTTTTTGACAATCAGTTATAGAAAAAGGAGGTTTAAGATGAATTGAGAAAGAGGAAAGATTAAAATTGTGTCATTTGTTTCCCAGGAACCTCATTGTGATCTTTGTTCCATTTTGTCATGCGCCTGTACCACTTTGTTTGAAGTATGTGGTGTCAGTGTACATCGACAAAACCAAAGGACTGCTTAGGGGCCATTCACACAAGGGACAGGGTCTTGCGTCCATCTGCATTATTTTTGTTGTTGGTCTATCTAAATGTGATGTATGTTATTTGTCTTTACAGAACATCTCACTGTTTTTTTGTTTTACTGCAGAAAAAAAAAGTCATACAGCTTTGGAACGACTTAAAGGTCAGTAAATGATAACAGATTTTTTGGATGAACCATCCCTTTAATATGCCACATCAAGTAATGACTGTTTTAAAACAGAACAAATTTGAGGATTTAGGCAGGATATGTGAATTTAAATATGGACACGTGTATTGAGGACTTATTTTAGCAACAATGTACAGAAAGTAATGCTCCAGTAACATTTACGATCATTCATTTTGGAGATACTGTTTACAAAGCTTGAATTGCATTCAAGGTATCAATTTTTTGAGTTTGTGCAATCAAGGGAATCAAACCCATGGCCTTGGTGTTTCTAGTGCCAGGCCTGATCAGGAATGCTATAAACCAGCCTTCAGGTCAGTTCCGTTGCCCCTGTCTAGCTGTATTTAACGCAAGAACACACCCTGTGTGAAGGGCCCCTTAGTGTCACTGAAATCACATCTTTGAGACCTTCTCTGGCTGCAACAGTTTCAGTTATTCTTAAGGGTCTAAGAACATTTATTCCATTCAGACTTGACATAGCATCTCCAGGTCTCATTTAATACTTGTATTCAAGTTCAACTTATTGTATTGAGACCAAAAATAAGACAACCCAAGCACAGTTATAGACTGGCCAAAAATGGAGGGAAAAAAGTGTGTCAGGACCTATGTGTCAAGAAGTGCTTCTTTACCCTGGTTCATTAAGCACATGCAACCACTCCAGTGTGTTTGTTTCTGTGAGGACTTGACTTGGGGGTCAGCCATATTGTAGACCAGGGGTGCCTAGTCCTATCCCTGGAGATGTACCTTCCTGCAAATTTCTGCTCCAACCCTGATTAACTGGCCGTTTAAACTACACTGTTTTCAACTAAAAATGGAAAACTTGTAATGCATTTTGGACTATTCATTTACACAACAATGGTGTTCTGGGGGCCTAAAAAAATGCAGACACATGAATCCGTATAAACGGTGACGGCATCCACATGCGTATTACGTGTTTAGTCTATAGACATGCACGTTTGGCACAATTGCTCTGTAAAAGAATGCTTATGTGCACAGGTGCGTTGTCTTTCTTTACAAAGTGACATCACCATCTACTTGCCTGGCATGCATAATACAGCGCTTTTAGTTATTTTCGTGGATCCATGTAAATGGGGATCATTTTGACAATGTTGTCATCTGTACAAAGAAAATTTTTTTAGTACATCGTCGTCAGATTCGGGAGCGTCAAACACAGGTCGATCCAACACACCTGTCTGTAATTATCAAGTGCTCCTGAAGATCTTAATTAGCTGGTTCAGTTGTGTTTGATCAGGGTTGGAGCTGAACTTTGCAGGAACAGATCTCCCAGGAACATATTGGAGATATGTTGTAGACTACCCCTGTTGTAGACAAAGTCTGCATCCGAAATCGTATACTTATAACCATACTATATAGTTGGTGATACGATGGACACTTTACTATCCCATGAGGCCACAGGGGAGAGGATTTATAAATGGCAACTGACACTGGGTCACATGATAATGAAAACATGGTGGATGTAGTAGGCCTACGTCCAGATTGCACTCATACTACACACATTCATACTATTTAGAACATACTTTTTTAGTGGTTGCGACGTAAATTCAAAATTAGCACCTATTTAATGCGATTTCGGATGCAGCTTTAAGGGCTGTTCACAGAACGCATTTTTTTCATTCCACAGGCTATTTATTCAATGTAAACTCACTAGACGGACGTCTTTAATAGTTGTGCTCTGGTCTTGCGTATTTTGCAGCGTCTCGCTCACTACACAGTGTTTTTAAAAACGCAGCACTCAAGTTAAAAGAAGTTCAACTTTTTTAAAAATGCGTCTCTAGACCTTGCACTTTTTTTTCGTTCCATTGACCAGCGTCTTATGTTTTGTGCGAACCGGCCTTGAGTGTCTGATCGCACTGCTGTCACTGCTGAGATGGAATACATTCCTACATGAAATATCAAAACTGCACAGAGGATTCACACATCAATGTCTTGCTCCATATTTTTAAAGGGATTACAACTTTGTTAACCAAAAACTTTATGACATTATATTTGCTAATTATGGGGCAATGAGCTGAGACTGCCAAGGATGTACTAACTGGGTGAAAACCAATTGAAGTTATGGCTCAAAGATGTAACACTAGCTTAGCGTTTGCTAAACCTATGTAATATATACATTAAGCACATATTTACCCTCACTGCCTGAACCAAATTATCCATTTTGGAGTTATGCTGAAAATATGATGGAAACTGATCATCACTGAAGGACCACAATCCAGTGGTGCAGGTGTGATTGTCTCATTGTTACAGAATGAATGAATATGACTATCCCTGTCTCTGCAGTTTCATATCAGGGACTGATACTGTAGCTACAAAAATATTCTGTAGATACATAATGTTTAGCAAATATTAAAATATACCCCTTTTTCTCTTTTTTTTCTTATATCAATTATTGTTACTTAACTTTTTTTTCTTATAAAGAAAT
Source organism: Meda fulgida (assembly GCA_030578275.1). Classification (NCBI taxonomy): domain Eukaryota; kingdom Metazoa; phylum Chordata; class Actinopteri; order Cypriniformes; family Leuciscidae; genus Meda; species Meda fulgida. Next base: position 24,838,582 of record CM060616.1, on the reverse strand, counting down.
ATTGAAAATAAGAAATGTTTCTGTCTTTCTTTCTGAAAATATGTTGATGTTAGTGGATCTCAGAAACTAACATGATGTATTTTACAGAATTTTTTTTTGTGTGATTATTGAGCTGTTAAAGGCTAACTGCTTTGGCCTTTTAATCCTTGATAATCCTAGAGAAATTCCAGTTAAATTTGCCACCTTCATTATCAGAAAAGAAGACATGTGGGAGTTGTAGAGGAATACTTAGCAAAGAAGCCTGCTTGAAGCCAGTGAAGCAGTAAGACCTTATGCCTACTTGGAAAACAGATGGGCCTAGTAAATGGAAATGGCTCCATGGAATGCAAGCCTGAACCAATGAAATAACAAACAACACAACTTCCTCTGTTGCTGTGCACACTTTCATCTCTTTACGATTACATCTGGAGAACTAGGTTGTTTTACAAAACCACAAATGGTCTTTGTGACCACTAACAGGTAAGAAATGTAACTATGTAACATGTAACAAATTAACGGGTGTAGCTCTTGAATACGTGGAAATAATATAGTACAATTATCAATTAATTGCTAATCTACAAATAGCACATTTAATTTAGTAATGAAAAAAAAAACTGTTTCATAGTTGGTCTACCCCAGTGAAAGCAGCTCTGCAGAGCTGGACAGTACTGAAAACATTTACTTGAGTACTGTACTTAAAGGCACTTTTTGAGTATCTGTACTTCACTTGAGTATTATTTTTTCTGGAAACATGACTTTAACTTCACCACATTTGAAAGACAAATATTGTACATTGCACTCTACTATTTCTATCATGATCCTAGTCATTATGTATCAGCTTTGAAAGTCAGTGAATGATTTTTTTTTTTTTTTTTTTTTGCAGATGTCAAAAACCATTAATCACTCTAGTAAGGTCACGTGAAGTTCAATGATTTCCCAGTATTTTTTTTTTACACTGATTAGTTGATGGCAAAACGGAAGCACGACCATACAGTTTATGATCAGGTTATGATTTATGAAGTCAAATGATTTACCATGTATTTGCCAACATTGACCAAAAAAAAAAAATACTTTTGATGATCCAGCAAGTGATCCAGCTCAGTTCAGTTCTCATCAAATAGTGTCAGTACAGTCAGATAAAAAATATTGCTGAACATTAAGTGTTCCCAAGTGCCGGGAGCCATAGACGGACCTATAGGCTAGCCATAGAAGTGGCAGTGTGGAATGATTTCTCAGAGAGCTGCTCGGACTAAGTTTCCTGCTGGGACAATTCATTTTCAATTGAGAGTAGAGGGTGGAATGGAAACAATCGAAACAATTCTTTAAGCTAGAGAAATGGAGTGTCTGACATCACTGCCAAAATCTGCCATTGTGAAGAATGGTTGAAAAGGCAATATATCATACTATATATTTAACATTAGAGGAATTATGAGATTATTCACAATTATAAGAAATAAAGTTCACATTTATAACTCTCTGCTGAAAACATGCTTCCATACATTCTCGTACTACAAGTCCATTTAAAGGGGTCCTATTATGCCCTTTTACACAGTCTTAATTTCGTTTTTAGCGGGTATAGAATATGTTTTCATGCTTGATTGTTAAAAAATGTTACATTATAACAGCACTTCTCTCCCCAGTCTAGCTCGAGCACACACGGTTTCGATGAAGCCCGTCCTTCTAAAATACAAAATTGGTTAGCTGGCCCAGTGTGTTGTGATTGGAAATGCTTAGCGCGTGTTAGGAAACATCACACCCGTTCAGTGAGTTCACAGAGGGATCAACTATAGAGTCAATATAATGCCACGTAGTTTTGCAAAAGAATAAAGTATATATATACTTTATATATTTATATATATATATATATATATATATATATATATATATATATATTGACTCCATAATCAACAGACCCTGACAATGTTAACGAACAAGAGCACAGACTTAGCATGCATGGATTTCAGAGGACGTTTCAGAATGGTATGTTTTTTGTCATTTTCTTATTGATTATAGATACGTTGTTATACACTATTTAATCATATTTGTCGAAAAACGATGGTAATACAATCAGTAATCGACCACAAAAAGGGGGTGAACAGTCTTACAAAAGAAAGAGCTTACTAAAGCTACAGTAAACACTACATCAATACTATAATGTTAGTTAGCAGGCTAGCTGAGGCAAAGCTTTGCCCTTTATTTATATCATAGCAACTACATAAAACTTTAGAAAACACAATTACAAATAATAAGACATACCTACAAGTTGTGATCCATAAACAAGAGATTGTCTAGAAAAAAAATGGGAATGGCTACATCTTTTGGGAGAAGCTTTTGTGCGTATAGCCTGCATTGTACTCTCTTATAGGTTCTGGAAGCTGTTCTACATTAAATATTCAGCACACAGAAAAAGGTTGTGGTTATAATCTTCAGGAACAGTGTTAAAAATACATTTTAACCTCTCTAAGTTTGTCTGCCTTAGGACAAACTTTACCGGGGTGCAAAAAACAGCGACAACACTCTTCATCTTCTCTAGCGCAGACAAAACTAGATCCCATTATAACCTACAAAAGTGCATTTGCAGATGTACAATACCATTCAAAATTTTGGGATCAGTACATTTCTCTTGTTCTCACCAAGGCTGCATTTGATCAAAACAGTGTCAAATTTTATTGCAATTTAAAATAACTTTTCTACTTTACTATATTTTAAACATTGGTTAAAAATATTAAAATGTATTACGTGTGATGGTAAAGCTGAATTTTCAGCATCGTTACTATAGTCATTAGTGTCACATGATCCTAGAAATCATTATAATATTCTAATTTCTTCTTCTTATCAATATTGAAACCGATTGTTTTGTTATGTAGATACATAACAAAACAATCGGTTTCGATATTGATAATAAGAAATTAGAATATTAGAATATATATGTAAAAATGTTCCTACTGAGGTAACCCTCTATGAGAATAATTATGAATTCACAGCTAGAGAAAAAAGATTTTATATTTTACAAATATGTAAGACTAAAATCATTTTCCAAAATTAGTTTTCTACATCTGACCTTTGACCTTTTTTAGGGTGCCATCATTTATACATGACCTTTTCCTATTAGTTAAATTATTTTTGGTAAATTGTCTAAAACTTCACACACATTTAAATGCATTTTCACTATCTGAAAAGTGGTGAAAAGCCTAACGTGTTAGTGTTTCAAAAAGAAAAAAAAAGAAAACATTAAAAAGCTTTATTAACATTCCATTTCATCTTGTGCTATTGACTCACGTGTCAAAAACTTGACCCAAATTCAGATGCAACTTCACTGCCTGTGAAACCATGTCTTAGTGTCTTAGTGTAAAAAAAAACATTGTTTCTTTCTTGGAATTCCAAATCAATGATTGTAGCACAAGTGAAAATCTCCAAGACTCTTCTTTTTCTGTGTATCCCACACTTTCCATGCATAACTCACTTTTGACCAATAGATAGTGCCATCTTTCCTGACCTCTGGTTGTAGTGTGAATCACATCTTCCAAACCGGCATAGTATGTACCAAAATGTCTGACGTCCACAACAATCCATGATTTGTATAATCTTCATCTCTTCATTTCACTGATTCTATCCTTGATCTTCAACTTCTTTCTCTATTTCTATGATGCACTGCATTTTTGATGCACTACCGTCACTATTATCAGTACTTTCTGGAAAAGGTACAGCTTTTCCTCTCTGTCTTCTATAAACTTGCTAACATCAACCTACAACACAAGCAAAAAGGCTATTATACTGACTGCCATTACTGAACAATAGTGACGCTACATCGAAAATAAATGTATTAAAAGGACTTTGTCATTTATGCATGATGCAGATATTTGGGTTTTTGAGTTATTGTTTTACTAAATGTGCATTCAAAATTACCAAAATTTGTACTTTTATTAGCTGAAGGGGGTCATATGATACTTGTAATGAGTCATCGGATTGAGAATCCATCTGCAGCTTTATTATCTTAGAGTCAAAAACAGGCACAGGCTAGGTCGAGGCAGCAAACATTCACAGTGTAAGAGGACAGGCAAGAGGTCTGGGCAGGAATACTGACAATCACAATCCAATAGACAGCCAAAGGTCGGGGAAGGCGGCAAAGAATCAAACAACGAGAAACAGTCCAAGATCAAACACAGAATAATAGTCCACAGTAGAAACACTCAGAAATGATCACCACAGCAAATCAAGACTTTGCAACGTGGTGTGTGTGTGGAGTGTTAAATAGTGTCTGTGTGATAAGCTGCAGGTGTGTGTGTAATCAGTCCCAGGTATGAGGGCCTATGGGAATTGTAGTCCGAATAGTACCCGTCAATGTTCTGGTGAGAGCTCCCTCTGGTGATCCGAATGAAGCGGAGAGGAAGCCTCTCTTGCAACAATACTAATTTCTTTTTTCTTTTCTTTTTGGTTGAACATTATTATTGTATTTTAAATGCAATTTTCTTGGTTCCTTAGCTTAACTCCCCATAGGGGGTAAAAATATTGTTTTTTTTTTTTAAATAAATCTTACTGACCCTAAATTTTTGTTTATATTTGTGTTATATGACATCCCCTTTTCTTTGTAGATAGTGTAATACTACATGCACTAACATGCTATATATAGGCCACTGCAATGACATAAAATGAATGATGCAATGCAACTAGAACAGACCTGCAACAGAGCACAGACTTATAAATGCAGGGCTGAGAAAATCTATCTGTGTCTATAAAGTCTATCAAGACTTTAAATCAATCCCACTCAACTACTGGTGGGGGGTACCAGACTCCATCAGTCGAGAGAATAGAATGACTACGGCAGTGCATAACAACATTAAAAGACTCAAAGTGATGGGTGAACCCGTTGAGTGAAATAGTCACGTCATTGTACACAAATCTGAAGAATCTTCTCAATAATACAGCACACAGGAAACACATACTAATGAGGAAACATACATTTTAGATCCAGCATGCACTCATGTATGTCAAAAAGACGTACATCTGTGGATCGAAGGAGAGAGAGACGTAAACAAATAAAGCTACAAGGTATCCGGTAGAGAGAGAGAGAGAGGGAGAAGACTCATCTCTGAACTCAGAAAAAAAGTAAACTAAAATGCACATTCAGTCTTAAGTCCTTAAATGCAGACCATCCAATAACACAGAGCTGATTTTATTAGATATGCACTCTACTTGAAACCATTAGAGAAGAATTAGACCATTACCCCTGGGCTGGCATTATTTGCAGATAGTAAACAGTCATTTCTTTCATTGTCAGAATGTGGTGGTGGGGTTCATTCGGTTTGAGGAGGGCTGTTGTTGTTAATCTTCATGAAGACAGTGCAGCGCAGCAGGCGGACAGCTAGACTGAGAAACATCCATAGAATCCAGCTAATTAATCCAAGCTAACCCAAGGCAACAAAACATCATCTGGCTTACAAACGCAAAACTGTGAAAAGCAGACCTTTTCTTTGAGTTTAAAATTAGGTTTCCTTCCATTAAAATATTTGGATTACCACTGTAAAAATGTGAAGTAAGCTTTAGAAACATCTAAATGAACGTGACAGAATGATTGTGTTCGGTCCATCTTTTAAAATTGACTTAACATATTAAAATAACATTACATTGAGGTGCCATTTGCATCCTTATTGGTGTTATTCAAATATATTCCTTACCAGAAGTTATGACTTCTAAGACGTATGCTTATGTACTCAATACTGTGCTGTAGTGAGTTGCTAGCCCATCATGACATTTCTGCAGAGCTGAAGACTGTGTGTTTGCTGTTTGCCATTCAGAATTAATTTTTGAGAATGTCAGTTTAAAATTCCTGAATATAAATTCACATTTTAATATAAAGAAGTACTTTGAATTTATTTGGCCAATTCAATTCAAAGTCCAACATTTGAAGTGTAAGCAACCCAGTTTCATAACCATCATTGGCCCCATTGCAAAATACTTTAATAGACCCTAGCTCCCCCGCTTTTATTTTTGATTATTCTGTGAAAAATTTGAATATGCAGAAACTAAAATGAACTTTCCGGTAACACTTTACAAAAAGGTTTTGTTTGTTAACATTAGTTAATGCATTAACTAACATGAATTTACAATGAGCAATATGTTGTTGTTGTTGTTTTTTACATAATTTAATCATGTACGTTAATACTAATACAATTGTTCATTGTTTGTCCTTGTTAGTGCACAGTGCATTAACCAATGTTAACATAAAATATTATTATTTTCTTATTATCAATTAATATTGAGATAAATATTATCTACACTAAAAAAATGCTGTGTTGTTTCAACCCATGTTTGGGTCAACAAAACCAACAGTTAGTTTAAATTAACCTATAGGTTTAAACTGTTTCATTTAAACCAACGGTTGGGTTTGTGTAAGATTAATAAATGCTATTGAAGTATTGTTGGCTTGGCTGCTGTAATAATCGCACAAATTACTCTGAAAAAAGCAGTATTCAATATAAAAATCCATCTCAGGCAAGCTCAGAAGAAAATACAACCAACAAAAGACATCGTGGAACAAAGAACAGAATGAACTCAGGGCTTATATACATACAGAGATAGTTAACGTAGAAACAAGACAGGTGTGATGAACTAATTAACTGCCAAGGGAACAAATGACAGTGAACATGGGCAAACCGAAATGGAACAAAACACTAACTCTGAACAAAACAAAAGTATAACCCTGACAACTGACATATTTGAAAAAAAAAATGTCTCAAGTATCTTTTGATGTTTTTACAGGGAAACCTAATTCAGAAATTGTTTTTTTTTCTGTTAAAATACTGCTTCCTATCCAAGCCTGACATGCAGAGACCACTTTTCACACGTTTCACACATGCCATGATTTTTTCATTTTGCTATGCTAGTGAATGAAATCACACACTTCACCTCTAAATCTTATCCAAACAAACATGTAAGACATGTTGAAGAGTGATCTAAAAAACAACAACAGCGTATATCATCTCGTTCCATGCACAGGGATATCTTCTAAAATAGTAAGGGGCACAAAGACTATGGATCAAAATATGGATATGAAGCATCACCAGCGTTCAACAGCAGAAGGGAAATAGTGTTTTAATTGTTGTTTGATTACCCTGAACACAAATAAGTCAATGATGATGATGAATTACTATTGTGAATATTGAGGAAAGGTCCTTGAAGATCACTCATGAGCAAAAAATATCTCCAAACAGATTGGAGTTTCTCTCAAGAGTATGATAGCCTTCCCAAGGCATAAAACATGATGCGCTGAAAAGATTTAGAGCCCACCAAGATAAATAGTGAACTAACATTTCTCGTTTAATGTCCAGCAGCGATAGGCTCAGACATCTCATTGTATGTTGTATTTTGAGGGTGGATGATTTCAGGTAAATTGCCCAGATTATTGACTTTGGAATTAGCATGACACTATTAAATGCAGCACAGCCAATGAAAGCCTTGGCAGAGCAATTATTTAACAACACATTCGGTCAAGGACTCCATAATTGCCCTCTCTATCTTGTTAAGCCTATAGTGTTTTTTCTTTCCATAGACTGAATATTCACAGTGTGAGCAGAGCTCTGAGTCAGATCATTAAAAACGGAAGAAAAAAGGGAATGGAGACCAAACACACTCTTCCACAAAGCTCAATCAACCCAATCATAAGGGCAACGAAACCTCTAGCGCTGCTTCATTTACAATTCACAAGTTAGTTTGTCAGTGTTATTACAGATGAATCATAATTCTTTAGTTGTGTTAATTGCTGCTGCGTAAAATTCATTGTTGAAGAAATTATTTTAAACAAACATTTTTAAAGTGGATGGTCTCTCATACTTCAATGAAAGGCACACATCAGGAGAATAAAAAATAAATTACATGAAGCTTCAAATATTGTGACTAGCTATGATGTGAGTCTTATTTACCCTCCATTGAACATTTTTATTTTAGGTTTGACTGTTGTTTTCCAGGAAAATTGGGGAAAATATTAAGGTAGTTCATCTGTTCTGCAAATTTATATGGCGATTAGGGTTACCAGGAATATAAGTGATAGTCTCAGTTTCTCAGAAAAGGGACACTCGCTTTTTTATACCACATATTCAGATTGGGTTTTAAGCATTCCAATGGTGGCAGGTGACAGTTTGACCACATTTAAAATAAAACCAAATGCTAAACAGTCATAGTGTATGTCTGCATTTATATGCATAAGAAAAGATGTTCAAATGTATTTAAGATGTAATCACTTTGATGTTTGCACAATAACATCCTTCTTTTGCACCAGTTCCTTCTAATTATGTTCCTATTCTAAAGACCACAAGAACCAGACAAGTTCTCCGCACAGACCTATGACCAGCTTTGTCTCCATGCTAGCGTGATGAATCCAATCTTCAAACAAAAGGACCTAATCACACTTTGTTTGTTCGTTGGCCAGAGAAGAACTGGCTTGGGAACTTGGGAACTGACTGGGCTTGGTTTCTGAGCCTGGACGATGGCATCACTGTTTTCTGAAGAACTGCTTTATACATGAAATGAACTGATTTAATAATCTTTACAAAGGAACTGAATCAACACTGAACTGACTTCAGCTCAACAACGACACTATTTTCTTTTAGAGCTGCTGTACAGCTGCAACATTGAATCATTTATGAATGTAAAGCTACTTTGAAACAATCTGCACTAAGTGCTATAGAAATAAAGGTGACTTGACTTCTGAGATTTTTTTTTGTAACATTGACACTTCTATTCAAAAATTATTCCAATGCATTAAATTCTTAAAAGTTTCAGGTTGTTTGGTGTAAGACAAAATACAGGACTGTCATATTAAACAGTTCAATTTGGCAACCAAAAAGCACACAATGTCTGCATCTGTAAAAAATAAATTAAAAGAATAATAATGTTATACTAAATTATCACACATATCAGTTTAGCTTCTACCATAGCAAATTAAATCAGAAGATAAATAAAATTAGAAATATTTATAAGACTGTCACAAGTGTTTTATATTTTCAGATTTTTAATTAGGACTACAAATTCAGTGAGAAAAGTGCACCACTGGTTTTTGTCTTTGTCTTTATATTTCCGATATTATTTTATAAAATTATTTTATAGTATATAATTGTCTGATGCTGGTAGATCACACGCATGAAAATACTTTAAATAGTCTTTAATAAACAAAACAAATAATCCACAGGAGAAAGCTAGAGTACAAATACAAGAAAAACAGGATAAACAGTTGTCAAATTAGAAACATATCAAACACTACTACTGTACCACCTGACCACTGCTGTGCAGACCGATCAGTGAATGACATCAAAGTACCGCGAGAGCAATTCGAAAGCCGATATGAGCTTTATTTACTGTAGGCTAATTACCACATGGCGTTAACGCACTAATACACAAAAGAATCTAAACTAGACACCGGTGAAAAATCAGGTACACAATCAATATAAGCGGAAACATGAGAACAAAGCAAACAGAACACGGAAACAACATGATAAAATAAAAGTCCATGAAAACAGAACATAACCCTGACAATAATATCCATTATTACATTCTATATAAAGTCTTTCCAAAAAAAGAAAAAAAAAGAGAGCCAACCAAACAAGGCCATTCAACCAAAAGTTAACATTCAACCAAATAAAAGTGCAAATGGAATAAAAATGCCAAACTTCTCACAGCAATAAAAACATGTTAGTCTTAAGGTAGGCTACAGTTGAATGAAACTTACACCACGATGTATTGAAGACTTTGCAGGACATTTGTTCCATTCACTCGATTTGTTTCCCATGATGGAGTGATGGAATTCTGAGGATGACTATAGCCAGCCTGAGGAGATCTTCTTGCTCGAAGCCCTTCATGCTTTCAGCTCGTATAGCAGCTGGCCTGCCTTGATCTTCCTTCCTTGGCATCAGTGTTACCTAGCAACTGCCAGTGTTCAATCTTATACAGCACATGCCAAAGATGTCTCATTCTAATTCCATTTATATGTTTATAGATTTTAAAATGTGGTTTAAGTGTCCAAATGATTTTGACCCACATTACTCATGGGCTCTGAGGGTCTGAAAACACTAGTGAAAATGCTGTTTTTGCATTGTTACTGTTCTATTACATTTTCTACGATAAATTATTTCTATGATACTTATCATGATATATGATTGATTATTATCACCAAATAATTTTTTTTGTCGTAAATTTCATTCCAAAGTTACTTTTCCAAGTAACAAGTTTCAAGTTTCAAATCCAAGTTAATTTTGTCTAAAACTTGGTTATATTTAAGTTTTTTTTTCACTAAAAGAATTTAGTATTTGTCTATTCAATTATTTATTTATAATACACTTAATATATTAGTAAAATTTCTATCAAAATATTTGAGAATGGATAATTAAACATCTGTTTCAAGAACCACAAATATTACTTGATTCTGGTCGATCTGCTGTTCACTGATCGATTGCTCCTGTCTGCCTTCCTGCCTGCTGTGAGTTTGTTTGCGTCGAGGCTGTAAGCTCTACGCCTCGTATTAGCTTTGTATTTCTTTCTGTTTTGAACCATCATTTACTATCATTCCTAGTTGTTTATATTACTAAATATAGTTTACCCACCATCTCAGATTAACCTTACATCGCTAGCTTCCGTTATTGTTAGCACAGAACGCGTGTTTACGCGCCACCCGCGCTCATTTATTTATTATTTATTTTCTCTCGCGCGCCCGCGCCTTTGAGTTGATAAAAGCCCAGGTAAGTAAGAATCAGTCAACACAAACGGTGAGTAATGTCTTGTCCTGTTATTGTCACCTGTGTCACATGTCATATGTTTAGTGTAGCCTTCTCCGATGGCAATATAGGATTTATTTGTGATAAATGCAAGGAGACAGTCAGGCTGACGGAGAAGATTTCAGAGCTAGAGACACGCATCCAAACTTTAATTGAGGATAGTAAGGATAGTACTAGAGCTTTAGATACTATTTTGGATGCGCCTAGCATAGTGAACTCTGTACATGATTCGGTTCCGGCTGAAGTAGAGCCCAGGCAGCAGGGCAGATGGGTGACCGTGAGAGATCGCTCTAGTCGCGGATTAAAAAACCACTCTTCCGTTCCGATTACCATAACAAATCGATTTGCCCCACTCAGTGAAACACCCACTGAGAATTCTGTTGATTGTGCCCTGGTAATTGGTGATTCGATCACACGGAACGTGAAAATAGAGACACCAGCCACCATAGTCACATGTTTGCCGGGAGCCAGAGCGCCTGACATCAAAGCAAATTTAAAAGTGCTGGCTAATGCTAATCGTAAATTCTCTAAGATCATTATTCATGTCGGCACTAATGATGTTCGACTCCGCCAGTCGGAGATCACCAAAATTAATATTAAAGAGGTGTGTAAACTCGCAAGTACGATGTCAGGCACTGTAATTTTCTCTGGCCCCCTTCCTGTTCGCAGGAGTGATGAGATAGTTAGCAGATTGGCCTCACTCAATGGTTGGTTGTCTAAGTGGTGTCCGTTGAATAATATAGAATTCATAGACAATTGGAAAAGTTTTTGGGGCAAGCCTGACCTGTTGAAAAGAGATGGTGTTCATCCCTCCTGGGATGGTGCTGCTCTTCTCTCTAGTAATATGGCACATAGTCTTAGAGCTAAAACATGACAATCTGGGGCTCAGGTCAGGAAGCAGACAGACTGGCTAAACCGACCGTCTGCTAGCGGCCTCGCGTCACCAAGGTCAGATAAATCCCATCACATAGAGCCTCTTTCACCTAGATATCATCATATAGAGACTGTGTCTGTTCCCCTAATTTGGAAATCCAAAAAACGTCAGGTAAAAAATTTAATTGATGTTCAACAAATAAAAAACAGATATAATACAGATGAACAAATGATAAAGCTTGGGTTGCTGAATATTCGATCCCTTACTTCAAAATCGCTCATAGTTAATGATATGATTTCAAGTTATAATCTAGATGTGCTGTGTTTGACAGAAACCTGGCTAAAACCAAACGATTACATTACTTTAAATGAGTCAACCCCACAAGATTACTGTTATAAACATGAACCTCGTCTAAAACGCAAAGGGGGAGGTGTTGCTGTAATTTATAGTAATATTTTCAAAACCACTAAGAAATCTATTTTTAAATATACTTCTTTTGAAGTGTTGGTGCTTAATGTAAAAATATATAGTGTAAACGATAAATCACGTTTGAGATTTCTGCTGGCTACTGTATACAGGCCACCAGGGCACCATAAAGATTTTATCAAGGAATTTGCGGACTTTCTATCAGAATTAGTATTGGCTAACGATAAAGTACTAATTGTTGGTGATTTTAATATACATGTAGATAATGAAAAAGATGCATTGGATTGGCACTTAAAGACATTGTAAACTCAATTGGAGTTAGACAACACGTGTCAGGACCCACTCATTGTCGTAATCATACTCTAGATCTAATATTATCACATGGAATAGATGTTGATGCCGTTGAAATTCTGCAGCAGAGCGATGACATCTCAGACCATTATCTAGTCTCATGTAAATTACATTTAGCCAAGGCTGCAAAGCTGACTCCGTGTTATAAATATGTTAGACCTATAACTTCTGCCACTAAAGATTGCTTTATCAATAATCTTCCTAATAAGTTTCATCATCTCAGCATCCCGGATAGCTTAGAAGAACTCGATATTGCAACAGAAACTTTTAACTCTCTCTTTTCCAGCACTTTAGACGCAGTTGCTCCGTTGGGCTTAAAGAAGATTAAAGAAAATAGTCCAACGCCGTGGTACAACGAGCACACTCAGGCCCTTAAGAGAGCAGCCAGAAAAATGGAGCGCAACTGGAAGAAAACAAAACTAGAGGTATTTCGGATTTCATGGAAAGAGAGCTCGATTGCTTACAGAGAGGCTTTAAAAGCTGCTAGATCTGCTTATTTTTCAACCCTATTAGAAGAAAATAAACATAATCCTAGGTATTTATTTGAAACAGTGGCTAAACTAACGAAAAAGAAAGCTTTAAGCACAGAAGTTTCCAAGCAACACAGCAGTAATGACTTTATGAACTTCTTCACTTATAAGATTGATAATATCAGGGACAAAATTATAACTATGCAACCGTCTACTACAGTATCGCATCAGGGAGTGCATTGTAGTCTCCCTGAGGAAAAATTGTTTTCATTTGTTGCTATAGGAGAGGAAGATTTCTGCAAACTCGTTAATTCATCTAAATCGACAACTTGTATGTTAGACCCTATACCGACTAAGCTACTGAAAGAGATGCTTCCAGAGATCATAGATCCTCTTCTTAATATCATTAATTCGTCTTTGTCTCTAGGATATGTACCAAAAACCTTTAAGCTGGCTATGATAAAACCGCTTGTTAAAAAAAACGCAACTTGATCCTTCAGAATTAGTCAATTACAGGCCGATCTCAAATCTGCCTTTTCTGTCAAAGATATTAGAAAAAGCAGTATCCTCACAACTGTGTTCCTTTCTTGAAAGAAATGATATCTGCGAGGATTTTCAGTCAGGATTTAGACCGCACCATAGTACTGAGACAGCTCTCATTAGAGTTACAAATGATTTACTTTTATCATCCGATCGTGGTTGTATCTCTCTATTAGTGTTACTTGATCTTAGTGCTGCATTTGACACAATTAACCACAACATTCTTTTAAATAGACTGGAAAACTATGTTGGCATTAGTGGAATTGCACTAGCATGGTTTAAATCATACTTATCTGACCGTTATCAGTTTGTAGCAGTAAATGAAGAGATGTCTTATCGATCACAAGTTCAGTATGGCGTACCACAAGGCTCAGTACTAGGACCGCTGCTGTTCACTCTGTACATGCTACCATTAGGACATATCATTAGGAAACATGGAATTAGCTTTCATTGTTATGCCGATGATACTCAGCTGTATATTTCTTCAAAACCTAACGAAACTTACCAATTCACAAAATTAACGGAATGCATAGCTGATATAAAAAATTGGATGACTAGTAATTTCCTACTACTAAACTCTGAAAAAACAGAGATTCTAATTATTGGACAAAAAACTTCCACACGTAATAACCTAGAATACTGTCTAACCCTTGATGGCTGCTCTGTTAAGTCTTCGTCGTCGGTTAGGAACCTGGGTGTGCTCTTTGATAGCAATCTTTCATTTGAAAGTCATGTGTCTAGTATCTGTAAAACCGCATTTTTCCATCTTAAAAATATATCTAAATTACGACATATGCTCTCATTAACAAATGCGGAACAATTAGTTCATGCTTTCATGACAACAAGACTAGATTATTGTAATGCTCTACTGGGTGGTTGCCCTGCACGCTTAATAAATAAACTACAGCTGGTCCAAAACGCAGCCGCTCGAGTTCTTACTAGAACCAGGAAATATGACCATATTAGCCCGGTTCTGTCAACACTGCATTGGCTGCCTATTAAACATCGTATAAATTTTAAAATATTGTTGATTACTTACAAAGCACTAAATGGTTTAGCTCCGCAGTACTTGAGCGAGCTCTTAACGCATTATAGTCCTTCACGTCTATTGCGATCTCAAAATTCGGGCCAGTTGATAATACCTAGAATTTCAAAATCGACTGCGGGCGGTAGATCCTTTTCCTATTTAGCACCAAAACTTTGGAACAGTCTTCCTACCATTGTCCGGGAAGCAGACACACTCTGTCAGTTCAAAGCTAGACTAAAAACACATCTCTTTGACCTAGCATACATATAATATATTATAGACTTCTATAATTCAATGTTAGGCTGCATAGATTAGGTCAGCCGGAACTGGGAACACTTCCCTTAAATCCTGATGTACTCGTTACATCATCATAAGAAGAATGGCATCTACGCTAATTTTAGTGTCTTCGTTTATCCCGAGGTTTTCCCGCAGCCGACCGGATCCAGGCCGTATCCAGATCTGACTAGGAGCTTTGCCTGGACCCGATGACAACGCAGTGCTGAAGTGCCAACTAGCCTCTCTCTATGGAGGATCCCTTTCCCACTCTACAGATAAAATTTTGTGATAAAATAAAACAAAATTCTGTATCAAATTACAGTTACTGTAAATCCGGCCTCTAGTTCATAAACGCCAGAGGAGAACTGGCCCCCGACTGAGCCTGGGTTCTCCCAAGGTTTTTTTTTCTCCATTAGGTCACCTGATGGAGTTTTAGGACACCAGTAGGTCACTTGATGGAGTTTTTCGGTTCCTTGCCACTGTTGCCTTTGGCTTGTTCAGTTGGGGATATTCAAAATAATTAGCCAAGCATTAATACCATTGATCAGCCCTACCAAACGTGGATGTTTTTTCACTAAGAAACAAACATTATGTTATTTGATTGATATTGTGAAGCTGCTTTGATGCAATTTATATTGTGAAAAGCGCTATATAAATACACTTGACTTGACTTGACTTGATTCAAATCAATATTATTAATATATTTAGCACACTCTTAAGAAATTGAGTAAGTTTACTCAATTAAAACAATGCACCCCTCCCTCACTCACCCTCGACGTGATGACAACTCAGCGGTTGAGTGAGCGCGGGCTGATTGAACTCTCCAGTCTCCAGAAATTTCTGTTCTTCTCAGCGTCGCAAAATTGGTGCATTTGTTTTCGGTTTTATTTTATCTATAAAATCATTACTGTGCTTTAAATCATTTTATTTAATGAAACAACATACTGGGACGCAATGTGAGTCACCTAAACATCTGTCTTTTCGCTGATTGAAATGCCTGATGCCTTGCATAAAACACGACTTTATTCCTAAAGATAATGAATATAATTAATTTAGATGATAAAATGTCCTCAGAAGTGTGCAATGTTTATTTATTGCAGGTTATGGAATCTGCGAGTCCATCTCTGGCATGAGAACCAGGGCTGATAGGGGAGACACGGTTGTAACAATTTGGACCTTTCTGTCTATATCTTGTAGTAGACTTTGAAGTCAGTGTGTTCAAAATGTGATCCAAACTAGTTACAAGTGTCTGCTATTAAATGACATAGCTATTATCTATGCAACACAAACAGAAAATGCATGGTTTAGTGCATTTCACGAGGAGTGAAATGTTACAATTCACCCCATGGTCTCGGTTAGTTGTCACACACCCTGGGGTGAGATGTAACATTAAGATATCCACTGGGGTGATTTGTAACATAATGAAATAAGGATTTTGACAAAATTCATTGTGAAAAGTTTTTATTCAACACTGACTTTTCAATATAACTGATGTGTGTGTCACTCTGACCAACAGATACTCAGTAAGTTGTTTTTCTTGTTCCTCAGTGAAGAGCCTCTTTCCACTGTGGTAGCCTACTCTTGGAAGTTCACCTTATCCCTTCTCTTCTAACATCCTCCTCTTTTTACAGAATCTGTACAAGGTTACATGGCAAATGCCATACAACTTTGCCACAGATCTTATAGACTTTCCCTTTGCCTCATCTGATGCTCTCCTCAAAATTGTGAGACACCCCTCTGTCTGTCTTTCTCTTCCAAGACTTAGGCATACTGAAATTCAAATAAAACATATATAAATTGAACAAAATTTTCTTGGGGTAGGTTGTAACGTTTCATTGTTGTTACAATTACCCCAGAGTCATGTAGCTATGAAATAGCTCACCATACAGCTAACAGGCAAAACATTAGCACTAACGACTTGCATGGAAAGTATCTACATAGACACACAATAAACATAATAAAAGTTTGATGAGTTTAACTACAAAGCAGAAATTCCCATAACAAGAACAAAAAAAGTAAAAAGTAACTTTCTTACCTCAAAATTGTTTATTCCACTCTAACATTCAATTTTTTGTTTTTACTTTTAATATTTTTGTTATATGAGTTTAAATGTAGGCAATAGTGTAAACATGTTAAAACAGTATAAAATATGCTGTATTGTATAGACCTTATGTAGCCCCGTCCCTTTTCAGCGCTGCGCTTATTGTCTTTTGACTTCCGGTCTGTATTTTCACAGCGATCTTGCATAGTATGAACGTATGAATGAACGGCTCGTTTAGAAAATTTCCCGGTCAACATTTGTTGAGACATCTGCTTTACAATGCTTATGATAAACATTACAATGCTCATGATAACTTTCGTTACCTCTACAATAAGTAAATCCACTTCACCAGCTAATTACTCCTCGACAGCATGCCACAGAAATATACAGAGCGACCGCAAAAACGGAAATTCAAAGACAATATTCTAAAGATGGCGGCGCCCTTGTTGTGTGGAGTATTTTACAAAGGTTTACAGGAAATTAAAAGTTAATATCAGGCCTACTCATGAATAAAAACAATTCATACTCATAAATATTGCTATATAAAATAATTTTATAAATAAAAATAAGTTTTCATCAATTATTTCTACTCAATTTTATTTGTTAATGGACCAGATACAGTTACTCAGATCTACTTAATTTTTTACTTACATTTACTCAGTTCATACGGTATATGTATACTGAGCAAAATTATAAACGCACCACTTTTGTTTTTGCCCCCATTTTTCATGAGCTGAACTCAAAGATCTAGACTTTTTCTATGTACACAAAAGGCCTATTTCTCTCAAATATTGTTCATAAATATGTTTAAATATGTGTTAGTGAGCACTTTTCCTTTGCCGAGATAATCCATCCAACTCACAGGTGTGGCATATCAAGATGCTGAGACAGCATGATTATTGCACAGGTGTGCCTTAGGCTGGCCACGATAAAATGTGCAGTTCTATCACACAGCACAATGCCACAGATGTCGCAAGTTTTGAGGGAGTGTGCAATTGGCATGCTGACTGCAGGAATCTCCACTAGTGCTGTTGCATGTGAATTTAATATTTATTTCTCTACCATAAGCCGTCTCCAAAGGCGTTTCAGAGAATTTGCCAGTACATCCAACCGGCCTCACAAGCGCAGACCACATGTAACCACACCAGCCCAGGACCTCCACATCCAGCATCTTCACCTCCAAGAGTGCCTGAGGCCAACCACCCGGACAGCTGCTGCAACAATCGGATTGCATAACCAAAGAATTTCTGCACAAACTGTCAGAAACCGTCTCAGGGAAGCTCATCTGCATGCTCGTCGTCCTCATCGGGGTCTCGACCTGACTGCAGATCGTCGTCGTAACCAACTTGAGTGGCCAAATGCTGACACTCAATGGCGTCTGGCACTTTGGAGAGGTGTTCTCTTCACGGATGAATCCCAGTTTTCATTGTACAGGGCAGATGGCAGACAGCGTGTATGACATCGTGTGGGTGAGCGGTTTGATGATATCAACGTTGTGGATTACCTGGCCCATGGTGGCGGTGGGGTTATGGTATAGGCAGGCGTATGTTATGGAAAACGAACACCGGTGCACTTTATTGATGGCATTTTGAATGCACAGAGTTACCGTGACGAGATCCTGAGGCCCATTGTTGTGCCATTCATCCACGACCATCACATCATGTTGCAGCATGATAATGCACGGCTCCATGTTGCAAGGATCTGTACACAATTCCTGGAAGCTGAAAACATCCCAGATCTGGCATGGCCAGCATATTCTCCGGACATGTCACCCATTGAGCATGTTTGGGATGCTCTGGATCGGCGTGTACAACAGTGTGTTCCAGGTCCTGTCAATGCTGTCTAAGCCTTTTGGACCACACTTTATATATATATATAGGCCTACTGGCTATACAATTATGTATTTTTTAGTTACATTTGTGATTAGAAACCTAGTCCACTAGGCCCTGTTTGCAGATGCACTAAAATATTGAATTTAATTTTTGTTAGCATTCTATTAAAATGTATCTCCTATTTTGTGGTGTAAGCATCAAACACCTTGCCACATCTGTGAAAATGAACTGTATAGTCTCATGTGCAGCAATAATCATTCAAAAGCACTGCAGAGATGTCAACCTCACTCAGGCGTTGTGTTTGTCCACTTGGGAATCTTGACAACACCCATTGCATTTTAAGAGGGGTTAAGCAGCTTTTAATATTCCTCACTGATTCAGGCTCAATAAAAGGGAAAGTACTATTACAAATCATCAAAATCCATGCCATGGCAACATCCATGTATTCCCATTTAAGGCTAAAAAGGAAGAAAAAAATTTACAAAGATCCCCTATCCAACTAATACGTTTTGTTCTGAAACCATGAAAATGAAAAACAGATGATTGGAAAGTCAGCAAATTGCTTTTTAAAAATACGCCACTGTACAAAGACTGCACTTGAAGCAAAGTCTGCTTAATGCTTTTTTTTAAAGAAACACAAACACTGCACTTCACAGCTCTCTGCACTTGATTTTGTGTCCAACTGTTTATTTTTTTATATTTATGAAGTACTCTCCACAAAACCAGATCAATACAGTGCAATATGATGCCAGTTCTTCTCTCTTTCTCTATCTCTGTGCTTTACAGAGTAAAGGAGATCCTTGAAAAGAAAAAGGTCTTGCTGGAATAAACAAGAGTTTTTAACAGCATAGCTTTCTTTTAGTAGTGGTAATGAGGATGTGTTCTTTTAAAGGGCTTCAATATTTATCTTTCAGTGATATTACACTATTAACCTACCTTAAGCATATGCAACATATTAATGTGGCAGGCAAAGCATCCATGCATAGACAAAAATACTTTTTTATTAAATAATTAAACACATTACACCTCAGAAATGCTCTAAAAGTGGTTAACCTCATAACGTGCAACTGAGAGTATGAAAGGTCACTTTGGAAAACTTTTCACAAATGACCCGTAATAATTTCTTGCCCCGA
Source organism: Meda fulgida (assembly GCA_030578275.1). Taxonomy (NCBI): domain Eukaryota; kingdom Metazoa; phylum Chordata; class Actinopteri; order Cypriniformes; family Leuciscidae; genus Meda; species Meda fulgida. The sequence goes on along the minus strand of CM060616.1, from coordinate 24,818,870 downwards.
ATGCACATTTGTCAGGTTTCCCACAGCACTTTAGAGACACGGGTCGAGGCTCAGCACAATCAGAGGGATTTAAAGCCGTCATCGAAAAACACTCCATCCTTTTGATTCACTCTCTTCCGCTGCCCACACATATAAACACTCACCGGCACACTTAGAAATAGCCTTTTATCCAGGGTGTTCAAAGTGCGTACATGTGTATTAAATTAGGAAAGTCAGGTGGAAGCAGTCATGCTGCTGCTGAACAGCTTAGGGAATATTAATGCTCTATGTATAGAAGTGTAGGTGGAGAAATAATTCGCAGAGTCCTTCAAGAGGCGTTCTTGCTATGGCCATGTTGGTTTCCATCTCCCGTGTTAATTGATGGGAACCAACAGGAAGACACAATAACTATCAATGTATCTACACAAAATGCACTCACAGCTGCATCAACAGGGCAGTGTTTGCGGTGCATCTCTGTGCCTTACACTGTTTAGGACACTGAAATGAGCTTTTGAAGAGAGAACAATCCTATCTCAGAGGCTGTAGGGGAACAACGCCTGCTCTTTATTGCTTAAAGAACTCTGTGTATCTGGTCTCTCGCACACACATCTAACTGTTTCCTGTGCAAGTAACTGTATATTGGGATCAATGATACTGATAGATGCACTTTGTTCTCCAGCTGAGAATGTTCAACCTGCTTACATAATACTGAATATTATCTTGTTTTATTCAACGACTAAATTTGACAAAAAAGGCCACAATGGACCATCAGGATTGCGGTGCCTCCTTACCCATAGTCCATGTTTTGTACACTTCTAGAGAGGTAAAAGAAAAAACACCTGTTGTTTCATTGTCATAAAATAATTCAATGTGAGGTTAAAATCAAATTATAAAATAAATGTTTTTCTCCAAAACATGTTGGACACAATTATTGGAACCCTTAGAATTTTTTTATGAGTAAAAATATATTCCCATTAATGTTTACATTTATTTAACTAGGAACTAGGTGACTAGGAACATGAAATCGTCTACGACTTCTTGTTTCACATGAGTATATGAAAAAACACAAATGGCAAATTCCCTTAATTCTCCATCACAATAGGTAAAACCAAAGAATATAGTTCTGATGTGCAGCAAAAGATAGTTGAGCTTCAAAAATAGAAAGTGGCTGTAAGAAAATAGCTAAAGCATTGGACATTCCCATTTCCACCAACAGGGCAATAATTAAGAAGTTCAAATCAACTAAAGATGTTATGAATCCGCCTGGAAGAGGACGTGTGTCTATATTGTCTTAATGCACGACGAGGAGGAAAGTTTGAGTGGCCAGAGACTCTTCAAGGTTCACAGATGAAGAATGGCAGAGTTTAGTTGAGTCTTGGGGTCAGAAAGCCTACAAAGTTTTATCAAACAGCACCTACATCACAAGTTGTTTGGAAGTGTTTCAAGAAAAATCCTCCTCGCTCATCCAAAAACAAACTGCAGCATATTTAGTTGTCAGATACGGCTGGAACCTCAAAAGGGACCTGACTATGGACAGATGAAACAAACAACAACAAAACAAGCTTTTGGGCAGCAAACCCACAGGATGGGGTTGGTGAAAACAGGGATAAAAAGTACCCCATGCTCACGGTTAATATACTGCTGGATCTTTAATGTTGTGGGCCTATTTTTTTTGCTGGAGGTCCTGGACATCTTGTTCAGATACATGGCATCATGGATTCTAGCAAATACCAACAGATTTACTTTAGTATATTACAGATGTGGTGTCAATTCATTTATATAATCTGATTTGACACTGCAAGAACTGGAGGAGTGTGGTGTCATTGCTAAGCATTTGCTAGTTTATTAAAACATAAAACCACAAACATGAGTTCTGTACAGACATGGTAGTAATTTATTAAGGTTTGTAACAGTGGGCGGAGTCATCTACTCTTCCACCAGTGGTGGTGGGGAAAGCTTTAATTGGAAGTTCTCGCTGTGATAAATACTTCCTGTTCCTGGAGGGGCAGGATTTGATAGACCGGCCCTCTCATTGCCATGAGAATGGGTGAGTTCTGTCAGAACGGCAAGCTGAAAAACAAAGAAAACAGAAATGAAAAGTGTGGCAGGGCAAAGCTAGAAAAACAATTAATAATAATTAAAATAATAGTTCAAATAGTAATTATTTGCAATAACAACAAAAATCAACAACAATAATTTGAATGATATTTTATAATATTAAAATGTATACCGATACAATATTAAAATACAGTAAGTAATATAATAATATTAATATGCAACAAAAATAATTATTATAATTAAAAATAATGAGTAAGACAGCACAGTCAAAAAAAAGAACTGCAAATCTTGCATGTGCTGCCATAGCCACATTGAAGCTAGGTGCCATGAGGCAAACAAGTATAAATTAATAGTGTTAAAAGCTTTTTTCTGTGTCTCAACATGCTTTCCCTTTCAGAGATAAATGAGTGAGTTATTCTGCGGCCCTCTAATAAAAACATTTATTTATTTATTTGAACACAATTTATCTGCACACGACTGCTAAGGTTTGGTCATTTTGTTTTTGATTTTCTACAAGGTCAACATCTTCAAATGTAGGGTTTATTGCCCCATTACACCTGGCATTCACCCAAAAATGAACATTTTGTCATTGTGTACTCACCTTCATGTCATTCCAAAGTTGTTTTAATTTCTTATAATTTGATATTTCATTGTCAATGTTCACCAAATCATGATGACCATCATTCTTTAAAATATCTTTTTTAGCCTTAAATATCAGAAAGAAAGCATACAGGTTTGGAATGACATGAGGATGAGTAAATGCATTTTTGGTAAAGCATCCCTTTACCACGCATTTCATGCAGCACTTCATTCCAATTTACTTTTTATTTATTTTTTGACAACTGAAGCAATCTTTTGGGGTTTGGTGATATGGCTAGTTGAAGTTCTGAAGTAAAATGGGTTCCACCACACAGTGAGAAATACAGAACAGTGTAAAAGACCTAAATGCAGACTCCTACCACCCAACCCTCTACTCATTAACAGTACTGGCCTGTCAGAGTCATTCATTAACGTGTATTTTCAGCAGGGACCTTGTTATGGCCAGAGCAATCAATGTGCATTTAACCAAACTGCATGAATCAAACGGCATAATCTATCCTTCTCTCTCCAGCTTCACTTTGAAGACCTCCTTTGCATCTTTAGCTTCTCCTTCCCTCTCTGATCCCACTCATATTTCCCTTTCCTCACTCCCATCCACTCCCACTCGAATCAGTCCCTTTGTTTTTTCATGTGGACAAACCAACTTTTCAGCCATAAACTAATTTCATTTCACTCTTTTTCTATCTTTCTTCTGCTGTTTATTAGCAGTCTTTAAAACAGACTACCATTTATAAGCCCTAGTTCTATTTCTTTCTTCTTTCGTTTCCCTATCTCAACCGGACATCTGCTAAGCGAAGGCCACATAGAGTGACAGGGATAAAAGCAAATACAGACACAGAAAGCACGTCAGTGGCTAATCATAACCCCCATACTGTTAGCAAACAAACTTATCACAGAGTATGAAGTCTGGACACATCTAATCTCAACAATCTAATCGCAACAGTCTTTCTCTCTCGATCATACTTTACTATGAGCAATTTTCCACTCTGTGGAAGAGCCTAGCATTAGATACTCTGGCAACCATGTTTCATTTTTTCAGTTTTTACTACAGCTATAGGATAAACATATAGACATGTTTGTTTGTCTGTTTGTTTAAGGAAGAAATAGTTGCTTCTATAAGAAAGAGACACTACAACATATCTGTATGTGTATTCATGTGTTGTACTTCTGAATGCGCAAGCTTGTAATGGCATTTCAGGTTGAGTCATATATGGAGGCGCTGTATGAAAAGTACACCTTTGTGAGAAAACTGTAGTGTATGATTTTATTACAGTGGTGGAGAGCTCTCAAAGTGTTGAATATGAAAAAGGACAAATGCAATGCTGAGTGCCTACTGTAAATTACATACATGGATAAGGGTGAAAAGTGTGACAAAGCAAGCAATTTTCCAGAACCGCCATTTCACATAGATATCGAGCTGTTGATATTACTGGAGTCCGAGTACAAGGGAAATAAATAAAAAACTTTCTAGGGGTCTGAAATACAGTAATTCATATTTCTTTGAAAATTATTTGTCCAGAGACAGGTGGAAAAGACAAATAAATAAGTAAAATAAATAATCAATCAATCACACTTGTGAGTTTTGTATTCTAGTGTGTGGGAGATCATTTGTAATACAGTATATGAGTGTTTCTGTGTGTTCATAATGAGTATTATTATGCTGCAGGTAGGCTTTCTCTCTCATCAAGTGTCTGGTTTGACGAGACATCCTATTTGGCCCTGTGATGAAGGCGAGAGAGAAACAAAAAGACAAAAAGGAGAAAACAAAATCACTATGCTCCCTCATGTGCCCTCGCTACGGAAATATAAGGGTGATGCTTAATTAAGGGGGACCATGGGATGATTTTAAATGAGAAAATCTGACATCATAGATATTTTTATCCTGAGAAATCTTAAAACCTGAGAAATTTCAGTTCCATTGAAAGTACATTCAATCAAAATGTTCAAGTTTCAAAAAGTTTTTAAAGACATAAATAATACAAAATAATCCATATTAATCAAGTGGTTTAATCTAAGTCTTCTGCAGACACATAATTGCTTTATATGAACAGATTTAATTTCAGCTTCAAATACAAATCTACTTGGAGGTTTAGAAGCCAAGATCAGATCTTTTAGACCATGTAAAAAACATTTATTTTAACAAAGATGAAACATTTTCAAACATGTTTAAGTAGTCAAAAGTGCCCCTGAAAAAACACCCATATAGTCAATCAAATGCCTTTCTCCATCCTCCTTCTGTCCTTTCACCTCTCTTCAATCTTGTCCTCCTCATTCATTTACTCCGAACAACCTCCACCAATTCATTGCTTCTGATATTTCATTACCCTTCCCTCTCAACACAATCCCTTTCCTTCACCTGTATTTCTCTCTATCGCACGTTGTCTCTCATCCCTCTCCATACATCTCTTTTCCCAGCCTTCATCTGTCTTCTTCCTGGAACTGCTACACTGAAGGGAAATGGACCGACAGGGACCTCAAAGAGAGCAATCAAAGCTCAGCCCTGACAAAGCATCAGAGACACCCTGACAACCCCCCCCCCCCCACCCACACCCACACCCACCCACACACACACACACACACACACACACACACACACACACACACACACACACACACACACACACACACACACACACACACACACAGAGAGAGATTTAAGAGAGACTTTTAAACAAGGCACACACAAACATGAACTTAAGGCATACACATCTTTCATTCACTCCTGGTCAAAATAAAATGTTCCAGTAAGCTTAATCAGCAGGTCCAGAATGTTCAGACAGCACTTCAAAAGCCACGCATACACACATGCTACTGCTGACATAATCACAACTAGAGTTTACTCCCAGCACCTGCCTGGCAGCCTTCTCATTAATGCTATAAAGGAACACACAAACACTTGTATTCTCAGGTGTTGGGAGTGGCTCTTTAAAAACATCAAGACTCTATCACTTCTCATTTTAATTATTCTCTCTCTCAAATACACACACACACACACACACACACGCACACACACGCACACACACGCACACACACGCACACACACGTTCAAACTGTTTAGCTCAGTTTCTTAATGCAAATCCGAATTTCATAATTTCCACACAGACAATGGAACAACAGGAGATACACAAACGCACACCTTGTCTGACGCACTGGTCTTTTTTCCTATCCACTCATCTCTGAAACCACTTACGGTTTAATTAAAGAGCTCAGAATGGGGCTGTGCAGTTCTGCTGTGTTAATTATGGGAAGTCTTTTGGGAATGTGTATGTGTGTGTGCTGACCAAACAGTTTTAATAAAACTCTTGAGGACGCTTGTGTGAGTAACTGAGGGATTGGCACAAAAGACTGATGTGTTTATCCGATTCTCGGCCTCATGGGAGATGGCCATGTCAATTCATGTCCCACACTAAAGCTCTGCAGGAAAAACATCCACTGTAATATTCTGAAATATTACTTCTGTATTTGAAAAATATTTTAAAATGCAATTTATTCCTGTGATAGTAAAGCTGAATTTTCAACAGCCATTAACTCCAGTCTTCAATGTCGCATGATCCTTCAGAAATTATCCTAATATGCCGATTTAGTGCTCAAGAAACATTTCTTATTATAATCTGTTGAAAACAGTTTTGCTGCTTAAAATATATCCACTTCAGATGTTTATACTGATCATCAAATAAAATGGTACCAATCAGAATCAAATACTCTAAAGAGAAAGGCACTAAAATGGATGAGAAGGTGGCCTATTTTTCAGATATTTTTGGATGGAGTGAGATGGGGCAGAGGGTGCTTGAGGAATGCAGGGACAGTGAGAAGAAAGTCAAGCAGGTCAAACGTACACTACAAAAAGTCACATATTTAAAGGCAAATGTCTGGATTTTACTACACGTGTCAAAGACAGTGAAGTAAACAGCTCAGTAGAGGAAGCTACAGTACATAGTAAACACATTCAAAAAGAAAAAAAAAAACCCAATACATTTAATCACAAAGATAAAAGGGTTGTGTTATGACATATGTCAAATTGTTCCTCAGTGTGTTGAGGAGGAAGGCCTGAGAATCTAAAGTGGTCAGTTATTTGGGTTATTCCAAATGTGGCTCTTCAAACACGTCTTTTTCTTTATCTCGCATATTTTCTTTATCTCTTTATTTCAATTATTCTTCTAGCTTTGATCAAACTCGGAGTCTGTGATGGTTGGTGTTTGTTTAGATTATTTAGACCTTCCAGCCTTTGTTTAAACTGGAAGGAAGCATATATAAAATAATAATAAAATAAAGCATCTACTGTATATATGCACAGTGTATATACAGGTCCTTCTCAAAAAATTAGCATATTGTGATAAAGTTCATTATTTTCCATAATGTAATGATACAAATTAAACTTGTATATGTTTTAGATTCATTGCACACCAACTGAAATATTTCAGGTGTTTTATTGTTTTAATACTGAGGATTTTGGCATACAGCTCATGAAAACCCAAAATTCCTGTCTCAAAAAATTAGCATATCATGAAAAGGTTCTCTAAATGAGCTATTAACCTAATCATCTGAATCAACTAATTAACTCTAAACACCTGCAGAAGATTCCTGAGGCTTTTAAAAACTCCCAGCCTGTTTCATTACTCAAAATCGCAATCATGAGTAAGACTGCCGACCTGACTGCTGTCCAGAAGGCCATCATTGACACCTTCAAGCAAGAGGGAAAGACACAGAAAGAAATTTCTGAACAAATAGGCTGTTCCCAGAGTGCTGTATCAAGGCACCTCAGTGGAAAGTCTGTGGGAAGGAGAAAGTGTGGCAAAAAACGCTGCACAACGAGAAGAGGTGACCGGACCCTGAGGAAGATTGTGGAGAAGGACCGATTCCAGACCTTGGGGGACCTGCGGAAGCAGTGGACTGAGTCTGGAGTAGAACCATCCAGAGCCACCGTGCACAGGCGTGTGCAGGAAATGGGCTACAGGTGCCGCATTCCCCAGGACCTCACTTTTGAGCCAGAAACAGCGGCAGAAGCGCCTGACCTGGGCTACAGAGAAGCAGGACTGGACTGTTGCCTAGTGGTTGCATGTTATTCGGAAATCAAGGCGCCAGAGTCTGGAGGAAGACTGGGGAGAAGGAAAAGCCAAAATGCCTGAAGTCCAGTGTCAAGTACCCACAGTCAGTGATGGTCTGGGGTGCCATGTCCGCTGCTGGTGTTGGTCCACTGTGTTTTATCAAGGGCAGGGTCAATGCAGCTAGCTATCAGGAGATTTTGGAGCACTTCCACCTGCTGAAAAGCTTTATGGAGATGAAGATTTCATTTTTCAGCACGACCTGGCACCTGCTCACAGTGCCAAAACCATTGGTTAATGGTTTACTGACCATGGTATTACTGTGCTCAATTGGCCTGCCAACTCTCCTGACCTGAACCCCATAGAGAATCTGTGGGATATTGTGAAGAGAAAGTTGAGAGACGCAAGACCCAACACTCTTGATGAGCTTAAGGCCGCTATCGAAGCATCCTTGGCCTCCATAACACCTCAGCAGTGCCACAGGCTGATTGTCTCCATGCCACGCCACATTGAAGCAGTCATTTCTGCAAAAGGATTCCCGACCAAGTATTGAGTGCATAACTGAACATAATTATTTGAAGGTTGACTTTTTTGTATTAAAAACACTTCTTTTATTGGTCGGATGAAATATGCTAAATTTTTGAGATAGGAATTTTGGGTTTTCATGAGCTGTATGCCAAAATCATCAGTATTAAAACAATAAAAGACCTGAAATATTTCAGTTGGTGTGCAATGAATCTAAAATATATGAAAGTTTAATTTTTATCATTACATTATGGAAAATAATGAACTTTAATCACAATATGCTAATTTTTTGAGAAGGACCTGTATATACTGTACATATGCATACACTGTATGTATATACAGTATATATATATATATATATATATATATATATATATATACACACACACACACACACACACACACACATATAGACTTGTATTAAAACAAGGGAGAATGGTCAAGTAAAAAAAGGAAAACTATGACAAAACACTAAAAAAACCTTGACTATGTGCACTTCAGAAGAAAAATGTCCCCTTTAACAGAGTCCTTTTAAACATCGAGTTATACTTTTATTCAGCACTATGCTTTGGGGAAACGTCTTGGACCTATAAAAAGTTGTAACCCCCTTTTGCCTTGTGCATTAGGTCTGCCAACTTCGTCTTGAGGACTAAAGTGTTTTGGTCTCATAACACCTTCCTCCAGATTGATGAATCTCTCAGTCTCAATTTCTCAAAGTTGTGATGACACCCTTCTGTACAACCCAGATTGATGCACTGTGAATGTTTCCATCCACCGGTTTTAAATGGCAAGATGTGCAAAAGATGCTCATTTGAGTCAGATACATTATTTATCTGATAAGAAAAAATATGCACCAACTACGATGGAAACACATTTACCGAATAAATTCCTTGATGCGCATCAAAGAAAATCATGTGACTTTACACAAAGGGACAACATAACTGTACCAACCAGCAGACTGATCTTTCGGCACACATCTGAAATGCTGTTTTGGACATTTGTCATCTGTGGTTCGGTATACTTAACTTCCAGAAATGTCTTATACGACTGCATTCCGAAATCTGCCTCTGAAAGCAAGATAATGCGTTTATTGTGTTTGGTGCATTCTAAGTACTGTAACTTATTATATATAGCCATTTTTTACATACAGCGTCTTCTACTTTACTTAGTGATATTTAGCGGCAGCTTATCAGGAAGTGACGATTTTGTTCTGTGTTTTGGAGGTCTCCTACAATAGCTTTACATGCATCAAAGGTCAAAAAACACTTTCATTTTCTCATAATATACATTGCACATCAACACATTTTTCCAAGATTCATCCGAGGATTTGGTCTCTCTAAATCCCTACTTTCCGCAAGTCTACTCGTTTCTGATTGGCCAGATGGCTCAGTCTGTTGTGATTGGTCTACCGGTACAGCGTGTTTGGGAAACAAAACACCCATTACCATTACTGAATTTCAGCTCCGGAGGCTTCCTAAAGCTCAAATATTGTACACACTGTACCATATCAATCCAAGACCGAGTCCGAGTCCGATGATGAAACATTGGAAGAACTAGTTATTCAACCCGAACCTCCATCGCAAGGATGACTTGAGCAAGAAGTTTCTCAGTGATACACTACTCCGTTTGAGGTACATTATGAGATGTTGCAACTGATATTCCTCACCATCCTCTGATCTGCTGTTCACTGATCGATTGCTCCTGTCTGCCTTCCTGCCTGCTGTGAGTTTGTTTGCGTCGAGGCTGTAAGCTCTACGCCTCGTATTAGCTTTGTATTTCTTTCTGTTTTGAACCATCATTTACTATCATTTCTAGTTGTTTATATTACTAAATATAGTTTACCCACCATCTCAGATTAACTTTACATCGCTAGCTTCCGTTATTGTTAGCACCGCACGCTAGTGTTTACGCGCCACCCGCGCTCATTTATTTATTATTTATTTTCTCTCGCGCGCCTGCGCCTTTGAGTTCATAAAAGCCCAGGTAAGTAAGAATCAGTCAACAAAAACGGTGAGTAATGTCTTGTCCTGTTATTGTCACCTGTGTCACATGTCATATGATTAGTATAGCCTTCTCCGATGGCAATATAGGATTTATTTGTGATAAATGCAAGGAGACAGTCAGGCTGACGGAGAAGATTTCAGAGCTAGAGACACGCATCCAAACTTTAATTGAGGATAGTAAGGATAGTACTAGAGCTTTAGATACTATTTTGGATGCGCCTAGCATAGTAAACTCTGTACATGATTCGGTTCCGGCTGAAGTAGAGCCCACGCAGCAGGGCAGATGGGTGACCGTGAGAGATCGCTCTAGTCGCGGATTAAAAAACCACTCTTCCGTTCCGATTACCATAACAAATCGATTTGCTCCACTCAGTGTAACACCCACTGAGAATTCTGTTGATTGTGCCCTGGTAATTGGTGATTCGATCACACGGAACGTGAAAATAGAGACACCAGCCACCATAGTCACATGTTTGCCGGGAGCCAGAGCGCCTGACATCAAAGCAAATTTAAAAGTGCTGGCTAATGCTAATCGTAAATTCTCTAAGATCATTATTCATGTCGGCACTAATGATGTTCGACTCCGCCAGTCGGAGATCACCAAAATTAATATTAAAGAGGTGTGTAAACTCGCAAGTACGATGTCAGGCACTGTAATTTTCTCTGGCCCCCTTCCTGTTCGCAGGAGTGATGAGATAGTTAGCAGATTGGCCTCACTCAATGGTTGGTTGTCTAAGTGGTGTCCGTTGAATAATATAGAATTCATAGACAATTGGAAAAGTTTTTGGGGCAAGCCTGACCTGTTGAAAAGAGATGGTGTTCATCCCTCCTGGGATGGTGCTGCTCTTCTCTCTAGTAATATGGCACATAGTCTTAGAGCTAAAACATGACAATCTGGGGCCCAGGTCAGGAAGCAGACAGACTGGCTAAACCGACCGTCTGCTAGCGGCCTCGCATCACCAAGGTCAGATAAATCCCATCACATAGAGCCTCTTTCACCTAGATATCATCATATAGAGACTGTGTCTGTTCCCCGAATTTGGAAATCCAAAAAACGTCAGGTAAAAAATTTAATTGATGTTCAACAAATAAAAAACAGATATAATACAGATGACAAATGATAAAGCTTGGGTTGCTGAATATTCGATCCCTTACTTCAAAATCGCTCATAGTTAATGATATGATTTCAGATTATAATCTAGATGTGCTGTGTTTGACAGAAACCTGGCTAAAACCAAACGATTACATTACTTTAAATGAGTCAACCCCACAAGATTACTGTTATAAACATGAACCTCGTCGAAAACGCAAAGGGGGAGGTGTTGCTGTAATTTATAGTAATATTTTCAAAACCACTAAGAAATCTCTTTTTAAATATACTTCTTTTGAAGTGTTGGTGCTTAATGTAAAAATATATAGTGTAAACTACAAATCACGTTTGAGATTTCTGCTGGCTACTGTATACAGGCCACCAGGGCACCATAAAGATTTTATCAAAGAATTTGCGGACTTTCTATCAGAATTAGTATTGGCTAACGATAAAGTACTAATTGTTGGTGATTTTAATATACATGTAGATAATGAAAAAGATGCATTGGGATTGACACTTAAAGACATTGTAAACTCAATTGGAGTTAGACAACACGTGTCAGGACCCACTCATTGTCGTAATCATACTCTAGATCTAATATTATCACATGGAATAGATGTTGATGCCGTTGAAATTCTGCAGCAGAGCGATGACATCTCAGACCATTATCTAGTCTCATGTAAATTACATTTAGCCAAGGCTGCAAAGCCGACTCCGTGTTATAAATATGTTAGACCTATAACTTCTGCCACTAAAGATTGCTTTATCAATTATCTTCCTAATCAGTTTCATCATCTCAGCATCCCGGATAGCTTAGAAGAACTCGATATTGCAACAGAAACTTTTAACTCTCTCTTTTCCAGCACTTTAGACGCAGTTGCTCCGTTGCGCTTAAAGAAGATTAAAGAAAATAGTCCAACGCCGTGGTACAACGAGCACACTCAGGCCCTTAAGAGAGCAGCCAGAAAAATGGAGCGCAACTGGAAGAAAACAAAACTAGAGGTATTTCGGATTTCATGGAAAGAGAGCTCGATTGCTTACAGAGAGGCTTTAAAAGCTGCTAGATCTGCTTATTTTTCAACCCTATTAGAAGAAAATAAACATAATCCTAGGTATTTATTTGAAACAGTGGCTAAACTAACGAAAAAGAAAGCTTCAAGCACAGAAGTTTCCCAGCAACACAGCAGTAATGACTTTATGAACTTCTTCACTTATAAGATTGATAATATCAGGGACAAAATTATAACTATGCAACCGTCTACTACAGTATCGCATCAGGGAGTGCATTGTAGTCTCCCTGAGGAAAAATTTTATTCATTTGTTCCTATAGGAGAGGAAGAATTCTGCAAACTCGTTAATTCATCTAAATCGACAACTTGTATGTTAGACCCTATACCGACTAAGCTATTGAAAGAGATGCTTCCAGAGATCATAGATCCTCTTCGTAATATCATTAATTCGTCTTTGTCTCTAGGATACGTACCAAAAACCTTTAAGCTGGCTATGATTAAACCGCTTGTTAAAAAAACGCAACTTGATCCTTCAGAATTAGTCAATTACAGGCCGATCTCAAATCTGCCTTTTCTGTCAAAGATATTAGAAAAAGCAGTATCCTCACAACTGTGTTCCTTTCTTGAAAGAAATGATATCTGTGAGGATTTTCAGTCAGGATTTAGACCGCACCATAGTACTGAGACAGCTCTCATTAGAGTTACAAATGATTTACTTTTATCATCCGATCGTGGTTGTATCTCTCTATTAGTGTTACTTGATCTTAGTGCTGCATTTGACACAATTGACCACAACATTCTTTTAAATAGACTAGAAAACTATGTTGGCATTAGTGGAATTGCACTAGCATGGTTTAAATCATACTTATCTGACCGTTATCAGTTTGTAGCAGTAAATGAAGAGATGTCTTATCGATCAAAAGTTCAGTATGGCGTACCACAAGGCTCAGTACTAGGACCGCTGCTGTTCACTCTGTACATGCTACCATTAGGACATATCATTAGGAAACATGGAATTAGCTTTCACTGTTATGCCGATGATACTCAGCTGTATATTTCTTCAAAACCTAACGAAACTTACCAATTCACAAAATTAACGGAATGCATAGCTGATTTAAAAAATTGGATGACTAGTAATTTCCTACAACTAAACTCTGAAAAAACAGAGATTCTAATTATTGGACAAAAAACTTCCACACGTAATAACCTAGAATACTGTCTAACACTTGATGGCTGCTCTATTAAGTCTTCGTCGTCGGTTAGGAACCTGGGTGTGCTCTTTGATAGCAATCTTTCAGTTGAAAGTCACGTGTCTAGTATCTGTAAAACCGCATTTTTCCATCTTAAAAATATATCTAAATTACGACATATGCTCTCATTAACAAATGCTGAACAATTAGTTCATGCTTTCATGACATCAAGACGAGATTATTGTAATGCTCTACTGGGTGGTTGCCCTGCACGCTTAATAAATAAACTACAGCTGGTCCAAAACGCTGCAGCTCGAGTTCTTACTAGAACCAGGAAATATGACCATATTAGCCCGGTTCTGTCAACACTGCATTGGCTGCCTATTAAACATCGTATAAATTTTAAAATATTGTTGATTACTTACAAAGCACTAAATGGTTTAGCTCCGCAGTACTTGAGCAAGCTCTTAACGCATTATAGTCCTTCACGTCTATTGCGATCTCAAAATTCGGGCCAGTTGATAATACCTAGAATATCAAAATCGACTGCGGGCGGTAGATCCTTTTCCTATTTAGCACCAAAACTTTGGAACAGTCTTCCTACCATTGTCCGGGAAGCAGACACACTCTGTCAGTTCAAAGCTAGACTAAAAACACATCTCTTTGACCTAGCATACACATAATATATTATAGACTTCTATAATTCAATGTTAGGCTGCATAGATTAGGACAGCCGGAACTGGGAACACTTCCCTTAAATCCTGATGTACTCGTTACATCATCATAAGAAGAATGGCATCTACGCTAATTTTAGTGTCTTTGTTTATCCCGAGGTTTTCCTGCAGCCTACCGGATCCAGGCCGTATCCAGATCTGACTAGGAGCTTTGCCTGGACCCGATGACAACGCAGTGCTGAAGTGCCAACTAGCCTCTCCCTATGGAGGATCCCTTTCCCACTCTACAGATAAAATGTTGTGATTCCGGTTCGCGTACCCACCCCGAAGTGATAAAATAAAACAAAATTCTGTATCAAATTACAGTTACTGTGAATCCGACCTCTAGTTCATAAACGCCAGAGGAGAACTGGCCCCCGACTGAGCCTAGGTTCTCCCAAGGTTTTTTTTTTTTTTCTCCAGTAGGTCACTTGATGGAGTTTTTCGGTTCCTTGCCACTGTTGCCTTTGGCTTGCTCAGTTGGGGATATTCAAAATAATTAACCAAGCATTAATACCATTGATCAGCCCTACCAAACGTGGATGTTTTTTCTCTAAGAAACAAACATTGTTATTTGATTGATATTGTGAAGCTGCTTTGATGCAATTTATATTGTGAAAAGCGCTATATAAATACACTTGACTTGACTTGACCATCAGCACCAACAAGTGTATGTCCATCAGCAAACTGATGTGTATATCAGGGTTCTCAAGTCTCACGCATTGGCCGTGAGACACACGCAATTCAACCAGTTCACACGCTCACACCGTGTATTTCTCACGCTGAAAAGGAAATGCCAACCAAGTTGTCCTGCAAGCTTTATATAAAATGTTGTATACGAGGCGCAGGCACACAAAGTGAAGTTTCCTTGACGGAACATTCTCGGCCACTGTACGTTTGTTACTAGGTAACCAACAACATCGCGTGAACACACGTCGTGATGGAGAAGGTAAGTTGGAAGAAAGCTCGTCTAGCATTTTTATGCAAGAACATTTAATATATGGCCCATCGTATGCATTGATATTAATGCAGTCAAAAACCTCTACAACTACTTTGCAACCAGGCCAGAAGCTTTGGCTCACTTTGGCTAGCTTACGTTATCTGAAACTAAGGGAAATGTTAGTGGGTATGGGAAGGAATGAAGATGTATTTCTTCATTTTATTTCATTTTATTTTAAATTATATATTATACTGTATTAATAATCTTTCTAGTAACATTAAGGCTACATGTATTAAAGCAGAGTGCTCTGGGTAATATTTTATATCTTGTCAAAACATATATGAATCATTGCCATTGCATTTGTATTTTTCAAAGATGTCAGGGAAAAAGCAAAAAGATATTTCATCATTCTGGGCACCAAAGGGTTAGCCCCCTAAAAGGTTGCCAGATTAGAGGAGGAGACAGTGGAAGAGGTGGTGGCAGAGACGGTGGAGAAGATGCCAAGTGAGACAGTAGGAGAGACAGTGGAAGAGAGAACACAGGACACAGTGGAAGAGTCAGTGGACAGGACAGGGAAGAGAAAAGCTTGTGGAGCAGCCACTTATAGGTGTTCATTCAAAAATGAGTAGACAATCAAATGGCCATTTATCACCAAAGGCACTAGTAGCTCCTATTACTGGTACATTCAAAATGCAAAAAGATTTGTTTTTGCAAACTGTTTGGAGCAATTTGTTATACTTTTGTAATTTTTGTATATTTGTACTTTTGAAATACAACATTAAAGAGTATATTTGCAGTGACTTGGTACAGAGCTAGCAACCACCCATGGTTGAGTAGCCATAGGAAGGGATGTGAGGGAGTTTTTAAGCTGTGTATACTTTGCATTAAACGCACCATCCACACATACACATGCTATGTGTATTCATACTCATACTCAGTGTGCACATGAGTTCGTTGTTCATCTCTCTGAAGCTCACTTTGGAAGGAACGTCAAGTGTAGTTTGATCCTCATTAATGAGAGTGTGACACAAACAGCACATGCACAAACAGACTTCAGCATGTCACATACAGCTGACAAACAGAAATGACATGGACTAACGGATCTGACAACAAATGGTCTCTCTGTCTGTTTTTCAGGATGTCTACAGTATCTACTTTAGCTGAGTACAGATGTTAAGATTGAGAGCGTGATACTGGATTACCGCAGTGACTTCCCATTTCTTCAGAGGATTAGGGTCATAGATTGCAAATGCAACATCACATGATCAAACTGATTGAATAGGTTTGGGCTGATCGGTAATATAATATTTAACTGGAAAAGAGCATCAGCAGCAAATGGAGTCTTCAGTAGGCCACAATGGTGTCCTTTACAGCTACAGATAAAGATCTGACTGCACTTACATGTGCAAAATGCAAACTGTCAAATAACACGAAAAGTTCCATAAATAAAAACAACTGAAGAATTTTCATAACTTGCTAAATTTTTAAAACATGTAATGGTGTTGCAATATCTGTTTTGACAATAACAATGTTTACAACATGTAATATTGATGGAAAGACTACACAGTAAAGCTACACAGTACACATATTATAAATAATCCAGTTGGACACTCTGGTTGACACTCTAACATAATAGGCAGAGGCAGTGTGTAGATACTACACTTAATATTCAGTAATACCGGTATTATAGTTTTGACTGCACTGACACTAGAGAACAAAACTCAAAGTGAATCGAGCTGGTCGATTAGAGCATCACTTTCTGCAGAGCTGCTGTATAGCTGATTCGACTTTGTTTCATAATTGATGAATTTCCTTCATAGGCAATGTTATTGAACTGAACTGAATTAACATTGAACTGACTCAACTTGAATGATTGCACTATTTTCTTCTGTAGAGCTGCTTATAGTTAAATTAAACCAAAGTATAGTTAAAATAATTTCATAATTGAACTTAAAGTTATTTAACTGAAATTTTTTACATTGAACTGAATTGAGCTGAACAATGGCACTATTATTTTTTTTAGAGCTGCTTTAAAGCAGCACTGAATTCAGTTTGCATCATTTATCCTTATTTTCCTGTTTATCACTGTAAAGTTGCTTTGAAACAATCGATATTGTATAAAGTTCTATATAAACGAAGGTGCCTTGACTCGACTTGCCACACAAAATCATGACGAAAGAGATAAAAGCAAGCAAGATGCTCAACCTGTTAAGTCGGAAAAAATATCTAAAATAAAATAAAAATAAACGTTTTTTTGGGTACTCAAAGCACTTTACATGGAAGGGGGAATCTCCTCAACTACCACCAATGTGCAGCATCCTGATGCGACGGCAGCCATATTGCGCCAGAACGCCCACCACACACCAGCTTACTGGTGGAGAGGAGACAGTTGTAGCAGGGTGACTGAATCCACTCAGTAGGATATCATTCACCTGTGTTTGTTTTGTTATCACCCCCGCCCCTTGTCCTATATATGAGATGAGTGGTGGCCGATTGGTATGCGCTTCACAGTATCGCCCACTTGACGTCATCTGTGGCTGTCGCAGGTATGTGATTGTATGGGGAAACTCGCGCTTTCTCGTCTTGTGCTGGCGGTTTATATGAATTTTTCTTGCTGTCAGGTTGCGACGGTAGGCTGTTTTGTTCCCGCTGCTGTGTTTGCTGCCCACTTCTCTCAGGTATGTGTAGCCTTTTCGTTCAATGGGAAGAAATTGGCTGCGTTTGACAACTTGTGATTTAATATCTGCAGGTGGCAACGATAGAATGTCATCTATATGTATCTGAGTGAGAAGCTGTATTATATTATAGTGTGCGACTACGAAGCAGTTTGTGAGCAGTATCTCCCCGTGGTAGGTAAGATTATGGTTTTGGGTATTAATAACTTGCTGTTGTTGTCTAACATTATCTTTCTGCTCGGCAGGCCCCCCTGCATAACTGAGACTCTTGGGCTAATCAAGGGAACCGTGTATCACTGATGACTTGTGATCGCGTATAATTTCGACTGCGTCGCTGTTTTGCCTCGACCTAAATTATGGAAATCCTTTTTACTGTTGTAATTCTCTCGAATGCCGTTTGAGATGATTGTACATTCGTTTGACTTTGTGGAAGGCCTATCTCTACTGGTCGCCGCCGATTGGAACTAACGGGTGTGTTTAAGCAGTTTAGCAAGCTTTGTGTAAACTGGCTGTCGCCATAAATCCCATTGATCCATAAGCGTGGATGTTTGATTGTTTTCTTTTTTTCCCTTTGTTTATTGTGGTTTATTTTCTTTTGTAATTACTATCAACTGAAGTATGTTTAATTGTTTATATGATTAATTTACTTTTATGTGGTATTGTGAGGGTCATTATCCGGTCAAGTGAGTTAAAGCCTTAAAATATCTGACCTTGGATCACAGTGACTTGTGTATGTTATCTTGTGTTTATTTAACACAAATAGGGGGGGGGGGGGGGACCCATACCTCCAGAAACCCCCGCTCTTGGTTTTATTTGTTTCTCTCAATTGAATGTGTGTGTGTGTACGTACGTGTATGTGGTGCTGATTAATGGTGTTTCTCATTATAGTGCTTGTGACAAGTTTTAAACT
Source organism: Meda fulgida (assembly GCA_030578275.1). Classification (NCBI taxonomy): domain Eukaryota; kingdom Metazoa; phylum Chordata; class Actinopteri; order Cypriniformes; family Leuciscidae; genus Meda; species Meda fulgida. The sequence continues at coordinate 24,800,135 of CM060616.1, read as the reverse complement.
GAGTTTCTAACTATTTAATATTTTGTTGACAAACAAAAATAAACTTTTCTATTCTATATGACTATATGTCTTTTCACCCATCCACGCAAAACGAACCTGTGTGCCCTTAGGGCTATTTCCCTGTTTTTTCGGGGTGGCGTAGTCGATCGTATTATATTGCCATTTCCGTTAGAAGTGTGGTAAAACCCTTGTTAGTTCTTTTGAGACTCTCTTTATCAGCCACAACGCTATACAGTGATGATATATATATATATATATATATATATATGGGGATGATTAGGAGGCCATGATGAACAGAGGCCAAGGGGCAAATTTGGCCAGGACCCGGGGTTACTCCCCTTCTCTTTTTTGAAGGACATCCTGGGATTTTTAATGACCAGAGATTCAGTTTAACGTCTCATCCGAAGGACGGTGATCTGTCGCCCTTATGTTTATATTTTTTCTTGCAGCACAGAGTAGAGGTTTAAGCTAACAGCATACTAGAAAGGTAAGCAGGAGCTAGATTGTGTAATGCGTCAGACACAACAGTCATTGCTCAACCATCGACTCCATAATAAAGCGAATTGCAGTAGTCCATTCGTGTGAACCACTTTGATCCATCAAAGTGAAATAAATGATTATTTACAGATTAACATTACAATCGTAACTGAAAGTAGACAGCAAAAATGTTTTTATATAATTAAATGTGTCACAATCCTTGTCAGACCACCTCCAAATGCGTTTTCAGTGATCATATCACCGATGATTCCAATCATAATGAGTCTTGGATACATTTATGTCTTTAATGTGTTCAAGTGTTATCTGATCACAGTAAATGAATATTAATTACGGGTGTAAATGGGGGCAATGTGGCCTCTCTTAAACTTAAATGCTGTATGACACAAAGGAAATTTAGATTTAGCCAGTAGCATTTAGATGACATAAACCTTCATTTGATTCTGCTGAGTGTATGTTGGTGTGTACATGTGGGTGAGAGTATATTTGAGTGCATCTGGGTGTATATGATGGATAGAGAGCAATGAGTGGAAATAAAGGCATGGATAAGGTTCAATACTACAGCTCTCTAATCTAGAAAAAGTATATATAAATATAGAGCTAAGGGGGAGGAGAATGGCCTTCCACACACACACACACACACACACACACACACACACACACACACACACACACACACACACACACACACACACACACACACACACACACACACACACACACACACACACACGTTGGTGCAACTACATTTTGAGGACTCTCCATAGGCGTAATGGTTTTTATACTGTACAAACTGTATATTCTATCCCCTTACACTAACTCTATCCCTAAACCTACCCATCACAGGAAACATTCTGCATTTGTACATTTTTAATAAAACATTGTTTTTTAAGCTATTTGAATTATGAGGACTTATGAAATGTCCTCATAAACCACGTTTAAGTTGTAATACCAATGTATTACGCATGTCATTATACAAATTTGTGTCCTCACAAATCACATAAAGCACACACACACACACACACACACACACACACACACACACACACACACACACACACACACACACACACACACACACACACACACACACACACACACACACACACACACACACACACACACACACACACACACACACACACACACACACACACAAAGTATGTGCACAACTGCCTTTAATACTGAGCATCTAAAATGTGGTACATAGAGAGGAGCAGTGTGTGTGTGTGTGTGTGTGTGTGTGTGTGTGTGTGTGTGTGAGTGAGTCACTGACAGTAAAACACTTACGTGAAGTCATTCAGATTTACTCTGTCTGATAAGTGCTGACCTATCAACAGTAAGACTCAATGACTCCAGTACACAAAGGCAACACATACACACACATTGTATTGTGTAACACTCTGCTCTTATGCAATAATCTTGTAAAACACTGACACATTTATTCTCAAATGAAGACGAAGACTACACTGAAAACCCCACAAAATCCGCTACAATTCAAGAGTTTACATATCCCTTAGATAATCTGTTCAGCACTGTTTAACATCAGCACAAAAACTGGATCTTTATTTATTTATTTAATTTATTATTTATTTATTTATTTATTTATTTGTTTATTTGTTTATGCTGTACTTGATTTAATTCAACAAAATAAACTAAATAAAAATAACTAAATATAAATATTAAAGTATTTATGAAAATAAATATGAAAATAAAAGTCTTGGTTTTTAGTATCATGTACAGCCTCCTTGATTATCAATGACTGCTTGCAGCTTTTTGCAATAGTGTACAAGTCCTTCAATTGTCCTGAAGCTGGATCTCAACATCATTGAGCCACTGTGGGAGTAACTTGAACAGCATGCAAGAACTTAAAGTACCTGGGGGCTTTTTTCCAAGAACAGCGGGCAACTTCGATGCTCAGGACAAACCAGGGGCTGCAAAATCAGTCACTGATGCTCGAGGTGGCAACACTAGATGATAACCAAATGTGTATGTATTTAATAGGACATTGTGTGTAAAGTTGTTATATTGCCTTGTGGTATATACTACCATTCAAAGGTTTGGGGACAGTAACATGTCTTTTTGAAAGAATTTAATATTTTTATTTTGCAAGGATGCATTAAATCGATCCAAAATGAGAGTAAAGACTTTTATTATGTTACATAAGATTTCTAATTCAAATAAACGTATTTTTTTTACACTTCCTATTCATCAAAGAATCCTGAAAAAACTGTTTCCAAAAAAAAGTCAATATTGATAGTAATAAAAAAATACATTTATCTTTGTAATGTTTACGATTTATAACATGTGACATTATGTTTTATTATTTCCACATGTGATGTTTTAGTTTGAAAGCAGACAATGTTTATCCAGTCCACAAGGGGGCGTTTTAGTTTCATAGAGGGGTTAAGACTGCGTAAGCAGCGGGGCCGTTGGAGAAGTGAAGAAGTTAGCGGGGAAAACAGAAAAATGGATTGTAACGGAGATTGAGAAGTTCACTAAAAAGGTCTGAAAAGCTACTTTGCTGTGTTGGAGTCTTATTCAGAAACTTAACACTGGCGACGAGGATCTAACTTTTACCCACCCCTCCTCGAACATGGAAGCTGTTTGGACTAATCAAAGTTGCTAACACACTCCACACAGCTCCAGAACAGCCAGCGCAGTCATTACAGCCCATGACAACCTCAAACCAGACAGAGATGGATGCAATAGGTGATCTCCTCACTGAGTATGGTGACCTCTTCTGTGGGATGGAAAATTAAAAGACTTTCAATTCAAGCTGCACATAAAGAAAGACGTTCCTCCAGTCACGCAACCTCACAGAAGAGTACCGTTCCATATCAGGAAGCGAATTGAAGCTGAATTGCAACGTTTAGAGGAACTTGACATTATCGAAAAAGTGGACGGGCCCACTCCATGGGTTTCTCCTATTGTTCCTGTTCCAAAGCCAAAAGACCCAGAAGCAGTGCACATTTGTGTGGAAATGAGGATACCAAATCAAGCCATTGAGCAAGAAAGACATCTCACACCTACAGTAGATGACGTAATACAAGCGCTCAATGGAGCCAGGTTCTTCTCAAAACTGGATTTAAACTGTGGATATCATCAGCTGGAACTGGAGCTATCATCACGATATATCACAACATTCTCCACTCATGTAGGGCTGCGACGTTATAAAAGACTGAGCTTCAGAGTTTCCTCTGCAGCAGAGGTATTTCAAAACGCCATTCAGCAAGCCCTGGATGGTATCCCAGGAGTCATTAATCTGAGTGATGACATTCTGGTGTTTGGCAGAACGAAGGTTAGTCATGATCAAGCTTTAAGGATAACATTTCAGCGACTTAAAGAGAAGAACCTGACTCTTAACAAGGCCAAATGCTCCAACGCACAAACCACTTTAGACTTCTTCGGCTACACATTCTCTGATGGGGGTTTCTCTCCTGATCCCAAGAAAGTTCAGGCGTTACATGATGCTGCGGCCCCAACCAATGCCAGCGAGGTCCGCAGCCTTCTCGGCATGGCAAATTACAGTGCCCGCTTCATTTAAGATTTTGCCACCATAACTCAACCTTTGAGAGAACTTACAAAAAAACATGTTCGCTGGATTTGGACAGAGAAACATCAGAAGTGCCTTGATGAAATGAAACAAAGTCTATCAAGTGATGCTGTCATGACCTATTTTGACCCTTACAAATTAACTGAACTGGTAGTTGATGCAAGTCATGTGCGTCTTGGGGCCGTGTTGGCACAGAGAAATGGCCCACATGAACCAGCCAGATAAGCTATGCAAGCAGAGCCTTGTCACTCATTGAACAAAAGTATTCACAAACCGAACGTGAGACTCTCGCCATTGTGTGGGGCTGTGAACATTTTCACATGTATCTTTATGGGGCACCATTTACCCTTGTCAGTGACCACAAACCTTTGGAATGGATTTTCAATAACCCCAAATCCAAGCCACCAGCTTATATAGAACGTTGGAGTCTATGTCTTCAGCTTTACAAGGCAAGGACAACCCAGGCAAGGACAACCCAGCGGATTATATGTCACGCCACCCCACACATGCTTCACATGGCTTTCAGGAAGTTTCTAACATTGAACAACAAGTGGAAGAATATGTGAACTTCCTTACTGCAAACGGCGTCCCTAAGGCAATGACATTAACAGAAATTCAGAATGCAACCACAGCTGACCCCACTCTATGCAAAGTCATCCAATTAATCAAAGGAGACTCATGGGAGTCGCTGTCTGAAAAACAGGATTTTGCTGATGGAGTTGATGGTGCTGCAATAAAATCATTCCATAAAATCAAAGATGAACTGACAGTAACCGTAACTGATGACACTGTACTGTGTGGCACAAAGATCGTTATCCCCCGTTCTTTACAAGTCAGGGCAATATCACTTGCGCACGAAGGCCACCAGGGGTTAGTCAAAACAAAGAAACTGATAAGGGAGAAAGTTTGGTTCCCTGGCATTGACAGACAGGTAGAAACCATGATAGCTGAGTGCATCCCATGTCAGGCTATTGTGCCCAATCACATACAAGAACCTCTCTGCATGTCTGAGCTGCCTTCATCACCATGGGAAAAAGTTGGTGTAGACTTTTGTGGTCCGTTCCCCTCCGGTGATTACCTTTTGGTGTTCATTGATGAATACTCCAGGTATCCAGACGTGGAGATTCTGCAGTCCACGTCAGCCAGAGCCACAATTCCTAAACTAGACAAAATATTCACGACACTGGGAATTCCGCTGGAGGTCAAAACAGATAATGGTCCACCCTTCCAAAGCTCAGAATTTGCAGATTTCGTAACATATCTAGGTTTAAGACATAGGAAGATAACTCCACTCTGGCCTCAGGCTAATGCAGAGGCTGAACGTTTTATGCGTACCCTTGAATACGCGCTACACATGTTGAAGGCCGCCCATGGAAACAGACTCTATACGCATTCCTCCGCAATTACCGTGCCACGCCTTATTGCTCCACTGGAATGTTTCCTGCTGATGTGCTGTTTGGGAGGCCCCTTCGAATCAAGCTACCTGGATCTCCTCTTTCCTTCCAGTCTCTGACAGATGCACCACTACGACAGGCAGATGCCCTGGCAAAGAACAGGATGAAACAAAATGCTGACCGGATGCGCCGTGCTGCTCCGGTGGCTCTGAGAGTGGGCGACGTGGTCCTGTGTCGTCAAAAGAAGGAAGGAAAGTCATGCCCTGCCTACAATCCTCAGCCATACAAAGTTATTGCTGTTAAAGGTTCCATGGTGACAGCCAAACGCAATAATCATGTCATCACCAGAAATTCATCTCATTTCAAGACTCTACCAGCAAATGCAAATCACGCTCTCAGTCGTGTGGTTTGAAGGTCAAGAGTGGTAGACGAGATGCCATGAACTGGACTGATACTCTTCCTGAACAAATCCCAGAAGACTTAGCCCCTGACCCCCCAGGGTCACAGTCACCTGTTCGTAGATACCCAGTCAGGATGAATAGGAGACCCCCATCACACCTCACTGACTTTGAATGATGTGGACAGTTTTAGTTAAAAAAAAAAATAATAATGAAAGAAGGGTTGTAATGTTTATGATTTATAACATGTGACGCTATGTTTTATTATTTCCACATGTGATGTTTTAGTTTGAAAGCAGACAATGTTTATCCAGTCCACAAGGGGGCGTTTTAGTTTCATAGTGGGGTTAAGACTGCGTAAGCAGCGGGGGGCGTTGGAGAAGTGAAGAAGAAAAAACAGTGAAGAAAAACTGAAAAATGGATTGTAACGGAGATTGAGAAGTTCACTAAAAAGGTCTGAAAAGCTACTTTGCTGAGTCGGAGTCTTATTCAGAAACTTTACAATCTTGAGCACCAAATCACCACCATGTTTTAATGATTTCAGAAGGATAATGTGAAACTGAAGTCTGGAGTAATGATGCTGAAAATTGACATCAAAAGAATAAGGTACGTTTTAAAATATCTAAAAATAGAAAAGCTATTTTAAATTGGAAGAACATTTTCACAATATTACTGTTTTACTGTATTTTTAATCAAATAAATGCAAATTTTATGACAGTACTAAAATGCTATATAAAAACAGACAAATCCTGCAAGTGGTATGTAAACATTTGAGCACAGCTGTATATATAGACCAAGAATGAAAAGAAAAGATGCGTTTGAGGTGAGCCATACCCTAGATGGTCCTCTGTAGATAGTGCGGAACTGATCCCAGGCCAGTGTCTGCTGGGCATCCAGAGTGGCTTCAGTCAAAATCTGCAGAGAAAAACACACCAACACGAGTCACAACTTCCAGCTGAACCACTTTAGAATGGTCACAGATAATCATAAAAGCAATTAAGGATAATATTTTGGTCAAAATACATTAGCAACATATATAAAACATCAGAATGTCAATATGAAATATGAAGGGGCAAACCCTACTGCCAGATATGGACTTGGAATAAATAGAAAACTGCGCAACTTCTAAATAAACCATTCAAGAATCAGAGGAGGAGTGCTAATCGCATCAAATGTGACATTTTCATACACAAGCCTAAGATGTGCGCAAGACAAGTGATTAAAGCCTGATGGATGTGACATTTTCAAAAACGACATAAAAAGATAGCAATATCCAGCAGGAAGAAAACAAGTAGAAATACTGAAATACTTTGATGCAGAGTTTGCTTGCCAATGAATTGTTTATGTGGTCAAATACTGTAAGAATTTACATGGGAAATATACAATATTTAATCTATAATAATCAATTTTTTATCATAATTGGCCCACAGCAGCATACTGTGGTTAAGATGCTAAAATGATAGACAGGCACATCTTATATAGTGACACATTTACTTAATTTAACGACACGTTGCAGTGTCCTACACACCAATCACATTCATTTCATCACTTGGTTTGGCTCAAATCAGCCTCAAGTGATCCAAAACCTCTCAGTCTCTGTCATCGTTCAATGACTTCTCTAGTCCCAAAGGCATGAAGGCAAGCACACACCCAAAAGATATGCCAAACCAATTGTCTCTGGCCAAACTCCACCCAGAACAGAGAGCATTTTCAACAGAAATCAAGAAATAAAATAAAAAATCAAGTGTATCCTCACTCTACCTCACTATATATATATATTCAGAGTCTGTTTTGAGTGACACAAAGGACAAATGCTACTGTCACTGCAGAAGAATAAATGCAATTATTGTGCCCACCCTTCAGCAGAAAGAAGGAGATGAACATTGTCACAGTGTTTCAGCTGTCTCTGTACGCGGGGCGCTGAGCTGGAGGACATCGATTTTGCGTGACAGTGTTGTGGAAAGGTAGGATAATTTGGTGGAGCGTTCATTAAATCCGTTATTTATGCATTACTTATTTAAATAAACTGATTACACAGTTTTTGACAGGCCAATGGCTTTTTTTAAGCCAATTTTCTGCAACTTGAGACATCATGAGGAGCCTTTGTAGCCAACAAGACAAGGGGCCCTATCATACACCCGGCGCAAAGCAGAGTGTTTTTTGCTAGTTTCAGCCCAACGCAGTTATCATTTTCACGTCCTGCGCCATGTTGTTTATATAGCAAATGCAGTGGGCGTGCTAGTCTGAAAACAAGGTGTGTTCGGGCATTCAGTCTTTCCACTTGCAAATTCTGATATGTAAATAGTGAATCCGCCATGGCGCGAGCACAACTGTCTTTTTAAAGGGAATGGGAGATGAGACTCTGAGTGGTTTATTGCACATAAAGCCCAAAACACACCCATTACTCACTAAGAGAATAGAGACAACCCTTTTAGACCATGCGCGCCGACCAGTTTTCCCGTCGTTAAACTAGCAAAAGTGGATTCGGACACGCCCTACAGACCATGCGTTTAGATCATTAAAATAGGACCCATTGTGTTCAAAATCATTTAAAGAACATCTAAACTACAGGTCCTTCTCAAAAAATGTGCATATTGTGATAAAGTTCATTATTTTCCATAATGTAATGATAAAAATTAAACTTTCATATATTTTAGATTCATTGCACACCAACTGAAATATTTCAGGTCTTTTATTGTTTTAATACTGATGATTTTGGCATACAGCTCATGAAAACCCAAAATTCCTGTCTCAAAAAATTAGCATCATGATTGATTACAGGGGCAGATTAACAGTTAATAAAGATTTATTTGTGTGCAGTTCTTTGCACAATACTATAATTGGTATATTATTATAAATATAGGTGGTATATTATTCTTAAACGTGATCGAGCGTTTAGCACCAATCATCGGAATTTTCATTTCAGAACTGCTGTGATTCATACAACCAACGTTTTTAGTACCACTCACTAAAATTTCTCACTGAAAATGCTTAAAATGCACAAGCAGAAACGTAATCGTTTTGCAGAAATGTTGCCAAAGGAATGTTGTTCCAAAGAACTTGAGTTAAAATAATGCAATAAAAAATTAAAATGAAATCATACTTCAAAAACCTTACATAAATAATTGTATCCTATTTTATCCTAATTATAATTTTCCCTTTTACAATAACGGTTTAGGTTTACAAATGACAAATTATTTAAATAATAGGTTTAGGTTTTGGTTGTACAATTTTGTATGACCCAACTCGTATGATTTTGCCATCTTGTACAAATTATTATGACTTTTCATGAGACTGGGTTGGAATTAAAAAGCAGTATGAAGGAGCACAACAAACTGGAACAGAATACAGGTACTGAGACACGTTATTCAAAATTTGACTACTTTTAACTTTAGAAAGTCTTAAAAATATGGTGCTAATGACCCAACAATTAAAAAAGGGCAGAGTCTGCCTTGGAAATATTGACAAACCAGGCTGAAAGTATTGCTGTGGGCTGCTTTTTATAATGACAGGCTTACAGTAGGTTCAATAATACATATATAAACAAACAATATATAAAGACTTCTAAAGGCACTGTTTTGTTTGCAACAAAATATCTTTGAATTATGTTTATTTGGGGGATATTTCTCAGAAAATTAATTGATTAAACTAATTAATTCATCTGCATATCATGTAAAAATGTAATACATTTTTTTATATATTTGTATGTTTGAAATTTGCATATGGGTAGGAGTAAATTATTGCTTTTAGATTTTTATCTATGCATTTAAAAAGCAGTTTCTGCTGCAGTAGGACTGCATTCAAAGATGAAAAGGAGAACAAAAATGCAGTTACTATGTGTCTTCCTGTCAGCCTCGTTATCATTAGCATGCAGGAGTTCTGAAGCGTTACGTGTTAATTAAAGTGAAAGTCTCCACAGGTATAATCCCGTACGTTGGCAGCTTCCTGAAAGCTTAGAAGTAAAGAAAAGTGCTGAATTTTGCCTGTTACAGATAGAGTGCTCAGTGATGCTAATGACTAAGGGTTTATTGGAGGATGGAGATGACGAAGGGATGCTGGAGAAGAGGAATAGGTCAAAAGGTTCATGTCACTTCCTGTCTTGTCTTTAAGGCTCACTGTCACATTGCATAAAACGCCAAGTCCCTTGAACGACAGGCAATGAATGCTCAATGGGGGGATGGGAAAGAGAGAGAGAGAGAGAGAGAGAGAGAGAGAGAGAGAGAGAGAGAGAGAGAGAGAGAGAGAGAGAGAGAGAGAGAGAGAGAAATAAATGAGGGATGGAAATATGGATGAAAGAGACAGACAAAAAGAAAAAGATAGATAGCTAGGCAGGACTTTAGTTTCATTTCTCCATTCCCACCAGTAAACAAAAGCATGAAAAGAAGGGAACGAGTTTAATGCAATCATAAGCAAGCTAATTTGCTTTGAACCAGCAGGGAAAAAGCCATTTAAGTTTCATGGATGAATGAACACACAAAAGGCAGAGTGGAAGAGAGCTATGATTCTCCTTCTAGCTACAGTAGAGCAAAGGTGCACTCTAAAAGTGCAGAATTTTGACAAGTTACAGAAAAACGAAAATGCATCACGACATTAAAACACATTTTTTTGTAAACGTGTAACACCAATTAACTCTTTCCCCGCCACTGACAATTTTCTGTCCTTTATGACACAACGCTTCCATGTTTTCATTGTTTCATTGTAGGGGGCGCTATTTTGCATCTTCTGAAATAGTACAGAATCACCAGATCCAAATACAAACGAAGAAGCAGAAACAAGCTTACGTACACGTGAGCTACTGCAATCATTAAACAGCATATATTATAAATCAAAACTGCCTAACGTTACCGCATGAAATGTTAAACCCACGAAGAGGTAAAGACTGTGCAAGCTTTGGGGCTGTTGATGGACTCGATCTACTCCATCTCCATCGTTTTGATGATCGTTCTGAATCCAATCTGTGCATAGTCTTTGACAAAAACGCAATTTTCTCAGCCTTTTGTTTTATTTTATATGTGTATTTTATGAAACTTACCATGAACGTTTTGTGAAAATGATAAAAAATGCTGGAGCTGGCAAGCAACTTAAAAAAACAGCAACAAAAAAACAATGGCGAGAAAAGAGTTGTTGAAAATTAAAAAAGTTGCTGAAAGTTGTTACTGGTTCCGTGAGTGTCACATGTTGAAGTTGCAATCTCCGTTGGATGATCTAGAAAAAATCTAGATCTACATCTAAAATCTAAATTCAATTAAACTGAAATTAAGTTTGTGGCTAAATGAGTTGACAATACACATATAAAACATTTAAAGCAGCACATTTCTTTCACCTCACATACGATTTAATCATCATTAATCAAATCTATTCTAGTTGTAGAAAGTAATTCCCCTCACTAACCTTTCTCCCATGAGCCTCTGCCACATTCCCACGATGAGTAGATGTCACTTTGGTCTGAAACACATGAGGTAACAGTTGAAACGTGATTGACAAAATATGACAAACGAAGTGTAGAGATACAGACAGATAGGCTCAAATACAGCTTTGTTGTAATAATTTCCCAACTACCTTCATCTTGTCATAAAAAATAATCTTTCATGAGGGTCTGCAGGGGTCTTCACTATAAAATATAATTTGCTGTTTTATGGGGGGTTTTTTTGCCCTCATGTGTCTGCAATGTTGGACTTTTATTTTCCAGACAAACGCTTTTCAAATATTAACCAGCAGTGAAGCAGCTTTTGTTAAAACTATACATTATTCTAACCCCAGGTCTACACCGGATGCAACAATTGTCGCTTGAGGCTGTCAAAGCGATTGTTGCAAATCCATTTGCTCTTTGTGTCAGAAGTAGCACGAGCACTTGAAGTACGTCAGAAATAGAATAGGCATTGGTTTGCTGTCAGAAATATGTGGCACTCCGCCGCATCCAGTGTAGACAGCATCCCTGATTATAATGGCTTCTATATGCTTTTGTTGCATCTGGGGTATTTACGGTCTAAGAAATAAAACAGAAGATTATACCACTACTCAAACAGAAGATTATACCACTACTCAAAGTCTTCTTTTCAAGAATTGTATTCTTTTCATTTCTTAATTGTGATATTAAGATAATATCATCCTGTTTTTTTTTTTTACATTCTTCTGAATATAGTAATCATAATAACGGTTTTAACACACATAATTAAAAAATATATGGTCATTCAGTCATTGTATTTTTAATTAATTATTGAATAAATTACTATTATGTTATCGTGTCACTGACAAAGTTATCCTGCACCTTCAGCTTACATTACCCTTTATGCTTTCATTTACAGTTACAGAAGTATAACAGTTCTCTGTTGAGGTGCAGTGCAGAATCAATCAACATGTGTCCAGGGTAAAGGAAGCCTTGTTTTTGCAATTGTGCTAATACTCCAATCACACTGGTTGGGCATATTTCTTCCAAAAGAATCACCGTGGCAACACCTCTGTGATTAGGGATACTAACATAGCTCTCTTTTGTGCCTGCAGCTGTCAGCCTCCTGTGGTTACGACTAATACAGGCGCATGCTGAGAAACCCATTTGCATGCCATTTACATTCACCACAGCCACATAAGAGAGTTCCAATTAGCGTGGATAATACATACACCCGGTACACATATAAAAGTACTTAAAAACCATATCACCTTGGATGTGAATTCACTGTAGTCCCAAAGAGTGTATGACAGAAATATACAATGGTGAATAGAAATATGATTGAAAGATCCTTTTTCAAACTTAAAGGAGGTTGTTCTATGCTGATATTATTATGATAGGCTCATGATAGATTGAGAGATACATTGATAGATAAAAAGAGACATGAACAAACAGTTAAAATCAACAAACAGATCAAGTTTTTGAAAAACAAAGTTCACCTAAAACAAAACAAAATTTCGGAGTAATTATTGTGTATTGTTTAATGTATTTTTTACTCACCATCATGCTGTTTCAAGCACAATAGTTCATAGATCAAAAACCATTCAAAATAAAAAAGTAGTCAATATGGCTGATGTGCTTTGGGGAAGATTTTCACTAAATAACTTACATTACTGTCTCTTATGCACACAAAGCTATCTTACAGCTTAAGATTGTACGGATTCAGACTTGGAATATAGGGCAAAACTTGTATGGAGTACTTTCTTCCAACTTAATGGTGTTTTTTTTTGTGTCTGTTTTGGCACTTGCTTTTTTGCTTGACTGATTTGGGCTGTATGACTGTACAGTATGGCGGTTCTTTAAGAATTCTTTTATTGTTTTCCATAGAACAAATGGCATTGGAAGGACATGAGGGTAAAATATGACAGAAGTTTTATATTTGGGTGAATACTGATTGTGACTGACCTGTGCCAGAGAAGCGGAGCGTGATCGGGAGCTCTCTGCGCTGGGTCTGTCGGCTGGCCTCGAGCCCTGGTTGGATGTGCATTTGTAGCAGCTCCATGAGTACTGCCTCTCGCTCAAAACACCAGCCTCTTTACGCTGAAGACACTGGCAGTGGTACAGATGCCCACAGCTACACATGAAATAAGAGTTCAGGATGACAGTACTCCAGGTCTGTTTTTGTTGTAAGTTTGGACAGAGTGTTACAACAGCTTGCTTAGGTTTGAAATATGTGACATAAATAAGGCATGAGCGCATATCACGGCAAATGTCTTTACTATAGATTTTAAATCAATCTGCAGTCAAATGCTCCAAACAAACATAATCCTCTGATGTAATCCAGAACGCCATTAAAATAAAATCATGCTTTAAATCATCCACTTGTTTGCAACAATGGTATCCTTCTGAAGTCTGTACAGAGATGCAAATGAGCAAATTTATATGTAATTAATAATTACAGCATCTAAAATGTAATCAAAATGACTGAATAAACATTTGTTTTATAAATACAATTATTCAAAATCAAAAATAATGTGTGTAAAATGTTTTGTTATATCGAAAGGCATTCTACTGACTTCCCGCAGAGTGCATATGAAATGTGTGTGTGTACCTGAAGATGATGATCTCCTCCTCGCTCTCCTGGCGTCTTTTGTACTGCTGTAAGCAGATGTTGCAGTGGTCCTGTCTTGGGTGGAGCCCTCTACTGACTGCCTTACGCAGATGTGACAGAGACCAGTGAAGATCAGAGTTTAACAGATTGGTGGTTGTCTCCAACAACGTCTGATGGTAAGAAAGGAAAAAGTAAGTAAACCAATGAAACGGTGTAGCATCTGGACCAACCAGACACATACTAATTATTCATTATATTTAATGAATAATCCAGTAAACTCACTCTCCCAACAAAGGTCTATGAAACTCCCCCCGAAACTAACATCCCAAATGAAGCGAACACACTGGCAGAACTCGGTATCCTGTTACAGGACACAGTAAGACTGATAAGAAGACTTTTACGACCTCAAAAGGAATGTTCAGAGAGTGGTGACTCTCACTTAATTCGAACTGAGGAGGAGAAATAAACCCTGTTAATCCTATATATCCTACATATATATCCACTTGAGAATTGTATAAACATGCATCTAATTTTCCCATCTACTGATTTTCCTTTTATGTGGTTTGGCCTATGTTTTCTTGTAAACTCTAATGGGTTAATGTTTCAAACTTTGCAAACTATGCAAACTAACTGCTAACTTTGTGACGCATTAGACCCCCAGAGGGTGTGACATCTTCACGCTTTAAAAATCACTGATCACAAGATCAGCTCTCTCTTGTTCTCTTGTCCTTCTCGGTACGTTTAAGTTGCTGTCCTGAGTGGCCGCACCAGGCCTTGACTCACAACCAGCCATGTGCACATTCAGGAGAGAGAGGACTCTCTCAACCAAAACAGAATTTAGGATAACATCAGGAGTTTGACACAACTTCTCATTCAATGCAGAAGAAGTCCATTGCAACTCCAACCATTAACTCTTACGACTTCCTCCCTTCTCCTGGGTGCTCTGAGTGTCCTCTCCGGCCCAGGGCCGGCAAGCAGACCTCAACTCACAACCAGCCATGTGCATATGGAGAGAGATCCTTCAACCAGAACAGAGTCGAACTAACCATTCAAGTTTATCATATCTTCTTCATCCAACGGAGATGGCAACTTCAACATGTGACACTCACAGAACCAGTAACAACTTTAATTTTCAACAACTTCAAGAACTGTGCACCCGGCCCTAAAAATGCAAGTATCAATTCAATGAGGTGCTCTGAAAATTATAAACTGATGGTTATTTTCATAGTTAAATGGATCTTTTCCATAGTTCCATTTCCTGCTTCCAGTTCCATTCTATCACTCACCATTTTACCTATGCATGTATGTATGTATGTATGTATGTATGTTTGTTTAGTTTAGTTATGTTTGAGATTTAGTTAATACAACTTGTGCACAATATGTATTTGATTCTGATTCACTGCTTGCAAACAAAGTCTCTTTTACGATCTTGATCTTGTTATATGCCCTAAACGCTGTACATGCTAGATACAGGTTCGGAAGTTACGCAGAGTAAAGAGGTTTCCCGCTCGTTCCACACAGCATACATCCATCCATGGGCCATGGCAACAGCAGACTAGTACATTTAAATAGTCTAATGACAGAGCGTTATCGTGAACTTTAATTAATATTTTATGTTGTTATACTATTATATGATGTATGTATGTATATCTTGAGTTTATTACCCTGGGATTATTAAAGTATTTCTGATTCTGATTCTGCTTCTGATTAATAGTGCATATATTCATCTGAGAACTGATGATGTCTGTGTGTTTCAGACCCTGGCTGTGTGCACTGAAGTGTATATGACAATAAAGTAGTGAATCTCAATGTATTTATTTTTAAAATGTATTTTAAATAGGCCTATAGGCTCATAGGTTTTTTGTCCAAAAAAAACCAACACATTTTTCTGTTCAAAATTACTTC
The DNA here is from genome assembly GCA_030578275.1 of Meda fulgida. Classification (NCBI taxonomy): domain Eukaryota; kingdom Metazoa; phylum Chordata; class Actinopteri; order Cypriniformes; family Leuciscidae; genus Meda; species Meda fulgida. Next base: position 24,784,390 of record CM060616.1, on the reverse strand, counting down.
CAGCGACCCTGACCTAAAATATTAAACTTTTTCTAATTATAGTACAATCATTGCATATTATAGATCCATATGAATCAAGCCGTTTAACCCAAGTCTTCTAAGGAGACAATTATTTTGTATGATGAACAGATTTCATTTAGGTTTTTATTCAAAAATGTTGGTAAACAAACATGCATACATCAAGCCATTGCACATCAAATATGACCGATATGATAATCTTATGAGTTTGAAATAACATGAGAGTAAGTGAATGAGGACAGAATTTTAACTTTTAGGTAAACTATCCCTTTAAGTAAACTTCACAAAAGCTACAGTACCTACATATACGCACACTCAGAATCTTAGTATATTTCTGCAGAATTGGAACGTATCAAAGTTCTACACATCCCTCACACTTTTTCGTATTTGTTTATTAAATATTTTGGTATATTGGTTATGCTTTCAGCTTCTGATACTGATAAGTGTCTAATGTTAAAAAAATATCAATTTAACACATTAAAGTTCAAGTATTGTTCAAGTTATGTGTCACCCACCCTGTTTCTGTTTATTGAGAGGAGGGAACCCATTTCATCTCATAACCACAGGCAATGGAAGAATTTCAAGGGGGTGGGTTGATCTATGTTATTTCATTTTGATGTTAGTGCAGTATTTTGACGAGAGTAATACGCGCGCACACACAGACACAGACACAGACAGACACACACAGACACAGACACACACAGAGAGATAAAATATACTAGCCTACAAATACAGTATGCATAAGGAAGCACATTTAACCCCCACAGACATTTCTGAGGATTGGAGAGAACACACATTTCAAAAGATTTCATCAGCTATGTGGGCAATTCACAAAGTGAGCATATTGAAATGTATGCCAGGGCAAGCTTTCCTAAGGGATTGTTGAATGAGTGCATATGTGTAATTTATGTCTCAATTTTGTGAGGGGAAAAGGGGAAAGTTTGTGTGTGAGGGGGGAATCAGGTGTTATTCTCAACCCTTCCTCGCTTTTTCCTTTGAATGACAAGCTGCAAATTCCAATTGGTCATGGAAGGGAGAGTGCAAACACATGCTGACACACAGTTACTTTCACAGACAAACTGAAAGACCACATAACCATATCTGGTGATAGTTTAAAAAGATAAGAGTTGATTGGAAGTAAAACTAAGTTTTGCTGGTGTAATTTAAACTATTTTCTTAATATCAAATGAAAATTGTGCATTCTGTGCAAGCCATGTGACACTGACGTCATCAAGGTTTGGTTTCATAATCTTTTTTTTGACAGCCATGTTGTTTTGCTGCCTCAGGACTGTGGTTGGAATTCTCTAAAATAACATAAAATTGGTAAGTCATTTTACAAATAAGTTTGAATTTTGTGTAAATACAGTTGAAATATATTTGTATATGATATATTAAAGTTGAAGTTAACTGACCAACACGTGTTTTGTCGAATATTTGTTTTATTTTTAAAGGCAGCTCGGACACATCAGAACCTGATGGATAAAGTCATTAATGGATGCCTTATTTTTAACATTTGTTATCTTAATATTTACTTAATATTTATATAAATATTACAATAAAGACTTTGTTCATTTTGTATATCGTTGCGACAAGATAGAGTGTCAATCAATGGGAATTTTTTTTTTTATTGTTTATATTGCAGCATGACCTGTAAAAATATCTACGTACCGTTCAGTGGGTGGATTGCTTAAAGTTGCTGACACGTTAGAGTGATGAAGTATGGATGCATGGAAAAATTAAAGAGTGGGATGTGCTTAATACTTCTGAACATAGAAACCTGCCTGTCAGCATGTGTGTCGAAAATACCCATCTTGCCAAGTATTTGCATAAACATGCTGGAGAAAATCTGACGTGTATCAGTATATTAGATCTGTGCATTAGGTCTTAAAGTGACAGCAGCCTAATAATGTATACCTGCTACTGTCTGTACCCTTAATCAAACAAAAGAAATATTGAAAATCACTCACTGCTCTTGATTTTATAACATTTGTAGTGAGTCAGCGCATGCTTAAATCAAAGTAAAGATATTTAATTTCTGTACTATTTCTCACTACTCTGAGACCCATATGTTTATTTGTTCTATATCCTATTTATTGGTCCTGTTGCTTGCTTGCGTTGTTCTTTTTAAACCAGTTCTTTAGGATTGGTTTGAAGATGGCCATGGTTTGCAGAGAACCACAAGGTAACGCCAAGGTTGTTGATCCCCAAGAGACTTAAAACAGACCTTCTTCCGTTATCATGCTTTATGATAGAACCAACAGTTAATGTAACCTCACCTATACCATGTTTGGTATCTATGAATTTGTATTTTGATTATCTAAATGATGATAAATTGTATGTAGATATATATGTATTACAAGAATATTTAATAGTTTCTGCATCAACACTTAATCCACTTACATATGCAAATTAACATGCTTGAAGACAAAAAAATCCTACATTTTCCCTCCGAAAGCTTAAGTTACCATTGGCTCACTGCCCCCTGGGAGGAGAGACCATCTTCAGAGGTTAAAGAGCCCCCGCACATATTCCATTGCCTCTCCTCTGTGTCTTCTGATTCCTGTTCTGTGTGGCCTCACCCGGCGCTGTTGCTTCGACAGGCATCAACTACAGACAGCTATGTTTAAACAGAGTCAGACTAACCTCGCAAGTTCATCAAAATTTCTACATTCAACACAGAAGAAATCGATTGCAACTTCAACATCATGGACTTACGGAACCATCAAGAATTTCTTCTGAGTGTAACGACTGAGACAAATCAGACACAATTATTTGTAATATTTAACAAATAATCTGTAAAACTCACTCTGGGATCTATGGTCCCATTCCCCCAACAAGGGCTAGAAGGGTCTTGGTTACCATGACTACGATCAGATAAGTTGGTTTTATTGGTGTTAAAAATGTGGAGAAAAAGCAGAGGCCATAGAAAAGACCCACAGCCCTTAAAAAAGATTTTGCATCAATTTATGGACGGACTGATCAATAAAAAACGCCAAGGCATATGTCTAACCACACTTGAGATAGCGTCATAAATCCTCCCAACAGAGGAATCTCCCACTTAGAAATTCCCCCTCTCTTATTGGTTGAGTCAACCCTGAAAGGTGGGACCTTTCTTAGGCTTTAAATGGCCTCTACACAAGCCCTTTACTCTCTTTAGCCTTCTCTTGTGCGTTCGGGTCGCTGTCCTGCGGGGCCGCACCAGGCCCCAGACCCCAGGGCAGCAGGCCTTGACTCACAACCAGGCATGTGCTGATTCAGGAGAGAGAGGACTCTCTCAACCACAACAGAATCAAGGACAACCTCAGGAGTTTGGCAAAACGCCTTCAGTCAATGCAGAAGTCCATCGCAACTCCCACCATCAACTCTTCCGACTTCCTCCATTCTCCTGGGTGCTCTGCGTGTCCTCTCCGGCCCAGGGCCGCACTCCAGCCAGGGGAACAGTCAAATCAACCATGCAAGTTCATCACCATTTCTTCAGTCAACGTTGAAGAAATAGATTGAGACTCATGGGACCATCAAAAATCCTCCTTCAAAAATTTCACATGAAATGTTTCACTGCAAAGGCCATGCAAGTATGCATTTAATGAGGTGCTCTGAAAATGATAAGCTGATGGTTCTTTTCATAGTTAAATGGATCTTTTCCATAGTTCCATTTCCTGCTTCCAGTTCCATTATGTCACTCACCATTTTACCTATGCATGTATGTATGTGTGTTTAGTTTTGTTATATTCTCAAAGTTTATTTTACGATCTTGATCTTATTATATGCTCTAAGCGCTGTACATGCTAAGAAATAATTATTTTTCTGTGGCCATGAAAGATACACTTTTCTTAGAATAAATGAATAATCAAAAGAGTTTGTTGGATGAACTGATTAATTGATTGTAATATTAATTTAACTACATCAAGTTAATCCAATTAACTGACCCAAATATTCATAATTAGTCATTATTAATATTTCCCCTTTTAGCTAACTCGTTACATGAGACTGCATCCGGACGCTCTTTCTACAGCTAAGGCAATGCAAGTATCGTACATTTGAACGCTAAACAGAGTTTTAGTATAAGCGGCAGACCCCTTGCTAACAAGGTGTTTAAAACTAAGAAGCTGGTTCTGTTCAGGTGGTTAGATTACTCAATTCCCTGTGTCTGTGTCCGGTTCCCTTTACTTTCACATTTTCTATTTTACCCATGTATGAGTGATTGTGTGAATATGTGTGTTTAGATTAGTTGTGTTCATGATTTGGTAAAATAAAGCTTTTGATTTTGAAGAGTTGATTTTGATCGTAAATCAACGTCAATTTAACGATTGTGATCACAGCTACATGGTAAGAAAGAGTTCTTTTTCTGTGGCCACGAAAAATATCCTTTCTGAGAGTTAATCGTCAATCAATACTGAGTGTTCGCTGGACGCACAGATTGATAAAGTAGGTACATTGATTAATTGATTGTAATAATAATTCAGCTACAACAAGTCAATTCTATTAACTGATCCAAATATTTATAATTAATTATAATGAGTTATAATTATTCATATGTCCCTTTTGAGCTAATTTGCTACACTGTTAAACACAAATGAAATCTTTAAAAAACACAGACTACCTTTTACATATCACAATGCATCAGATCATTCCAAAACAACTTGTAACTTGTAATCAAACATCGTTCAACTGCATAATTCTATATCATGTTTACAACCTATAAATGTGACTAATATGCTTAGAGATACCACATAATTTGTGTAATTGTTATAATTATTGAATGGTTTAATGGACGTATGAAGTGTTTGATATCAGCGTGAATGTCTTCTCATCTCCTTAATTTTTGTGTGAATCAAATCTGTGTAAAATGTATCATATTATTATAGAAATCATGTCCTAATTGTACTCTGCTAAGAGCGGGAAATGGGACTTATCAGATAACATAATTTATGGTGAGAGGAGGAGAAACATTTACACCCTGAACTAAAGACAGTGTATAATTGGTCAGAACTCCGAGAGTCTGGACAAAAGTTTCAGTTTAAAAACTCAGGACAGAGAGACAACGACAGATTTGGGAGATGAAAATGGGATAAGTCCGACCATCTTCATTCAAGCCATCCAATCTCATCTCATTTACTTTTCTTTCTTTTACTTAGTTTCTTTTCTTTTCCATTGAAAGTCTCGAGTTATAAATTAAGTTTTGCAGCAAATCCCGCCTCAAACTTTAAACTTCAGCCACGGGAGAGACTCCGATTTAATTAATCCGCCAACACACCAGAATGTGATTGGCTACCCACGACATCACTCCAGACACGAAAAGAGCTCCAACAAATCAACGAACCTGGGAAACCCCCTTTTCCAGCAACGAAGGGAATCCCCATCAAAGACACGAAAGACAAACGCAAGTAGAGCCTCCTACTTTTCTCACTTTATTTTTTTCTCGTGTGAATGCGTCTGTGTTTGTGTTAGATATTAGTTTTATGTGTTAGAATTAGGGCTGTCAGTTAAACGCGTTATTAACGGCGTTAACGCAAACCCATTTTAACGGCGTCAATTTTTTTTTATCGCGATTAACGTTCTTTTTGGCCTAGCAAACTTTGTAGTTTTTTTCCACATGCTTTTGCAACAGGATTCAGCATGCGCGGCGCTGCGCTATGAAACCCATTCCATTTCAATGGCTTGCGCCGCGCAAGGACGTGTTGTTACTTTGTCAACCAAAGCGCAAGAGCAGTGGCGCGCACGCCGCGGTCAAAGTTCAAAATAGTTCAACTTTTGCCACTGCGTTTTGTGACGATTACCCAGCGGCCAGCGCTGCGCATTCCGCCTCCTGTCTGAAAGTAAGCTACAACACCACACCGGATCTAGCTAGACCGAAAACAACAGGCACGCCGCACACACCTGTTCGGCCTTGCGAGTAGGATGGGTTTACGTTACGTTTTGAATGGACGACGAGCGCGAGACGCCGAAATGGATGGCAATAAGATTTATTGGAAAGTTTACCTTTAAAAAGTTGCCAAATGGTTCCCTTGACAAGACCAAATTTGTTATCTATCATCGCAGCACGTCCAGTCTGAAATACCACTTGATTGCCAAGCAGACACACAGCTGATGCAAATTCTGCGCCCACTCATTATCAGGACCTCGTCAGTATTTCTTTCACCCTTTTATTGATGGACAGTGTTACATTGTGAGAGATTATTTGCTCCAAGTCAGAATGTTAGTGTGAAATTGAACACAGTATATTCTAGTGTTGTTTTCAATAAAAAAAACATTTGCACAAAGCAATTAAGCCGATTGTTGATAAAGAGAGAGATTTAGAATAGATAAAAATGTGCAATTGCGATTAATCTCGAGTTAACTATGCCATTAATGCGATTAATCGCGATTAAATATTTTAATCGTTTGACAGCACTAGTTAGAATAATTTATAATGTCTTGATTGTATTTAAAGAGAAGTGTCTTGTGTTATGTGATTACAAATGCAATGTCTGAAACTGCTGATCGAGATGATTCTTTTGTTCAGCTGTAAAATAAGTGACTCTTTCAAAATTCCCAATACATTATTTAATAATTTCATTTGAGCTAAATTGACCTGTTTCCCTTGCAAAATAATTGTTTTTCTCCAATACACATTAGCCACAATTAATGGCACCCTTTTATTCAATACTTATTGAAACCTCATTTTGCCAAGATAACAGCTCTGAGTTTTCTCCTATAAAGCCTGATGAGTTTGGAGAACACCTGTCAAGAGAGCAGAGACCATTCCTCCATACAGAATCTCTCCAGATCCCTCAACTCCTAAGTCGAAAACTGATACACTCTCCTCATCTGTTTTCTGTATAGGTTTCAGCTCAGGGGACTGGAATGGCCATGGCAGAACCTTCATTTTGTGCTCAGTGACCTATATTTTTGTTGATTTTGATGTTTGTTTTGGATCATTGTCCTGATGGAAAATCCATTATAAGATTTCTAGCACGGAATTTCATAGAATCTATGATGAACAAGATATTCAGGACCTCCAGAAGAAAAATAGGACCACAACATTAAAGATCCAGCAGTATATCTAATCCTACACATGGGGTACTTGTTGTATCCCTGTGTGCACCAAACCCATCTGGTGCCAAAAAGCTCTTTTTTTTTTCAGTTTAATCTGATCATAGAACCGCATCCTGTTGAAGTTCCAGTCGTGTTTTTTGGTTGGAGCAAAGGATTTTTCTTGAAACCTCTTCAAACTATCCTCTTCGCTGTACATTAAGACAATATAGACACGTGTCCTCTTCTATGCAGATTCGTAACATTTCCTGTTGATTGGATCTTCTTAATTATTGCCCTGATTGAGGAAATTTGCAATGCTTTAGCTATTTTCAGCTATAATAGCTATTAAGCTCAACAATCTTTTGCTGCACATCAGAAATGTATTCTTTGTTTTAACTCATTGTGATGGATGATTAAGGGAATTTGGCCTTTGTGTTACCTCATATTAATAATCCTATGAAACAGAAAGTCAGGCTGGACAATTTTATGTGCCTAGTTCCTAATTGTAAATACAAAGGGGAAAATACTTCAGAGATATTTTACTCATAAGAATTCCAAGGGGTACCAATAACTGTGGCCAACGTGTATTGGAGAAAAATATTTATCTCATAATGTGATTTCATTATTGTGACATTCATTAGTCTTACTTCAATGAAAAGTTAGATTTTTGTGATTTTAATGAAAGATCAAAGGGATTAAAAATGCAGATTTATTTTCACAGCATTCTTTGAACATATTTACCAGGGGTGCCAATAATTCTTACCACGACTGTATGTGTGCGTGCCACTGATAACCATAATAGGCCTGAGAAGTCCAGGGAGCCTCTTCAATTGTGCACTTGTTAATTAATGAAGAAACAGCCATTAATGAGTTCTTATAACACTCCACCCTTAACTGACCCGATTAAAGCAGCTGTGAGGAAAAGCTGGAATTTGTAAAGTTTGATAGTTCTTCTGAAGCACGTCACTCTCTAAAAGTAATTACGAGGGATTGAGAAAGTATTAACGTATGCATGTGCGACGGATCAATGTGTTGTTTTTATAAATATTGTTAAAACATTTCCTGGTCCCTACTCTCTTATTAGTTGTATGTAGAGATGCACAGATTAAGCAGGTACATTTATTGCTATTGTATCAGTTTTTTTGTGCCTATAATATAATCAATAGATACCAACCCAACTTATTGAAATTTGCCCCTGTCATAACTTGCAATATTATCAGCATCTTGGACTACGACCAGCTGATTGTTTTTTTTAATGTTTTTAACTGACGTAAGTGATGAGAATAAATCAAATGAAAGGTACAAAATCATTAAAACAACAAGTAAAATAAAGGGACATTTTGAGAACTTCTGTCTGCTTTTAAAGAGCTAGAACATAAACATTTTTATTTTCATAGAGACAAATATATATTTTGAAATAATATAATCCCAATTTTTGTGCCAGTAAATATTCTCTACACTTGCTATTGGCAGGTGTGGTGTGAAAGTTTTCACTTTTTTAAGGATCTCACCTCACATTTCATTTCCAATTATCACATAAAACACCGTAAATTTAGCTGCTGTAGCTTGAGCTGTGTGAGCAGAGCTAAAAAGAACTCATTATAATTTAACAGTGGTAAATGACATATCTGCTGACTGAAATCAGCAAGACTGCAATTAATAGGACAGCAAGACATCAATGATGCACTATAGGTAGCTCTATTGAATGGACATATTTAATAATTTATATTTGCAAGTCAGGCTGTGTAACAACACCTCACAAAGCTTGCACTACACCCTAACAAAAAATTAAATAGAAAATTAGAATAAAAAAATAAAAATAAAATAAAATGTTGTGATACCATGGTACAGAAAAATTATTGTGCTATTCACAGCAGGCGATGATTGATTTATTGCAAGTGTCCAGTTACAGAGCAGTTAGTGAGATAAATCGAGTAGTATTCAGCTGGCCATCATGATCTTAACATGGCAGCCCCCCATGAAGTGATCCGCTACATATAAAATAAACAGCTTCAAGTTATATAAGTCTACGTGATCTTAACGTGGGAGTGTATTTACTTTGTGTTGTTGGGGAAGATGTATATATTCGTGGTCTAGTTTTCCCTGTTGTGTTTCTTTCTCTGTCGTCTACTCTCTAACTGTAATGACTCCACACAGGTGGAGCTGGTACATGAGACATTTGATGTAAACTACTACCTTTTGCTAACTTAAGTTGTGATTTATTGTAATGTTAAGCCTTATCGAATCGGAGCATGTGGCTGCTTTTTTAATTTATTATTCGTTTTCTCTTGTTTATGATAAGTAGGGAGGTAAGCTTTTGTAGATTTTGTTTGTTATCTGATTTCTAGGTTAGTATCCTTAAATTAGTTAGCTTTGTTTGCCTTGTCCCCCTCCTGAAGTTTATTTTGCTCCTTATTTACTTATGTTTAATAAATTCACTTTTTGCACTTTAAAGAATGTTTTGGTGTTTTGAAGCCTAGGGAATGAGAGCGGGGACTCCATGGATCTTGTTGATCGGATCCCTGTTAATTGTTATGGATGGTTTAGTTCTCTTTAAGTAGAGATTTTGCTTAATGCGTAAAATATGTCAAAATATCATTATAAAATAAATGAATACTTTTATTCAGCAAGGATGCATTGAATTGATTAAAAGTGATAGTAAACATTTTCACACTGTTACAAAAAAGCTGCTCTTTTGAACTTTCTATTCATTAAAGAATCCTGAAAAAAATATATCACCGTTTGAAGTGTTTTCAACATTAATAATGATAGGAAACAAATTCAGCAACAAATCAACATATTACAATGATTTCTGAAGGACCATGTGACGCTGAAGACTGCAGTAAAGTTGCTGAAAATTCAGCTTTGCCATCACAGGAATTCATAACTGTTTTCTATTTGATTTTATTTTAAAATGTAATTTAAAATAATAAAAAATTTCAACACATTCAACACACACATTACCTGCTCGTAGTTGAAGGTCTCTAGCATCCCTAAAATGAGCCCCTGGATCTCAGCCAGCTTTCCTTTCCCATATACAGGGTCCTGGAAGAGAGAATACATAGGACACAGAGATAAATTCATTTCTTATATATTTGATCATACTGGTAGAAACCTGTGTCAGTCTGCAGGTAAGGTTCTACCAGTGAGAAACGATTCTGAAATCAATTTTAAAGGCTTGGTCTACAGTAAGCACAAATCAGGGAGTAAACACAGTGCATGCTGTCAGACTGCATTCACAATGACAGCTGATAACTCTCAGATGATGAAGGAGTGCAGCCTCAGTAACATCACACACACACTCGCCATCACTAGCTGTTATCACAGGACTGCACACATACGGGTAATTCTGCCCTCGGTAGGGGTTTAGATTGAAGCAGTCACAAAGATCAAGAACTGGAAGATTCTCTCGCAGTCACTCACTCACACACACAATAAATGTTCATTCTGAAGGGTGGAAAGGTACAGAAATACTGTTGTCATGAAGGTCACGCAATGGCAAACAAAACTCTACTTCTCTCTTATTAGCAGACAAACACTTGTTTGTTCATTTCATTATAACCATTACACACTCCTATCCTTAAGACCCATTCACACCAAGAACGATAACTATAAAGATAACTTTATTAGTGTCCATACCAGTGGAAGATATCTTTCACAAGGATGTGATTGTGCGCGTGAAAAAAAGAAGGACATTTTTTTAAGAACCAACGTGAAGCACTTTTTGTTTTTTAAACACCTGAATTTTGAATCTTTTCATTTGCATGAACTACTGAAGACACAGTAAGAGGACGTCTTAACATATTTGGGGAAATGAAGGGCAATAAGTGCTATTCTGTAGTTCTGTAAATAAAACAACTGTGCTTCCAATACCGATCAATCTCATTTAGTAAATAAAATTCCACTCAAATTTCTACAATATGAATAGGCTACATAAAAAATATTTTATGTTTGGGGAAACATCATACTCTGGCTACACCGATAAAACAACCTAAGAACCACTTATGGATCCTATTAATGCTTTTTACACAATGAGGAAGACTACACATAATCTTATCAGCATGATGAATAAATTATATTAACTGGAATAAACTGTATACAGAAAGGGAGCAGAGAATGTGACCGATTGAGCCCAATCTTCACGAGTTCATGCCTTGCGGGGTCTATATACGCATAATGCAAATTACCTTTTACGTGAAACCAATAAGCACTTTTTTAGCGTAGCCTACATATGATAGGCTACTCCCTTTTTGCGTGCATACGATACGAAATATACACACTCAGCCAATTGTACCCAACGGGTAAATTTTGCGTACCAGATGCACGTAAAATATTACTTTTGCATATAAAGAGCACACCAAATAAAAGCAATCGTGCTATAGATACGCAGTGCCAGGAGCGATCGTGACACTGTCCATAACTTGGGTATAGTGTGAGTTTAAGCACTCACAAAACTCCCGTTCAAATCACGGGAACGGACTACACTGTGACATGAATCTCTTACATTGAATCTGCACTTTGTTGTTTGTGATAGGATAATTTGCGAAGTTTGCATTAAACTTTGTAGTTATATTCTACTTTCTCCACATGCAAAAAGATAAATGCAGCACACTGGCCAAGGCCAAAACTGCTCCCCTTCAGGAGAGATCACCACTCACACAAACATCTGGAATATCAGATCCCTGGAGCTCAGGTCTCTCCCAAACCTAAATCAAACACATGTTTGTTCTAGTGGAAGAATGAAAACACGACTCAACAAACTTCACTCTTTACTATATAACACAAAAACTTAAATTAGCTATCACTGCTGCTATGGAGCTACCACCTGCATATATGGTGCATCCCTCTAATCGGTAAATGATACTATGAGCTACTATTTATAGTTATATATACACTATTTTATAGTTAAATCTAGTGCAATATTACTCTGCATAGACAGTGCATAAAAAAGTATACCATATGTTACAAAACACTTCACCAAAAACAGATAACACGGGCTTATCTGGGTTACTGAAGCCAGCGCTTGCTAGCAACTGCTCTCAGAAACAGAAGCTTTGGATTTAAAGAGCTAATAAAATAGCTCTTCTTTTACATTTTCGACTCATAGTAATATTTCATGGCTAATTATTTACTTATGTGGCAAGTAGCCGTGTAATAAGCGGGATAATGTACATCCAGCCGGTTGTTATCGCAGAATAAACCCCTTCAGGCTGATGCAAGACCCCGACGCGACTGATCACCCTGTCGGGGGTTTATTTTGCGATAACAACAGGCTGGATGTATATTATCCCTTACTTATTACATGGATCTGTGGAATACTTGATTCTGATTTGTCAATCGCACCATGAAGCGGTATGTTATTCCTCAATAACAACCACTGAAAACATATAACACAGGCTCATTTGGGTAACTGAAGTCAGCAGCGCTATACTCTTGCTAGGAACGTTTTTTTTTCTTCTTGGAAGTTAATATATTAAAACTCAGTCAAATCAATAATTGTGTAGAGTAATTTAACTATGCCATCCAGTATCGTGAACTCGCTCTCTCTTGTTCCATACAAACCAAGCTGCTGCCATTTTGCAACCATCGTTTTGTACACAGTTGGATTATAAGATATATAAACGATTTTAAAACAGTTTCATATCAAATCAATTTATTTTATCCCCATAATTATTTTTGTGGCGAAATGCTGAGTAATAAGTGGTAAGACTTTACCATATCCCTTAAATGTAAATGTACAACTGGTATCTCCGCGGAGGCCTTGTGTTTAAGGACCTAATAAAATATTTTGATTCAGATCAATATTTCGTGTCTAATTATTTACTTATGTGGCAAGTAGCGGGATAATGTAACCCCCTTCAGCTTAATCACCCTGTTATTGAGATAACAACCGTCTGGATGTACATTGTCCCTTACATAGCGCAGCCAAAGGATGACAGAAAAAAACAGATTCTGCGTTAATTAATTAAAATATTTGTAACGAATTCAAATGAAAAAAAAAAATGAATTGCATGCGTTAACGTGTTAATTTTGACAACACTAAGTTACACATAATAATATACATTCTCTTCGCATATGACGTTTCAAACAGTATCCTAAGCATGTTCTTTAATGGAAAAAAGTTTATATTTTAAAATGTACCTTATTCCTGTGATAAAATGTTTTGAATTTTCAGCAGCCATTACTCCAGCCTTTAGTGGTACACAATCCTTCAGAAACAGTTATCATCATCACAGTTGAAACCATTTTTTGCTGCTTATTACTGCAGCATAATGACCCCTTCTCGTCCTCTCACTTGGGCAACATTTATTGCTGCAATCTCCCTATTTATTTATAGGTCCGGTATTCTGTAACATTTTAGCTTGAATGATGATGAAGAAGGATCAAAAGATCAAATTGTAATGTATTCATTAAACTCAGATAAGCACAAAGAAACGAATGGGCTTGTTAGACACAAACAATACCGGACAATGAGTGAAACAAACTGAGGGATTTAAATACACAATGAAAATTAACTAAATGCAGACAGGCTGTGCTCGTTAAATGAATCTCCATAAAAACAGAATAGTGGTGGGAAACTAGAGAAAAAGGACAACTAGAACAACATAAAAGTCCATGAAAATGAAACCAAACAGAGAATAACGGACAATAGTATTGTGTGCTAACAAAGTAAATATGGTCAATTTTGATTTCATGTGGACTTTAATTTAATCACAGAAGTTTTTACTCCACCTCCTGCTTGACATCATTAATGGCGGTTCTATATTGCTGAAGTAATGTGGTGTTAACAATGGATGAGGAACTAAGTTACTACAGTTGTGACTAGCTAGTTTATTTCTCCAATGGCAAACAAATTAAAAGCCAATATTTATGAGTTATCACAACTCATTGGGTCTACTAAGTTTTGTCATGGTACCATGATTCATTTTTTTTTTAACTTACATTTACATAATTCAGAAGGTATATTTAATTGATTTCACTGCATTAAAATGTACTTATTCTTAAGTGTAAAAAAGTTGTTGTTAAGTTGTTGAAATTTGAGTGTAGTTAACAACTTAAACCAGCCTGGGCTAGCTGATGATCAGCTTTGACCAGACTGGAACTGTGACATGTCACACGTGTCCTGTATAGACCACCACCCCATGACCCCCTTTCTTGTATTTCTGTTGTGGAGTGCAATCAAGTTGGAACTCAAATGTATGCCATGAACTACATAACAATGAAAACAATGATACATCAATAAGCAAGCGTTCACAGCATGCACAGTGCATACAGCTGCATGTGCCCAGATGTAAGTGCACATTTAAAACAATACCTGTCTATTATGTAATGTATTGATTGCGATCATCTGTTAGTATAACTTTATAGGGTTCCTTATAACGTTTCCTGTTCCCTGTCAGAGTTGCATTTGCATTCACAGCAGCGTATTAATGATTACACACTGTGAGCAAATGCCATCAAATGTCACCATCAGCAGCCGGGCTGAACCAGAGCTTCTCAGATGGATGCTGAGGCAGGGAGATTAATGAATAAACATGGGCCACAAAAAGAGACTATCCCTGAATCAAAATGAAAATGAACATGTCCTATATAATAACAAAAAAAAAAAAACTGTAGTGACAGCAAATTATTTTCAGTTAATGTGTTTCTCTGTGATGTACAGTAGCATTCAAAGGTTTAGGGTCTTAAAGGGAAAGTTCACCCAAAAATGAAAATTGTGTCAATTACTCACCCTGTTCCAATGGCTCAAGGGGGGGGGGGGCTCCGTTGACAGCTATTTAATTAACACTTTGAAGGCCCAGAAAGGTAGTAAAGAATTCGTTAAAATAGTCCATGTGTGTACAGTGGTTCAACCTTAATTTTATGAATCGTCCAGAATACTTTTTGTGCGCCAAAAAAAACTAAATAACGACTTTATTCAACACTTTCATCTCTTACGTATCACTAGGTGTATCTGACGCAGGAGCTGGCTTTCTGACATATATCCAGGAAACTGTGTTTACAAGCAGAGGAAGATGCACGCTCAACATAAAACAGTTCAGAACTATGTCTGCAGATTTTGACACAGACCATGAATTACATTTTTTTGCACAACCATACTTATTCGAACCAGAATATACAGAGAACGAACTACACGAGTTAGAAGAGGCTGCAACACAACCACAGCCACAAGCTTCTGAAAGACAGCGAGCAATGCAGAGCTGGTGGTGTAGATGTCATCGGTGCCAAGCGATGTGTGCTGCATCGATTGTGATATTGTCTTGGCTCATCTTGAAAGTTTGGATAATTCAGACGATGGGCCGGCACGACATGTATCTAGCTGTATAACAGAGGATCCCATCTTTCCACACGCATGCGTCGTGGTGCTCTAGTTAGAGCGCGTCGGAGACTGATATGGAAGAGAAGAAATTGTTGAATAAAGTTTTTATTTTAGTTGTTTTGGAGCACAAAAAGTATTCTCGTCGCTTCATAAAATTAAGGTTGAACCACTGTAGTCACATGGACTATTTTAACAATGTCTTTTTTCTAGCGTTCTGGGCCTTCAAATGGTTAATTAAATCGGTGTCAAAGGAGCCCCCCCTGAGCCATCAGATTTCATCAAAAATATCTTAATTTGTTCCGAAGATGAACGAAATTCTATTTTTGGGTGAACTAACCCTTTAAGTGTTAATCAAAAAGTCTCTTATGCTCACCAAGACTGCATTTATTTGAACAAAACAGTAATACTGTCAAATATTAATACAATTTAAATTAACATTTCTATTTTAATTTATTTTAAAATATACATTTTTTCATGTAATGATGGGAATTTTTCTGCAGCCATTAATACAGTCTTCAGTTGTATACAATTTAAAAAAATCAATCTAATAAACTGATTTGGTGTTCCAAAAATATTTTTTATTATTATCAATTTTGTGGCGTCTAATATTTTTGTGGAAACCACAACACATTTTGAGGATTATTTGATGAATAGAAACTTCAAAAGAACAACATTTATTTGAAACTGAATCTAAATCTAATTACATTTTATTTGCATTCTTTACTTTGGTCAATGTAATGCATCCTAACATTTTATAATAAGTATACAGTTTTTCAACAATATTTATTTGACTGCAAAATTATACATATAAGTATTCACAGCCTTTGCCATGACACTCAGAAATTGAGCTCAAGTGCATCCTGTTTCCACTGATCATCATTGAGATGTTTCTACAACTTGATTAGAGTCCACCTGTGGTAAGTTCAGTTGATTGGACATGATTTTGAACAGCACACACCTGTCTATATAAGGTCCCACAGTTAGTCAGTCCTTCCAGAAAAATATTCTTGATTATGCGGCACGTTTTCTTAAAAAATGCGATGGAATATGCAGGATATTTATGCAATTTTATGCGATGAAATTGCGGGAACTTGCAAAAATTGCGGGAACTTGCAAAAACTGCGGTTTGATGAAAAAGAGAAAAAAAAGTTATTCCCCCAACACCCTGTTCTCACGAGGCTACTGCCTTAATGTAAAGAGTAATTTCTTATTATTGTACTTCCTATGATAAGCAAGCATACTACATCACAGAAAGTGCTGGGAATACTTAAGTTCTCATCTTGTTTTATGGCAAACTTACAAAACATTGAAGAGTCAAACAAGTTCTGTAGCTTTACAAAAGGAATATGCTACAACTTCTGTAAAAATTAATAAATAAAATATAAAAAAAATAAAATGTGTGCTTCCTGTTTTAGTAGCTACACAAAAAAGACATCTTCTGTTAAAATAAGTGCTTCCAAAACACAAAGTGAAATCTCTTACGGTAACAAATTTACATACTAATATACTTACAACTGTAATTTCATGGCTTATTCGCGGGGTTTGCAGCTTCTCGATGATGTTCACGACGCGTAATTACGCCACTTCATAACGTTCCCATGGCAACAGGGGGAACGGCTGCTCTTGTGTGAAGTAAACGCAACATTTTACAACTTTCTTCTAAGATATATGTGACTTTTTTGCGACGAAAATGCGGGGATCATGAAATCATGCAAGCTCCACATATTTTGCGCAGAAATCAGCAATTTATGCAGCGAATTGCGGAGTATTTGAAAAAATGCGGCTGATTATGCATTGAATTCAGCGATCGCATAATCGCGTTTTTCTGGAGGGACTGGTTAGTGCATGTCAGAGCACAAACCAAGCAAGGGTACAGAAAAATGTCTGCATCATTGAAGGTCCCAATGAGCAAAGTGGCCTCCATCGCCCGTAAATGGAAGAAGTTTGAAACCACCAGGACTATTCCAAGAGCTGTCCGCCTGGCCAAACTGAGCGATCGGGGGAGAAAGGCCTTTGTCAGGGAGGTGACCAAGAACCCGATGGTCACTCTGACAGAGCTCCAGTGATTCTCTGTGGAGAGAGGAGAACCTTCCAGAAGAACAGGCATCTCTGCAGCGCTCCACCAATCAGGCCTGTATGGTAGAGTGCCCAGACAGAAGCCATTCCTTAGTAAAATGTACATGACCTGGAGTTTGCCAAAAGGGACCTGAAGGACTCTCAGACCATGAGAAACAAAATTCTCTGGTCTGATGAAACAAAGATTAAAATCTTTGGCCTGAATGGCAAACGTCACATCTGGAGGAAACCAGGCACCGCTCATCACATGGCAATACCATCCCTACAGTGAAGTATGGTGGTGGCAGCATCATGTTATGGGGATGTTTTTCAGCAGAAGGAACTGGGAGACTAGTCAGGATCGAGAGAAAGATGAATGCAGCAATGTACAGAGACATCCTTGATGAAACTTTGCTCCAGAGCGCAACCTCGGGACCTCAGACTGGTGCGACGGTTCATCTTCCAACATAACATAGGATAACGACCCTAAGCACACAGCCAAGATAACAAAGGATATAGGACAACTCTGTGAATGTCCTTGAGTGGCCCAGCCAGAGCCCTGACTTGAACCCAATTGAACATCTCTGGAAAGATCTGAAAATGGCTGTGCACCAACGCTCTCCATCCAACCTGATGGAGCTTAAAAGGTTCTGCAAAGAAGAATGGGAGAAACTGCGCAAAAATAGTGCCAAGCTTGTAGCATCATACTCAAAAAGACTTGAGGCTGTAATTGGTGCCAAAGGTGCTTCAACAAAGTATTGAGCAAAAGCTGTAAATACTTTTCGTTTTATTTTGTTTTATTTTTTTTATACTTATCTTAAAAAAAATGTGCAAAGTTTTCAAACAAACTTCTTTCACGTTGTCATTATGGAGTAATGTTTGTAGAATTTTGAGGAAAATAATCAATTTAATCCATTTAGGAATAAGGCTGTAACATAAAAAAATGTGGAAAAAGTGAAACGCTGTGAATACTTTCCGGATACACTATAAATAAAGGTGACTTGACAAACAGTAATAAATAACTAGTAAATCATTTGCAAATAGTTCATTCAGAGTTTATTAACTGGACGCTTTCTGCCGTCTCTCTCTCTCAGTGAAGTCCATTCTGAAACGCGTCTGAAAATGAACTGTAACTCAGCTAATACAGACATGAGAGATATGTCTTTAGAGAGCGTGAATTGTCTACTTTTAAATGAAGCAATATTCTAAAGAATATTCTCTGTTTCTGTAATCTGTGTGAAACCTAAACGAGGTTCAGTTTCTGCTCATTATCTCTAATGTGACCACACCCACGCACTCCGCAGCCTGTTGGTTTTTTACAGGGACTAGAGCTTTGATCGGGTCCAAAAAATCAAGCCCGACCCGAGCACGTTGTGTCCGACCCCGGCCCGGCCCGACACATTAACTGCAATTATGAGCCCGAGCCCGATTTAAACCCGACCATTTTTAATATGTGGGCCGTTATAACCAGGGGTGACGCCAGAACATTTTTTTTAACGCAGGTGCTGAATGGGTGCTAGACCATTGACAGGGGGGAGCTGCGTATATTATTATTATATTATATAAATACTATTAATAAATAAAAATTGGCCACTTAATATTTAATATTCAATTATTTTAATAATCACAATGAAAGTTTTAATTTTATTAAATTAAACAAGCACAACATTCAGCATTCAATCAAATATTCTTAAAGATTCATTATTATTAATAATGTTACTTCGACATATGTGTGCGTGCAACAAGCAAGATGTGCATTTGTAAATTCGGTGACAAGCATGCCAAAAATTGATTTAATTTATGATGAGACGCGCTCCAGTTCACGTGGTGACCGCGCCTCGCCGGCGCCTCCATGTCATGATTATATTGTCTGCTATATTTGCTTCTTATTTATTAAATCTAGGCAATTGGTTAATGAAAAATGTATTAAAATTAAGATACAATTTATACAAAACGAAATTCACTTTAAAGAAAGGCTTTACAAAACAAAATATAATGAAGTGGTAAAAATCATGCCTGAACCACTCCATGTCTCCCGATATTGCGCATCCTCCTATCTACTCTTTTCACTTTCATAATCAACATAGATTGGAAAAAAATAACATTATAATATTTTAATAAATATGAAACTAAATGCGCTTATTAATATTACAACACATACTACAGACTCTCTATTTGTACAAATTGCTGCACATTCATTTAATTCTGAATTTTGCACACATAAGTTGAAAGGCATGTATTGCCTTTATTGTGTGCATTTATTAATTATTATCTCTATGAATAATGTAACAAGGACGAAGCATGTAAACTGCGTTGTTTATTTATTCAGAATCGAATAGATCGCAAATGGATCCGATTAAAGGACACTGAAGGGTGACTATCATCCTTTCTGTCATGGCAAGCCTGCTTCATGTGTCTGTTCATCGTCGAAGTCCCGTTTTTTTTGCTTTTTGCTGTCAAAGGCGAGCAGCGCGCCGCACTTGCACTCAACAAAGCCAACACTTATGTCGTCACTGCCCACGACTAGTTTCAAATATTTCCATACCTCCGACTTTCCTTCATACTTGCTCAAAGTTAATTCTCATATTTTCATTTTTTTCTTTACTTCCTCAAGCTCCATGTTGCACTTAAGCTACACAATACAGCACAGCGTGCGAGTGGAGGAGAGACTGCGCGCGACACGTGACGTGCTTGATCAAGGGCCCGACCCGAGCATAGTGGCGGGAAATACCAGATGCCACTGATCAGTCTTGCTGGCTTAAACATTTACACGGGTCTCTTCAAACTGTTTTTCTATGAGAGCGCTGTACCAACATCAGCAAGCGTCTACATGAACAGTCAAATGAAAAAGCAAACATCTTGGAAATGACAGGTATGTTGAACAGGAACTGTTTTCAGGAATGACACAAAGGTGTGTGACTGTTCATGTCTCTGTTTAGATCAGTGTGCTCAATAATGTGCCTTTTTGTCCTTCATTATGTATATTTGGATTGTGTTGTGTTGTAAATAATATCCAAACAATCAAAAAGCCATTTTTTTATTCTCCTTACATTCTTTGTTCTAGTCCCCTCACAGTCTCATTCAGCTGATAGGGCCATTAAGGGTCTTTGTCTTCCAGGTATGAAACACATCAATATTCATGATCATTAACGCCCTCCCTGCATAAGCCTTCCTAACGTGTCTTACCAATTTTGTAAGTTGATTACATTTTTTTTTTTTTTACATTAAAACTAAGAATAACTTAACTAGTGTAAACAAAGAACACTTCATTGGTTCATCCTCCTGCTGGTTAGCAGGTTAAATCATTAAGAGCAATTCAACTTTAACCCTCAAGCTGGCGATATCTGACAAACAACGATGATGCAATGTTTCACTCATAATTAACAGCCATAAAACAAATATGAAATGTCTTAGCGAATTACTGCAGAGCAAATACTGTATGCGATGAAATATTAGTGTCATTGTCACTTGATGGTAGGCTCTGGTGAAGAAGCTGTCAGCGATCAAAATATTACTTTTAGAAATTGAAAATGATAGTAGAGAATATGGTTGAGATTGATAATTTGAGCCAGATGTTAAATGTACTGGGGAAATTAGCTCTGATGATGACAGCGATGAAGATAAAAAACATTAATTGCTTAAATTGAACTCTTCCAAGTTCAAAAAAGTAACGAAATATGCTTTATTTTATTTTTTGTTATTAAAAATCAGAGAGTTTTATACTTTAGCGGCAATTAGAGAGCCAACCGTGTTCGATATAGATCCTGGTTGCAATTTAGTATTTACCATGATCTAATCTAATCCAAGTTTAATCCTAATAACAAATCCTTTATTACCGGCTTAAAATTGTACATCAGTTATCAGCTAAATCAGGTGTGGTTAAAAAACATTATCTAACACTTTATGTATGAGTTAATTAAACAAAAATTATTTGTCAATCAAGGTGGAAAATGAATGAAGATCTCACTATTTGTATATCACGCAATAGTTAATAGTTTGAAAATGAATTATAAGTGCTTTCTTACTGTTTATCAAGTGTTACTACCTATTATCAAGTGTTACCAAAAATCCTTACTGATCCCAAAACTTTGAACTGAACAGTATCTATGCAAACCACAAAATAATAAATCCAAAAATAATAATAAGCACGTGTTCAAAAGAAATCCCAGAAGTTCTAAAGACAGCAGTTAGAAGCAGAAAGGCAGAGTGCTGTGTAATAGCACAGATAAGGAGAGGGGAGACCGGAAGATCGATGGGGGAAAGCTGACAGGACTGAATATGTGCAGATGAAAACAGATAAAGGTCTTCCACTGCCCAAAGCCTCAACCTATTCTTGAGCTGTGGCATCGATCTCATGAAAAGAAAAATGTGTGCGTGTGTGTGTGTGTATGAATGTGTGTTTGAAACAGCTACACAAGGCTCTGAGCTGGAAGAGCAATTGGAAAGCAAATTTGCTGTTTAGCTTCTGCAGTATTTCATCTATCTAAATATAAGGATCAAGAGCGGATTGTGTGAAAGTGCATGACAAAAACTAATTTTAAAACATTTGAAAAGCTGCATCTGTAGATGCTACTGTAAGCATTTGTTCCTATTACCGTGAATCATTTAGCATGTCCTCCATATTAAATAGATCTGAATCTGAACATCCAGTAACAGTCCCTTAATTCTTTTTTTTTTTTTTTGCAAAATTAAGTTGAACAACTCAAAATGAAACCGAATATTAGTAAAATGTGCTTTTAAACAAAACTGACAAAACGTATAATTTTAAATGAAAAATGTGATCGTAAACGCAATGAGTTTGATAAAAACTAAAAAAATAAATGAATAAATGAACCTAGCGATCCAAAAATATATTTGTTTATTCACACAATTATAAGTAGAATATAAGTGGAATAATAAAAGTGGAATGATGCATTATCCTTATAAATGTTGAACTATACGTAATTCCAATTTGATAATCTGATTCAGATAATCTGAATCAGAATTAGAATATAACAGTGAAACACCATCAATTGAAGTATATAAATCCATTTATAATAGACTTAATATAATGCAATGGATTTTATGAACTATAGCAACTGCACAAACTACATCACCATAACCCTGAAATGTTAACAATTCCAAGATGGCTGATCTGTTGATATATCTGTGGCAGTCGAATGCAGAATCTGTGCAAATGTCTATGTGAGTATGTCAACAGTTTTTGCACAAATAAGAACCATGGGATTTTGAGCTTGAGCCTGCAATCCTATTGTTTTCAAGTCTTTACAAACAAATCCCATATACCCAATAGAACAATAATATCTCAATCTCATACATGCCACAATTACTGGAACACAGCGATGCATGCCTGAATGCGCACACAATGGCTGCCATTAAGTAACAGGCACACATTAAACAGCCCAGTGTTAAAAAGTATCTGCTTACCTGTAGGATGCGCTGAATGATGGCAGGTGGGGCAATAAAACTGGACATGCTGTTTAAGACTTTCATAGTGAGCTCTTTTAGCGCTGAGGAAAGAAACAAACAATTGGGATTGACTGAGACATTTTTCACCCCATTTATATATATATATAGACCCATATAACTTGTATATTCTTTTTTTATCACTTATAAAGACACAGTATGCAAATGCATCTAGGATTTGGAATTTTCTACTTGTAAATCCGAATTCACCTGGTATTTTATTTGCTTAGAAATTGTAAACGCAATATATCCGACTCAACTTGAAGGCCGGCCGCATAAATCTTATTTAATCTATAGACAACTATAGTTTCTATTATTACATTTTTTTGAAAAAGAGCATCAGAAGTAAAGCAAGAAATACTTAAAAACTCTTTGGGGCATTGGAGTTACAGAGGTTGAGGACCACTGCTATACTGTAGAAGATAAACTCAAAACTAGTGCTTGTGTGTTTGTGTCTCACCGTCTGATGTGTGTTTGGCTTCGGCACCTTTAAGTAGTTTCTGTGGTGACATCATCGCCTCGAGGAGAGGAAACCACAGAGCCTGAGAGGGATAGGAGATTAATGTACAGACACAAAGCGAGAGCGAGAGAGAGAGAGAGAGAGAGAGAGAGAGAGAGAGAGAGAGAGAGAGAGAGAGAGAGAGAGAGAGAGAGAGAGAGAGACATGTAAAACTGTGAATAAGAAGATCAATACATCCTGTTCATGAAAAACACAACTCAGGTTGTTGGGACTGCACACAC
This sequence comes from Meda fulgida, assembly GCA_030578275.1. Taxonomy (NCBI): domain Eukaryota; kingdom Metazoa; phylum Chordata; class Actinopteri; order Cypriniformes; family Leuciscidae; genus Meda; species Meda fulgida. Next base: position 24,760,776 of record CM060616.1, on the reverse strand, counting down.
ACACCTCTCTCTGCTGCTGGTTGAGACCGTGCGAGCTCCTCTGACACAAAGTAATGATGTCATGCAGAGCTTCATCCACTATTTGTAACAGACTCTGCACTTCATTGCCTGTCTCCTCCTCCTCATCGTCGGGCTTGTCTGCCTCTGAGCCTTTTAGGGCAAGTTTGTGCAGTTTGCCCTTCAGGGTCTGAGAAGCAGAGATCAACAGATCAATAGCGCATTTCCACTTTCCCTTTCTGTCTCACCAGGGATATTTAAGACACTGTTCTATGAAACAACAACTAAATGAACTTTATGAGTAAATCCATTCGGCAGACTTCCAGATTTTTTGCTAAATCTAAATCAGTGCTTGAAAAAAAGGATGCCGATTCTGCCATGGCTAGCATTACATTAGAACAGTAACAATACTCCAAACATGAAAGCTGATATCATGCTTTTAAGGTGTGGTCAAATTTACTGTTGTTCTGCCATTTTTTACAGGCAAAATCCAGTCATATCAATAGGAATCTGCATAATCTGGAATTTCGTGTGAGAGCAAAGTTTTCCCAGGATTCCCAGCAAGCAGATTTCACAGAATTCACCACATAGCTGCTTGGTTTGATACATTATTTTTTGTGAGCTATGATTCATACATCATAACAATATTGACAACAGACAAATTGACTTTTTATGCTTGTGAAATTTTACCAAAATTTAGAAATGTGACCGCACCTTTACACTATGAATCCAACAGAAGATGACAACTTTCATTTACATTTACTTTAAGACTATTTACTTCAATACCTCGCCAAGACAAGCACTTTGAACAAGAAGGGCATTTGATTGTTTCATCCCGTGAACACATTACCACGAAGCGAGAGAACTCGTCGCAGAGTGTGCATGCACATACACATTGCGTTCAAAAACAGTTGGCGAAGTAGTGGGATTTTAGACATTAGTCTAAGGTCATACATTATGGTGATTCCCAACGAATACATTGAGACTGGTGACAACATGATGGTGACATCTGTTACTAAGTATTTTACTGTAATTAGATGCTCTGATGGCATTTTCCAGCAGTGAAATTGACAGTCTTGGTCTTCATTAAACATCTACAGGTATTTGTAAACATCCTGTCATTAATGTTTAAGGTCCAATAATAAGATCTGCTGACTGCACCACTCTCTTTAGCACTTTATACTTCGGGGGAGTGCAGTTCCCACACTATGCTCTGATATGCCAAGTCAGTATACTTATAATAGTGCACTTACAGCTGACCAGGAAGTGATGGCATGCCAAACATCTCTAAATTGTGGAGAAAATACGCTGACATGGTTTTTTCCCCCTTCTTTTTTTACCTCAGCGCTGGTGTGACAAGATCAGACTAACTTCTCTGTGATAGTAATTCTCAGAAACTGCTGACCCTCTTGACTCAAGTTTCCATCGATGCAAAGGTGTATGGTCACCACTCTGAAGCAGTGGTGGAGTACTTGAGTAAAAGTACATACACTCAATTCAAAATTTTACTCCAGTAAAAGTATTAAGTACACCTTTTTAATTTCACTCAAGTAAAAGTACAAAAAAAACAGCTCCTAAATCTGTGAAAGTTAGGGGTAGTAAAGAGAACTCCAAAGTCACTAATACCAAATCACAAACAATCCTAAAATGGCTGTTGCTGGCAATCCACCTCAGCAATCCGCCCAAATACACTGCACACCATTGAGGCAATAGGCGATAGAGCCTTGGGCTTTTCTACATAATATAGATATTTTGATTTACGATTTTTATATGCGATGACAAAGTTGTTATATAAGTGCCTCATTCATTCATCCATAAAGGTTAAATTATGTAGAGGCAAAATGTATTGAATGATGGAGAATAAAACATTGCGGTCAAGTTGAAAATAATGTCCTGTTATCTGCGCTGATAGCCTTGCAATCTATGGAGGTACAGAAAGATCCGAAGATGAGCGAAGGTCTTGTTTGGAAACGACATGAGGGTGAGTAATTAATGACAGAAATTTTATTTTTGGGTGAACTAACCCTTTAACGGAGTTCACGTCAACGAAAGCAACAGATATGAGCTGCATTTTATTTATCATCAGCTAATTTCTAGATCAAATGCCACAATAGGAGAGAGAGAGGCGGCATAAGCACTGGTTAGATCATTTAGTCTCATTACTTTTAATGAAGATGATTGTGTTTTGAGCATCTGCGACTCACTTTCAGTTTCATTTGCATCAGTTTGCACGTTGGCTTACTGAAGAGATACTCAGCCGCTCATCTGCGGCGAAGCGTGTTGCAGTAGCGCTGTTATATCTGGCTTTAACGTCATATAGCCTATAACGCTCTCACACGTTTATTTTTTTTCACATTTTGGGAGGAGTAAAATCTACATTTGTGGTTTCAACAATCAGATGCATTTTCACTAGTTTAGTCTGGAATGCAAGGTTCCTCCCATTCTTTACATGTAATAAATTGAATCTGTTCATCTTATAAAGATATCATATCTCTCTGCACAAGACCCTGGATTAAACCGCTCAACTCATATGGATTTGTTATACGATGCCTTTACCATAATCTTTTTTGGATCTTTTAAGTTTTGGTGACCTGGATATTAAATGGAAGTCTCATTAAAAATGTATTCTGTTTTGAACATTAAGTAAAGTCTTAAGGGGTTGGAACGACATGAGGGTGAGTAAATGATGACAGAATAAAACATTTTTGGTAAAGTATCTCTTTAAGGGTTAAATGCAAGAATGCATCATATGTAAAAGATCTGTTCAATGTAATCCTGCTAAAAAATATGGTACATTTGTCAGACGCAGAGTCCCTGAGCATGCGGTGACTGCCTGTGCTTCAGGCAGTTCATTAAATTATGAAAATTATTTATTGCAGAAAATTGCTAGTCTTAAATCACGTAAATATTTTGGATTCAAACTGGAAAATGTTACTGAAAGACAATGAGCAGCTTTGCAGGCAAAATAATTACTGCTATTTGCTCCATTATGATAAAAATGTGAAAAACAACAACAAAAACATCTAGTTGTTAAAAATTCTAATGTATTTTATTTGTTATTGTATTTCAGTCATAATGGAGCAAATGCCATTCAAAGCAGCCAATAAGCATTTTAAGCCAACATGGATCCACTTGCCCAGTTTTGGGGCTTGCTGCAAGCTTGTGTGGTGTGATGAACTCAAACCTGTAGCAGCACTTCAAAAGCTCCCTGTACATCTCCCTTCCTCTCCAGCAGGAAGGCTGTGGCCTCATGCAGCTTGTGTTTCTCTGTGATCTGTGATTAGACAAGACAGAGATAAGACAGTCAATTGTGTTGCAGTCAAATTGTCAAGATTACCAAGACAAATGATCCACTCCGAGCCGCCCACAGGACGAACAGACTCAGATTGAGAAAGTGTGTTTAGGTGAGACTGTTTGTTACTGAAAAACCATTTCAGCAATGAAACATTCAAAAACATTTTGGAACTAAAGGGGGTTATGCAGAAGGCAGAGAAACACAAAAACAGGAAACAGGGCAGGTATGAGAGTGCACAGAGAAAAACAACAATACAGACAGACAGAAACACAGTAGCAAGCAGGTGGGTCTAGATATGGAGACATACAAAGAGCAGTGAAACAAGTATAAGGCGAGATGGCAGGATTTTAGAGATGCTTTATATGTATGTGCGTGTGCAAGCTGTCTGTTCAAATATTTAGCAGGTGCCACCCAGCCTCTGTAACGATATTGATTCTCTCTTCTGCCTCTTTCTGTCTGTCTGTCTGTCTGTCTGTCTGTCTGTCTGTCTGTCTGGCTCAGCGCTTCAGCACGGCAGATATCTTCCCTCCCTCCATTATTCATTCATTCGTTCCTTCAGGCATCTTTCAGCCTGTCAGCTGGCACCCTAATTAGCAAGCAACCTTTACTCACACTATCAGTGGTTTCATGTTGATTGATTGGATAGTGTGCGGTCTACTAATCGCCAACCTGCCCTGCCAAACCTGTAATTTGAGCAGTGAATTCAGTAATCATCTGTATTTCTGTGCAAAAACTGTCTTATTTACTAATCACCCACAATCCAGTTTAAACCGTCGCTAAATGTGGTAAACTCACACTGAACCATGATTATTGAAGTCACTCTCAAATTTTTAAGCATAACATGCTTTCTTTTTATTTCAATTTGGCTCATTATAGATTGTGCCTTATTCACAAACTATCTGCCTGCTGGCAATTAGCATCACACTACTTAAATTGCAAACTCACTCTTTTTGACTAAAGAACTTTATTGAATGGACAAAATTGACTTTCTGAGACTCCATGCAAAGAATAACCAGGATTTACATTCATTATAGAAATGATTTTGTAAAAAATTGTATTGATCATTGCAGTTGTTCATGTTATGACTGGACATATATTCAGATTCCTGCAGTAGTCAAACGTATTTTGCACGATTTTAATGAGCCAATCCAGGAGTCTGGATCACAGGAGTGCAGTACAATCAGAGTAATGTATGCCAGATTGCAGTAGACTGCTATATCCTGGTACTCAGAAGAAGTGTGCAAATAGTGTTCAGCATAGATTTGCTGGCCGAATTTGAGTCATTATTTGAATTCCTTTAGTGAATTGGGTTGTCTAAAACAATAAAACAAATGGTCAGGAAGCACAATATGTCAGCGTCTCTGTATGCAAAATATACTTTTCAATATGTGCTGACAAAACTTATGTGAGCTTCTCTAAAATACAACATTTGTGAGTCCTCATATTAGCTCTGTTAAAAAAATGTGCAAAGCTGCCCCTGGAGTCATAACTGAGTGCTGCCTACAGGCGCAGAGTACTGAAAAGAAATACCACACCTATTTTTTATCCAATGAATGTGTGTGTTATGTATCGTTTGTGCTTATCAACTTGGTCTTTAGCTTATCAATAAAGTTAAAATTCTGGGAATCAACTCTCTAAAGTCTCATTTCACTTGATATGTCTGGTTATTAATAGAGTGCAGCCCATAAATGAGCATTTTAAAATATGTCACTATCTGTAGAACCATAATCTATTTACTGAATTTGTCTGATTTTAGTGGAGAATATTACATTGGGGTGAAAGTACTTTTGGTAGCTGAAAGCATTAACAAATTACCCCAAATATATAATAAACACGTGCAAGTGGTTTGGAAAATGGATGGATGAAAACATTCAAGGTAAAGGGGATTTGTAGAGCTTTGAGAATTATGGTCTTTCGAATTCTCTGGAAATCTGCAGCATTCAGTGAACAGATACTACAACCTCATTTCCAGAAAAGTTGGGATATTATGTTAAATGCAATATAATCAAGAATCAGTGATTTGTTAATTCTCTTGAACCATTATTTAACTGACAAAAGTACAAATAAAAAATTTCCAATGTTTTCACTGACCAACCAGATTGTATTTTGTGAATATTAATACATTTCTGCAAAACACTCCAAAAAGTTGAGACGGAGGAAAAATAAAAGTGAAAAGATTATAGAATATCCAAGTTAAATTGTTCTGAAACAGTCAAAAATAAGCAGGTGAACTAGTAATAGCTGAGGGTCTCGTGATTGCAGGCAGTCTTTGCAAGCAAAGACAGGTCATGGCTCACCACGTTGTGCCAAATTTCCAGAAAGAATTGTCAAACAATAAAAAAAACAAATAAAAAACGACATGAAAAAAGCAAGATAATTTAGCAAATAATTTTATTGCAAATAATTTAGGTCTTTCGCCACCTACCATACATAATATTGTGAAAGGATTCGTGTTACAACCATCAAAATCTAATTTGTTCATGTTTACGAAATACAATTGGTCAGTGAAAACATTGAAAACATTGAAAACATTTTTTTTTCTTTTGGCAGTTAAATAAAGTTTAAACAGAATTAACAAATGTAATCACAGATTCTGCTTTTCTGTGAATGGGGTTGGACTTATGAAGCTGCTTTACATTTAGGATGCTGACTTAAAAGATAGCTGCCTACATTAAGACAGGAGACTACTAGGCTGCTCACCAGTCTTTGTAACAGTCCATTTGTATGTATGAGATTTATGTATTTATACCTGGATGGCCTCCTCCAGTCTGTAGTCCTGAGAGGTCTTAAGGAAGGCGATGACATGCTGAGGACTGAACTGGCACAGTAGATCCACTAAGAGCTCGTGAAGATCTGAGCCCAATCTTAGAGCAGTCTGAAGATTCAGACCCTCTCTGGAGCTGTTACAGAAAGAGAAACCCATATATTCACCTGAAACGTACGTATATTAGAAGCAACCATCACAAAAAACTATGAGAAAAAAAAGGGATTTTTAATTATCATGTGTTGCAAAATGGTCCTTTATTTGATTCAACAGACTACAGCTGTGAGAACACACAGTATATAAGAGCAGTCTGCTCAAGGCAATTGCTCTCATAAAAACCTTCAACAGTCCTTCAAAGCCAACTTCTGGCTATTGATGTTTAAGTCTGGCTTAAATGTGCCGAGAACAAGATCAACAGCCAGACCAAACCAAGGACATACTACCGACTACAGTGTCCTCAATAGTTTTCTGATAGCAACAGTGTAATTACCGAACTCAGTAAGAGAGAAAACTGAGAGAACTGAAGAATGAGAACGATTTTTTGTTGTTGATTATGAAATAAAAAGTGTTGATTGTGCATTTAACATTTAAAATCTGCTCACGTTGTGAGCGATTCAGCGATTCTCTGACCCAGTCACCTTGCCATTACAATTTGGCCCTTGTCAAAGTTGCTCAAATCTTTATTCCTGTCACATCCAACAGATTGATTGGGAGAACTGATTGTTTTCTTACTATCTAATCTACCCAGACCTTAAAATGTGGCATTATTAGAAGATGCTCAAAGATATTTGCATTGTTAAGAGAAAAGACGCCCAAAAGTAAATCATGCGTCATTTGTGCATCTCCCTCTTGCTCCCTCTCCCTCCCAATCAAGTTATCATGTAGTGCGGGTTTTCTCAGAGCTCAATCATAGAAAAGCTCTCAAATCAAAGCCCAATCAGCCACCATCAGCTCCTGCTGTATGAGGCATGTGACAGAACACATCCAAGTCACATGTGAGATGTACTGTACTGTTCTACTCTGGTATGGCCCTGTCCTAAAACTTAAAAAGACATGAAGTGTATGAAGCAGTAAAAATCATAAAGAACATAAAAATAATGGATTCTGAAAGTACACTGAATCATTACATTAAGTTTGTGGCAGGTGTTTTCTTATCAAAGAATACAATTGTAAATGCAGTTTGTTTATTGTAAATAATAGAGCACATATCTTTAGTATAGATTAAATAGATAGTTCACCAAAAAATAATAATAATAAATTCTGTAATTGGTCAATCATCCTCATGTTGTTCCAAATATGCACAACATTTTTTTGCTCTGTGAAAGATATAAAGATATGAAAGAAATATCTTCTCTGTATAAGAGAAGATATTTTCATAAATGTTTGTGCCCATATAATACAAGTTAATGGGGTCCAAAACAACATTAGATTCCACTGACTTTCATTGAAAGGACAAACAACACTAAGCAATTTTTTTTCAAATTATCAAATTCAAATTTTGATCAAATTACATTTTTTGAAGTTATTGCATGCCAATATAAATTAAGTGTACATGGCCAATACAATATATTTTCCATGTATAATAATACATATCAAACATGTTGAAGAATTGTCAATTAATAAAACTGACATGAAATATGAAATAATTTTTTTAACCATTTAAAAATGTCAATCATTTACATATTGCCCTATATTTAACAACCATTTTTGAGAAATCATATTTCTAAGGCTGTATGTTATAGATGCTTCGTTCAAATTACAATTGGTAGACTGTTCGTTTTATCTCAATCTAATTTTGCCTTGCCTAGAAGTAGTAAACTGGTACAGCTTATGCCGTTCTACTGGTAGTGTTACATTTAAAGTTTCTGTCAGATGATATTGTCACAGATTAGACATTTTTTTATAGTGAAGTCTGTAGTGTGTCCTTATCATTCCGGTGACTGATTTCATCACTACGAGAGTCCCAGAGTGCCTACATCAGGAAAGGAGGTCTTTATTTATACACACTACCCTGAATGAACTCAGCTTTGTTGTCCAAGATGAGACTCTGTGACAAATTGAGATGGGAGGGGAAGGACGGGAAGATCGTGAGGAGAAACGCGTTTTGAGGCCTGGCCTGAGAGGAGACAGCAGTCACATAGGGAAGATACAGTTAACTCAGTTTTTTTTTTTTTAATCACAGATGAGTTTTGCCCCTGAGGTGCCATATGTCCCATAAAAGGTCACCGTGGTTCAGCTACAGCAAAAAAAAAAAAAAGAGTTGCAGCTCTAAGGGTCTGCCGTGATGTAGAAAGGAGCAAGCATTGATTTGTGGCTGTGTCTGAAACTAAAGCAGCTGTAAATTGGGGCAAATGTAAATGTGTAACAATACAAATCTAGATTTATACATTTTCAGCAATAACGTGCAAAACACAAGTGGTGCTGCTAGGGTGTTAGGGTTAATATTAGATGCAATTGAGGCTGGTGTTTATGGTGTTCTGGGTGATTGCAAGCAGTGCTTCCCACACAAAGACCTTGGTGGGCCAAATACAAATACTAATTTATATATATTTATTATATATATGCGTGTGTCTTACACACACATACACACACACACACACACACACACACACACACACACACACACACACACACACACACACACACACACACACACACACACACAATTATTATGTAAACAAAGACTTTTATGTTAGATGTTTCTTCTCTGACCGTTATCAGTTTGTAGCAGTAAATGAAGAAATGTCTTATCGATCACAAGTTCAGCATGGAGTACCACAAGGCTCAGTGCTAGGACCGTTGCTGCATGCACTCTGTACATGCTACCCTTGGGAGGTATCATCAGGAAGCATGGCATTAGTTTTCACTGTTATACCGATGATACTCAGCTCTATATCTTTTCGCGCCCCGATGAAACTTGCAAATTCAAGAAATTAACCCTTGTGTGCTGTTGTGGCTGTTTTCAGCCACTATGGGGTATTTTTGAGTATTAATTTGGCCATAACTTTTTCCGTGTTACAGCAAATAGAATGCTTTTTGGTGACAAATCTTATTTTTACACATATTTTGGGAAAATGTTTTGAAAATGTTCAAAAACTCAACAGTACACTGTGGGCAAATTCACTACCCTTTCGTTATGTTCGTGGCTGAAAACAGCCACTACTTTAAACTGCTGTAAAAGTGTATCAGATAAATATTTTTTTCTAATTTTTTTTGCATATATCTATTAATCAACCTCAGTCCTGATCAAAACTACTAAATGTTTAAAAAAAAATCAGGATTTTAACTCTTTAAGGGCCAAATTCATAAATGATGTCACTGATTTGGAAAAAAAACCCCACACAAAATTACTTATTTTCAATATAAAATGTGATTGTGGACTGGATTTTTTTTTACCTTTTATCACAGTCTTGGACATGTCAAAGATTAGAAACAACATTGGTTTTGATGCATTGTTAGTTTTTGTGCAGCATCAGATTTTAACTTTTTCTCCCTCATTTACTGTTAGTGGCTGTTTTTGCCCCATTGACTTCCGTTACAACCACATTTTTTTATTGCAAAGCCATGACACCATATAATCATGGATTTTTGATTGTTGGTGGTTTTCCCTATTGGGAAGAGGTAAAATGTATAATTTTTACTGTTGATAACCAGGTGGCACCATTAACTCTTTAGATAGCCCCGTGCAAAAAAAAAGCTTAGTTTCTGGGCTTTTACATGGAGTTATATGGAGTATAATAGCATATTAAAGTGTCTGTGTGTGTGTGGGTAGTGAATTTGAACAATGCACAAGGGTTAACAGAATGCATAGCTGATATAAAAATTAGGATGACTATTAATTTTCTATTACTTAATTCTGAAAAAAAAACAGTTTCTAATGATTAGACCAAAAACCTCTGCACATACTAACTTGTCTAATACTACTTGTCGTACTAATACTGTCTAACACTTGATGGCTGCTCTGTCAAGTCTTCGACGTCAGTTAGGAATCTGGGTTTGCTCTTTGATACCAATCTTTCATTTGAAAGCCATGTTTCTAGCATGTGTAAAACATATGCTTTCGATGAAAAATGCGGAACAGTTAGTTAATGTGTCCATGACCTCAAGGCTAGATTATTGTAATGTTCTAATGGGTGGTTGCCCTGCACGCATGATAAACAAACTACAGCTGGTCCAAAACGCAGCAGCTAGAGTTCTTACTAGAACCAGGAAGTATGACCATATTAGCCCGGTTCTGTCAGCACTGCATTGCCTATCCAACATCATATACATTTTAAAATATTGCTGATTACTAGTACTGAATTAGTACTAAATGGTTTAGCTACGCAGTACTTGAGCGAGCTCTTAACGCATTATAGTCCTTTACGTCTATTGCAATCTCAAAACTCTGGCCAGTTGAAAATACATAGAATAGCAAAATCAACTGCTGGCAGTATATCCTTTTCCTATTTAGCATTTAGCAAACTCTGGAACAGTCTTCCTAACATTGTCTGGGAAGCAGACACACTCTGTCAGTTTAAATCTAGACTAAAAACACATCTCTTTAACCTGGCATACACATAGAAAATTATACATTCCTATTATTCAAATCAGTTAAATGATTATTAGGCTGCATAAATTAGGTCAGCCGGAAGCGGGAACACTTCCTATATCACCCGATGTACTCGTTACATCATTAGAAGAATGGCATCTACGCTAATGTTAGTCTTACTGCTTATTCCGAGGTTTACTGTAATCAGCTGGATCCAGGCCGTATCCAGATCAGATGGAGGACCTGCACCTAGACACGACCACAACGCATCCCTGAAGTGTAAGCAGAGATTGTGTCAACTAGAATCTCCACTGTAAGGCCTCATAGACACGACAGCCACCGACACTGATCCTCAACAAACCCGTCTCCATACCGGCGTAACTCTGATCTTCAACCAGATGGAACTGGATAATATTCTGATTGTTCCAAACCAATCTTACTTCTGACCAATAATCTGCCTGAATCATAATCATACACTGCATTATGTTGACTGCATTATTTTCCAGTAATCTCTGTAAAGCTGCTTTGAAACAATCTGTATTGTAAAAAGCACTATACAAATAAATGTGACTTGACTTAGTTGCGATTAATTAATTTGACAGCACTAGTACCAACAAAGTAAATGGTGTCAATTTTAATTTCATGATGACTTTAAGAGGACTAAATGATTGTAGAAGTCTGGCATTTGTCACCAGAGAGGAGTCTGTTGTTTCACCGGAAGATTGAGTTACGAAAATAAATAAATTGAAATCAAATAAATAAATTAAAAATTAAACATGCATGGATGAATCCTTCACCATAAGATCAATAACATGCATTTAAAAATATAAAGGGTGAATTTTTATTTCATCCTGACTTGAAGGGTAACTAAACCCAGTGGAGGGGGGGCGTGCACCTGAGAAACGTCTCTCTGTAGGCAAGGGCGTGGTTAGCTGGTACTCTCTTACATCACACCACAACTTCCAATAGGAAAATTCAACTGCAGTAGCCACTGTTCAACGTGAAGAGGGCAGCACTCAGACGTTTTTACACCATATATTGTAGAATTAAAACACTTTATACCCAAATGTAAAAAAAATAATAACTTGAATCAGTGATCAGCATTAATAAAGCCCCAGTCTTACAGATCATTTCCTAAAAAAAGTTGTTTTAGGGTTTAGTTACCCTTTACACTTAAACCTTCTTCCAGTATCATACTCGGTAGGGGTGCACTGTTACAATTGGTCATTGTTTTCATGTTATAACCTGTTATAATCTATAAAGTACAAACATTACAATAACATGTTATTAAAAAAAATACATTAAATTGCTTACAATGCTACAAATAAATTTAGGCATCGTACAGTTTTTAAAAAAATATATATATTCAGCAAAAAAATCTACATATAAAAATATGGTACATGAGCATGTATAATTAACTCTCTAATATTGGTAGCTTTGGTACTGATATATTGTGCGTAAAAGGATTTATCTTTAATATTGCGGTCTCCGAATGGGATAGGTCTATGGGATTTTTCTACATATTTTATCGTCCACCAGGTGAAAATTACAAGTCTGATGCCTGCAATTATCTCTTAAAATTAAAAGGTTTTAATTCGATTTTTCCACCTTTGATCCAATCAGAAAATCTCACAACAGAATACATACCACCATTGTCTGCCTGTAAATGACAGTTCAGCAGTGAAAAGACTACTGTACTGTCAGTTTGTCACCAACTCTGTTTTTTGACTACACACTACAGGTTTTTGGTATCACTACAGATACCGATCTTAATCCTAGAGTCCTGTTTGTCACAGGCAGAAGAAGAATGACACAAGCTAAAATGTGGGGGCCGAGCGTAACGGACTCCAGGACAATAAAAAGGGTGAAGAAGTAAATGAAATACTAAGTCAAGATAAATGGATGTGTGGCAAAGGTCATTTGAGAAAAGAGATGAAGGAACGAATGTTTGAGACGGAGACAGATGATGACAGAGATGGCTTTTTACAGAGATTAAAATACATTCTATACAAGCTAAATACAAGCTAAAAGAACTGCAGCTGTTCACCAATAAATGCATTTACTTATGCAAGTGTAGTCGGATAATAGGCAGTCCAGGTTTATTAATCTAAATGTTTTACACTGCAAGGCCTTATGTACAGATCCTATATTTTGAATCATTACTGCAGGGCACATACAATTTATTTGACATCCCAGGTGCTCTGAAGATTTTTGGAAAGAGGTATTTTCAATAAGTATGTTTAAACGCAACACAGAGAGCAGGTATGTAAAAATGAAACAAAACTGCTGAAGAGAGAAGTGGTGGGGAGGGTACTGCTATTATTACCTGGGGTCCAGGAGGCACTTCAGAAACTGGAACACCAAATAGCCATCCTGCAGACACAGAGAGCTCAACATCAAAATATGATTCACTTTCAAACAGATCGCAGTCATGTAGAAGTACAACCCTGGGATCTTTTATCAATATTCTGCCAATATTGGTTATTTGCTTCAAATACTACACAAGAGGGGTTAATAGAGTACAGCCATAATAAGCCATATATGTGTCTAACAGATTGAATGTTTGAAATGAGATATCATGTACATCAGACATTTTAGTGTCCAAGTATGTACTACAAGAATCCAGAATGTGACCTTTGATATTTTAGCCTTCAAGACAGTGCGTCTTTGTTCCAGACACTGTTGTCGTGTATTTACTCTAGTAGTTATAGTGGGCACTTGTGAGATTAATTATAAATTCCATAAACCCGGGCAGACCTAGTCTGATCAAACCTCAGTTAACCAATAGTGGAGGTCGACTGATTGATCAGTTTTGCCGATTAATCGGCACCAAATAACCGATTGCTGGAACAATCGGTTATCGGCAAAAGTTTATACCGACAGTTTTTCTGGGTTGCGTCCGTTGCTGGAGTGGCTGAGAAGGGTCGGCTGTCATTATACAGTACGAGAGCGTCCTCTAGAGGCGAAATAAAAACTAAAATTATAAACGCAACGCCTTGTGGAGTTTGTTTTGACATGACACCTCGTGCTGCACAGAGCAGGACACTTCAGATACAGATATAAAACAACAAAACAGTATGTCTACCAGGGGCGGATTAACACATAGGCTAACCTAGGCTACAGCCTCGGGCCCACATGATCAGGGGGCCACTGTTTAACGTTTCGTTTTTGCAAATATTTCCTCCAATATATGCAAATGTTACTGAAAGGAGGTTTTAAAATAACAGGCAATTGACATGGGAATAGCGCGCATGACGGATTAATGTTACATCACCCTCGATGTCACAATGATTTGGCTTTTCCAATTAATGTATTAAATTATTATTTTTATTATTATTAGTTTACTTTTATTATTAAAGTAATATTACAATTTATATGCCCAACAATTATTTTATAGTGCATCACCGCATGACCGACGCGCTGTGAGGATAATTAAAGATTAGAGGGTTTATCTTACTCATTGTAAATGTTTAAAAAAACATTTAGGTCTATTATACAATAAATTATATGCCGATTATAAAAATTATTAATGGCTATAATTAAAATTATTAATGGGGTTCTAAAAATCCCTGAGCATAGAGGCCTGTGTCGACCTGAAACAGCCCCTGATGTCTACAGTACATTACAGTACATGTTTTATATTATTATAAAGTAATCCATTTGTTGACTAGATGCAGCATTAGTGGAGAACAGCAGTATGTTCGCCGTCAAGGCTGAGAAGACGCTAACATAAGTAGTACCTCAAGCAGTTAAAACACCCACCCAAATGTTTAATGTCACGATTGTCACCATCTATTTTGCATTAATTTATATCCAGCTGATCGCTTTTATGCATCCGCCACTGTAACACATATTTTGTAAATTTGATTAGATATTAATATGATTAGATATTCAACAAAAAAATCACAACATTTATTTCCATCAAGAGGTGCAGACATTTTTGGTCAAGATCTTGTACTGACAATGCAAAGTCTACTCCAGCACATCCCCAAGACTTTCAATGAATTTAAGGTCTGGACTCAGTTGTCCTAATTCATGTGTGAAAATGATTCATCATGCTCCCTCCCAAACATTCTTTTACAATTAGAGCCTGATGAATCTTGATATTGTCATCCTGGAATATGGCCATGATGTGTCTTCCTACATGGTTGTTTAAGAAATGAAAAGCTACACGCTCCATCAATTAAGGTAAGAAGAACGGTTGCCAAACATATAACATGGCAGGAACATAATAATCACTGCAATAATGATCCAATCATAGACTCTTAAGCATTTGCTCATTTAAATCCAAACAGCGACTTTTTGGCCAGGCAGTATATTCCTATTTATATTTAAAAAGCACAGTGCATTTTCATGGTTCGGTACTGTTTTTATTTTTATTTTTTAATTAAAGTTCAGAACTGTTTTATGTGTTCTGTTTGTTTTCATTCATTCTCCATTTTAAAAATTATTGGTGGATCAATTGGTTATCGGACAGCATGGTCCAAACTTATCGTTATCGTTATGTGTAAAATCCAATATCGGCCGACCTCTAGTACTGTATCTAGACTTACTTTCAGATTAAAATGAGTCCAATCTATCTTTCTTATGTAGCTGGCTTAAATTATTAGTTAGCAGTTAATGAAACTGGCCACAGATTCCAGATTTAAATTGATTTTTCAAAGTGGTTTCAAACTAAAAGAAAGAAAGAAAGAAATTGAAAAAGAAAGAAAGAAATGGTGTTAAAACAACCATCAATCCTTTCTTTTTGTACTTTGATGACAAGAACAAACTCTCACACTGCTATGTGAAGGGTTTTCACGATACCAAAATTCCGGTTGGTACCGATACAAAAAAACTTTTGGAACTATTTTACTATTTGAACTATTTGAAAATAAAAATATTAATTAAAATAAATTAGTTTATTATTTAAGGTGAAAATAATTATAAGTACACATTGTTTATAAAAAAGAGTGGAATAAAATAAAGTAAAGGGCAAAGAAACTTTCAGACATTGCATAGAACAAGTGGTAGGTCTATTAGTTTGCATTTACTTAATTCACTTCATTCAGTATCGGATTGTTTTGTACCTTTATGCTAACGCTATGGTTATATCACCATCAATAATTGCAGTTTTGGATTCAATCACACAATTAAATACATTTGTAAATACAGAAACTTCGTCAAATTATTAAAATAATAATAATAATAAACAAGATTTAAAATGGTTAACCCTGAGCATGTCATGGGCCTGGCCTATGAGAGTAAAAATCTGTTCAGTTTGACCATTAATATTCTTGTCCAAATGCTCCATATTTTAATGAACTACAAATCATTAAAACAGTATTAATGTTATTCTCAAAACCCTTAAAACTTGTTTATTTTCCCTATTGTTTATTTTATTTTCCTTATCGGCACATGTGTTTGCACAAGCAGGCTTTTCAATTAGCACCTTCCTGACAGTGTGCGAAAGATAACGCAAACCCAATTACACACAGCACTGCAGATAGAGCCTAATCCATTTACTGACACACACACACACACACACACACACACACACACACACACACACACACACACACGCACACGTGGGCCTCTTCCCTCTCACAGACATTCACTGACACTATCTTAAGATGAGTGAATAGGAGAAGAGACAATGCACAAACACATTAATACACACCAAAGGGGAATCAAACACACAATACAACACTGACAGGGTCCTTTAGAAGTGCTTTTCTTAACAGTCCAGCCTGTCGAAAGATAAATTGTGTGTGTGCGCGCAACAGAGCGCTGTATTTTTCAGCGAATGTAATAATTGTTCTGATGTCATGTAACTGAATGTAATATAGAATGCCATCAGAAAACAGTATAGGGATTTCAACGTGTCTGGAACATGTGGATAGCGGATAGCCCATGAAGTCAACGTCAATAAAGTTCACAATGTTGCATACCTGCAGAGATGTGATGATAGACTGCACCTCATCTGCAAAGTGCACCGCCACCAGCTCAGCTGTCTTAGCCGAGTTTAAGCTGACCAAATCCTACAACAGAAAAACAATGAGAAGAACTGATGATATTATAATTTTTTTTTTTAAATACACAAAATCAGGTTTCACCAATGTATCAGGTTTCATATAAATAATTTTTTATATACCTCCTTTTTATTACAAATGTCATTGGCATAATAATTTCTTATTTGTGTTTTTGTTGATGCTTTAACCCTGCAAAGCCTGACATATGAAATAATTGTGCAAAATCTTTTTTATTTTTTGAAAAGAAACATTCAGACAAAATAAAAAGATTAAAAAAAAGTTTGTGTTTGTTTTTGTTGAGTTTTGATAAACCTGAATTTTAAGGTTCATATAGTATGATAAAGTAGAATATGGAGCTCATACTAAAAAAAAAAAAAAAAAAAATTTAGATGCTCAAATTGAGCAAAAATATGCAATTTGGTGCAGTTGCTAATATTTATATGGCCAAAGAGTAAGATTAAATTCTGCTATCAAATCAATGAGATCTTTCTAACAGTGAAGCAGAATACTTGCATAAAATGCTTTTAAATATCAGTTGTCACTCCATCTCTTCATAATATGTGTTAGAAATTATATTCAAATACTTAATTTAATGATCAAAGCTTGGTAGTTTTTATTGTGAGGGGTCAAAAATATAACGCAGTGCAATACTGAATGTTCCGATCCAATCTCACTTCTGACCTGTAATGCTCCCTAAATCATAATCATACAGTGTTCGTTCATTGGCCAGAGGAGAACTGCCCCCCCGACTGAACCTGGGTTCTCCCAAGGTTTTTTTTCCCCCTCCATTCTGTCACCTGATGGAGTTTTGGTTCCTTGCCGCTGTCGCCTTTGTCGCCTTTAGCTTTTGGCTTGCTTAGTTGGGGACACTTAATATTCAACAATATTATTGATCTGCCTACATTGACACCATTATATGAGAACTGAACTGAGCTGGACGATGACATCAATGTTTTCTCCAGAGCGGTTATATATATATATATATATATATATATATATATATATATATATATATATATATATATATATATATATATATACATATATATAACAAAAATAAACCATCACTGAACTTAAGCTGAACTATGACTCCATTTTCTTCTAGACACAAACTTTGTTATATTATTTTCCTGTTCAGCTGGAAAACCAATCAATGTACCGCTGCTTTGAAACAATCTGTATTGTAAAAAGCGCTATATGAATAAAGGTGATTTGACAATACAATCATGAGAGATGACCAAATTAACTTTTCTCAAAAGCCTGTTGTATCATATTTGAATCTCAAACATAATTTTCTCCAGTCCAGTAAGTGTTCATCTTGAAATATATTACTAACAATATAAAATCTATTCTTACAGTTTTCGAATTATACTAAAAGGCCTTTTACCTACTAAAAAAGTATAAATTATCAATCAGAAGGCATGTTGACAGTTGTGTACCGCAGGTCTCTCAGCAAAGTGTTGATCATGTAGGTAATGCACAGGCCTGTATCAAATACGATACAGTAGGCTTGAACTGACAAGGACTCCACAAGTTTGATCAAAATGATGATCATTGTAGTCCAGCAAGTTCAAAGAGCATTGTTGTGGCAAAACTTCTGTTAAACATCATCACTGCGTAAGAGACACTCAGAGTCAAATTAATAAAAAAGAAAAGTATTTATTCTTGCAAGAATAGGCCCAGTCGCCAACACAGCAGTTACCCTGTGAAGTGAGTGACGCACACCAGGAAGACATGAGACAGTCTTTATACTCTTTTCAAGGTTCCTCCTCACAGCAGTTACCCTTTCACCCACTCAGATAAGGTCCCCATTGCTGTTCAGTTTCTACTAAAGACACAACCTGGCCCTGAAATAAACTAGCCAAATCTTGACCATTCCTAAGGTCAAGAGGTCCTGTCCCATATATTCCTGAAACGTCACGCACAAGCACGTACACACATATACTTTTACACATTGAATAGGATCAATCCCTTATGATATCTGTTAGGAATAAATGACTATTAAAATTTCTACAACAGCATCAAAGAGTAACAACATATTTTGTGCACATAAGCCGACATGTTCAGTCACAATTTTGGTAATCATCATTTATCCTTTATTTTATGTTTCGAGTTTCTATTTCTAAAAAAAAAAAAAATATATATATATATATATATATATTTTAAAGTTTAAACCCAGATTTTCAATGTGGACTCAACCGAAAGACTGTCAAACGATGCGGTGGCATCGACTGATTTAAGTGTTCTCAATTTGAACAATCAGAATCAGAGGAAGTCATTTGGACAAAGACCATTGCCTGAACAAGATGAGAGAGAGCGGGGCCTGATGAGAATAGGGCCTACAATTAGCTTTCTGAAGCCTGAGCTCTCTCTACCTGAAGTGTGCTAGAGGAAGAATTACTTGCAGCCTTGTTTGACTCACCTTGATATGTTGAAGGGCTTTGAACCACACCAAATGTTTCTCCTCTGAGCTGTAGCCCGGCATGGACAGAATGTTATGGATGTAGTTGAAGAGCTCCTCCTGGAGTTAGAGATAAAGATTAAGTACAGGAATAACAGGAATGACAGGAAAGAAAAGAGTGAAAAGGGAGGGATTGAGGTCGAGTACCTTTCTCAAAGGGTCTTTCAGGTAGCAGTCGACTATTTTGTCGTAAAGGTGCTTTTTTTCATACATAAACTCACAGATTTGATAACTGAAAGAGAGAGAACAAAAAGAGAGACAACAATAGAAAGGTTTGATCTTCAGTACAAAGATCAAAATTTCAATGTCTTCACCTTGAGGAAATCAATATGATACATTCAACTGCAGTCATTCGATTTATTATGATTTAACTGCAACCTTGTGGCTTTTGAAGTTTAGCTTAGAGTGGATCACATACGCTTACTGTAACTATTTTTCCTGGTAGTGATTTCCATGTAACTATTTTTAGGGCAATTAACTTTTTTCCTTTTTGCATTGAGACATTTCAACACAATTAACCACATTTTCCCCCTCATTATCCTTAAAGGTGATTATCATTACATTCTCATTACTTTAATGCAAGAAAAAATACTGAAAAACTAAGTTAGTTTATTTTAAATCAGCATAAAGTCAGTGCAACAAATACTATAATGATATAAACTACTGTTCAAAAGTTTAGGATTAGTAGGATTTTTTTTCTTCTAAAGAAATAGTATTTATTTGGTCAAAAATACACTAAAACAGTAATATTGTGAACTATTATTACAATTTAAAAATCACAGTTTCTTATTGTTTGCAATTAAGAAAACAGCTGCAATGCTAACTAGTTTTGTGGAAATGGTGATACTTTTTTCAGGATTCTTTGATGAATACATTAAACTCAAAAGAACAGCATTTATTTGAATCGTTTTTGTTTTTGTAACCAATGTAATATGCTTACATAGTCTTTTAATTCATGCTTAAAAAATAAAATTTCCCTAAAATATATTTAAAGTAAAATATCATTTCTAATTTCTTTCTTTTGATTTCAGGGTAAAATATGATGTGGACATAGTCTTGTCTCACCCATGTGCACTTAAGTTATTCTGGCAAGAAAATATATAACTAACATTTATGTATCTGTAACAGAAATGTTCTATTACAGTAACCTAATTAAGGTGCATACTAGTGAGTTGACTATGAGATAAATTGAATTAACCACATTTCCATAGAATATGGAAATATATATCACCTTGAATCATATGCTGGACCTTTAAAAATGATGATTTGTTTAGATCTACGAATGGCTTGTTTATGTTGTACTGTAGAAGGAGGATCTTATCATTCCAAAAAAAAAAGGGGGGGGCAAACTCATTTTGACTAAGAAGTTGAAACACTAAAGCTGTTTATTTGTTTGGTGGATGAAGCTAAACTGTTCTGCTTTCTGATTGAACGATTTCTTACAACTCTGCCTTCTCTGCGAGCTCAAGGAGACGGCCCTCATCAAACTGGACCACGCCACCGACCTGCAGCAGCTCCAGCAGAACCTGACACAACCAAAATCAACACATCATGGGAAGATCAATCAATCTTTTAACTAATCTAGAGTCAAATTAAGCAGCGTTTTAAGACGAGTGTCGTGTTTATACCTGCTGTCTTTCTGTATGTCTAGAGTCATCATCTGGACTGCATAGAAACTCTAGAACCTGCAAAAGACAATGAGCAACAGATAAAAGACACTTCAACAAAACATCTTCCCATGTAGGAAAGGTAGAATAATACTGAAATCACAAGTGTCAACTTTCCTGACAGTAGCTGAAGAACTTCCAGACTGATTTTAAATTGATGCGATCTAATTTAGTCAGTGCAGAGTGCAAAATCATGAAATATTTGACATGCAGAAAAACAAGCATAAGGCGTCGAATGCGGGTGAGCTATTTTTACAGAAGCTGCTAACTGTCTTTACCAAAACTAACACCTTCTTAGAAATCTTTTGCTTTTGCTTTACCATTACAGCTCTGATAAAACATTTAAAAAAGCCAGAATACTGTAGATGGAAAAAGTGAGGCACTAAAAAAAATAGACTGCGAAAAAAAGCATACAAACACTTCACCTGGTCAAACAGCTTCCGGTTAACAAAGAGGGTATTATCTGGTTTGGCAAGTTGTCGTGCCAAGAAGGTGAAAAGACAGCCGACCTGAGATGGGGTGAAGTCAGAATTGTCCACCATAACCTGGAAAGTGTGCGCGCGCGCACACACACACACACACACACACACACACACACACACACACACACAGAGGGAATTTGTTAGCGTGTGTATAGACACTGTAAACATGTCTGAAGTTGTAAATAAAACAAAGATTATTTGAGTATATTTTGCAAGAAAATACAATTGCAGTCGTTCTATGTCTGTGTCATAAATACGTCTGTGTCTTGTCCAATGGAAGTTTTTCCATCGCATTTCAGAAGATTTCACCCAAGGAAGGAGATAAGTGGTACAATTTTTATTAAGCCATTATTAAGCCATAGTGACATCCAAAGCGAATTCCAGAAGTATTTAACTTTCTTGAAACCAAGTCATGGTGCAGGATCTTTTTGTCCAGTTATTGATAATGTTTGTATGCATGGTCTCCTAAATGTTAACAGGATTTTGGATAACGTCTGTAATTTTAGTTCTGTTTTATTATGCACATGGATAACCAAGTTAACATGTTGCGGAGTTAAACAATAAATACAGCAAACCAAGTTGATTTTACATCCTAACAAACTGATTTGCTAGCTAATGCAGTCATCCGAGATAGCAGTCATTAGCAAACTACATCTGTGTTTGGCTTGTAAGTATATTCATTTTACATTTTAACATGACAGACGATTAATGCAAGCGCTAGAACTGCTTTATTTTTTTACGAATTGGTAATATATTTACAATTCAGACATGGATTATAAATAAGTAAAATGTTGTCTGCCGGTGTTATTGGCTTATGTTCAGATATTTTTACTGAACGCATAAGTATCAATATTTCACAAATGAATTACAGTTACGTAAAACAAAAATAGTAAGCATACAGGAGTTTTAATAAAAAGATTGTAGTAATTCTTTGAAATTAATTGAAAAAAGCTAGGAAACAAGCATGTTTTCAAGTAAATGCTACTCCGAATTTTTTTTACTCCGAGTATTATTATCTTACTTCAAAAACATTGACCCAGGCTTTTTGGCAGAGTTATGAGAGATTCAGTTGCCTGGTTACTAGGTTGTGGTCTCTGTCTATTATGAATGAACAAATGATTACAGATGGAGGGAGAGAAAGAGAAAGAGAAAGAGAGAGAGAGAGAGAGAGAGAGAGAGAGAGAGAGAGAGAGAGAGAGAGAGAGAGAGAGAGAGAGAGAGAGAGAGAGAGAGAGAGAGAGAGAGAGAGAGAGAGAGAGAGAGAGAGAGAGAGATGATTGATGATGATTGATGATGATTTGAGTTGCTGAGGACTCTTGAATGAGCTGTGATGAGGAAAGGGAGTAAGACTGCAGGACTGAGCCGGTTCTCCAGCAGATAAAATGATCCCATTCACATGATTTACATTCCAACGACTAAAGCTTTTTACACAAATAGAGGGAAAGTAAGTGTGTGTGTGTGCGTGTGTGTGAGAGAGTGACAAAGGGGGGCAAAAAACACTGTGAAATATGTTTCAGTCACCTTCAGTAAAATGTCCACAATCCTTTGCTGATACTCCAGAGCCTGTTTGTCATTCTTGAAGTCCTCAAATGTCTGTGAAGCAAGGATATATTAAAATTCAGATCTGAAAGGGCAAATTACCTACAGTACACCCTGACTAGAACATATAACCATTACTAGAGCACTCATCACTCATTATTGAGTGATACTTATAGAGTTATGGATTAACTGATGCACACCAGCGCCAGGACATTGAGGAACTCTCGAGTGTCGAAGTGCAGGAGAGTTCGGATGTAGGGATACACTTCCTCTTCCTGTGCAGCCTCCACCGAGTGCAGACGAATGAGGAACTCAAACACCTGGAATGGATTCAGAAATACCATTTAAAATGCACAACACTGCTTTTTACTGAATCCTGTAAGTACTGTATAAATTGATAATAAAGATATGTTTAACTATAATTAAGGATGAATGATATATAACTATCATATTTCTTATAGGCAGATATTGGAGGATTTTTTTAACTAAGAGGTAGAGTATTGGTCGATACTGGATATTTAATTGTGCATACTGCTGTTTTTTTTCCATACATTTAGATTACCTTGGCTGTAATCTAACACTTAAAGTGAATCTTTAAAAACACCAATTTAACAATGCAATTTTTAGCAAATCTCAAAATGAATATCCATTTTTATACTGTATATTATAATGTTGTGATGCCTAAATTAATTTATTCACTGTTCAAAATGTTGGGGATGATAAGATTTGGAAGAAGTCTCCACAAAGGCTGCATTTATTAAAAAAGAACAAAAAAATAGTCAACCAGTAATATTGTCATATATCACTACGATTTAAAATAGCTTACAATATGTTTTAGTGTAATTAATTCATGTGATGTCAAAGCTGAATTTTCAGCATCATTACAGTCTTCAGTGTCACATGATCCTTCAGAAATCAGTCTAATATGATGATTTGGTGCTCAAGAAATATTTCTTATTATTATCACAGAGAGTTGACAGTTGCACTGCTCAATATTTTTGTGGAAACAGTGATACTTTTTTCAGTATTCTTTGAGAAATATACATGAGCAGGAAAAAAAAAAGTCACTTCTGATCTACAACCTACATTTCCTTTGTTATGTCATTTGTTTTGATGTGTGCCTTATGCATTATTGTGTAACCATGAAAAGGTAACTATTATACCCCCGGTTTCACAGACAAGTCTTAAGCCTAGTCCCGGACTAAAATGCATGTTTTAACTGAAAGCAACTTGCCCTGACATATCTTAAAATATGTTTGTGCCATTGTTTTGTCTCAAGATGCACATCAGTAATGTTTTTTTCTAAGGTACGTTTATAAAAGTCAATTAAATGGCCTAATTGAACTAAGGCCTAATCCTGGCTTAAACTAAACCCGGTCTGTGAAACCGGGCCATAATGTACTAACTGAGGTTATAATTATTGCTAAAAAGATGTAATGTATGACAATGTATGACAAGGAATTCATGAACACATAATGAAAATATTAATTCTATAGGCTTCAAGTAAAGTGTTAAAAAACACTAATATTCAAATCTCTTCATTTGTTCTGCATACATAATCGAGGGCCAATCCCTCGACACAATAACTAAATCGATATTCAACCCATTCTCATCGGAGTAGTACAGGGCTGACTAGTTGCCATGGTGACCAGGTGGTACAGTTTTTCACTAACGTGCATGTTTGTGTCAGAGCAGCACGTACCAAAAGGTTAGTCATTATCTCCCATTCACACACACATAAAAAGATGTAATTGGGCATCTTTGGGGGTGCTCCTCTTTGAGATGCCAATGTTGTGTTTTACAGCAGGGATGAGGGTGGGCTCAAGGACATGGACCTGCAGATATGACACTGTGTGTGTGTGTCTGTGTGTGTGTGTGTTTGTGTGTGTGTGTGTGTGTGTGTGTCACTGTAAAGGGATGTGTGCATGTGTGTCAGTGTGTGGAAGGATCAAAGAGGAACAGGAGTCTCTCTGGACACATGTGTCTCTTTGAACATCATCCCTTAGGGCCCAAAGATCATATGCCAAATTCACACACAAGGTCACAAATCCCTCTCTCATTTTAATACTCCCTGTTGCATAACATATATTGTATTGTACACTACTGTGTTTTACGTGTATTATATACTGTACACACACACACACACACACACACACACACACACACACACACACACACACACACACACACACACACACACACACACACACACACACACACACACACACATATATATATATATATATTCTGCACTCTAAGAAAAGTCTGTAAAAATGGGACCCAATGTACTGTTACTATTTTACATAATTAATAATTGTACATAATTTTTTTTTACAATTGTGTTTACACATAAATGCTTTGTTGTGTTTCAGGGTTAAAAGAAACGTCTGTAAACTTAACCGATAATGTCCTAAAAGAAAATTACCCGCACATTTTCTGTTTTTCAATGGATCTTTTTTCTTACAATGTGTATCCTGCAGCCCATCTTGAAACCCAAAGCTTTTTTCCAAGAACATTCTGTCTTGTCTGAGTACAGATCATTCTACAAATCATTGAGGTAAACAACCCAGCCTGTCACGCTTTTCACTCAAACTTACAGAGTTTGACAGCACTCTATGTGTCTGTATATGAGAGAGAGAGCGAGAGAGACTCGCTTTAGGTTGTGTGTGAGATCCATGTCTGTATTTAGGTTCCTTTGGAGGTCGTTCATCCCAGAACGAATTGCTTGAGCACTTTGGATGGGCAACAAAGAGGGAAAAGCCCTGCTGAGAGCAAACTGCTGAGAATACTAAACACGCACGCGCTTGTGTTTTCGATGAGATCTGTGCTGTATATAACTGAGGAAGAAAGAGTGGTGTGACTCATATAAACCCCATACAAACAGAACAGACATGAGTGTTGTGGTGTTCAACTGTATGGAACATGAGCGTGTGACTGCAAAAATTAGCAGTACACTTGCTAACCAAACAATACATTTTCACTCAGTACTATCTGGGTTTAATCAAACTACTTACCTGGTTTTTCACCTGAGGCACCAGATCTTCAGGAATGTCACCTAAAGGATAGGCACGTCCTGCCAAACAACAGCTGGCAGAGGAGAAAGAACAGATGTGTTATGCCCTGCAACTGTGCATTATTGCAGCACTTGCGTACAAAGTCACCTCACCTGATGTACACCAGCAGTTTATTTCCCATCACAACATGTTCATCTGTGACAGGAAACAAATGGAAAATGTGATTATGTACACTGCAGTTTAGCATTAGCTGACCAGATTTCATTTTTTTTTTTTTTTTTTTTTTTTTTACTTTGGCAGTGTAATACATGATACTTTTACAGCATTTATTAATCTTGGTTAATGTTTACATAAATATTTATATAAAAATAATGTATAATTTTTTTTTAAATACAAATGTTTTTGCTTAAATTAACGAATTCAATTATTGTGCAAGTAAATAAACAAACAAACAAACAAACAAACAAACAAACATACAGTGTTTACATTGTCTTCTTGCCTTATTCCAATTCACTATGGTAAGATTAAAATTGAGCTGTCGGGTCAGATTTCACGGGAATTTACATCATCTGCTTTTGCATATTTATGCAAGATGGTTGGCACATGTTGCCAACATTTGCCATTCTTAAATGCATGTTAATGCAACCCAAACTCAGAGATGGAGTTTGTGTGGAGCAGCATTTACTGTGAACTGAGACGCTGTGCAAAATCATATCGTACAAGAACACATTGCCAAGCTTCACTCTGGAACACGCAGTGCTTATATTTATTTAAAGGCAATTCTAAACACATTATAAATGTTAGAAATGTATTGCTAAAACATATTACAAAGACTGTGAACTGTGAAGTGCTGAATTGTGGAGTTAGACCATTAAACAGCTTTTCACTGCTGTGTTTCGGATTTTTTGGGCGGGGCTAAAACTGGGGCTTGATGACGCACTGGAGCCCCTGAGCTCCTGGACACGCCCCTACTTGATGACGCACTGAATCCACTGAGGCTGGCCCCTCCCCTAACAATATAACTAGAGCACATTCACATCAGTTTGCCACTCAATCGCGAGTTACTTTCAGTACTATTAGTTACTACAGCCTACAGTTTGCTAGCTAGTTATGCCTTCGTCACGGAAATACGTACAACCTGGATGCCATCACGTACAAAACAGTTCGCTGTCCTTATTTACATTTCCGAAAAACGATCACATCATGATGGAGAGCTGAGGATCCCCGCCAAAATCCACCTCTAGTGATCATTTTACAAGGGATAATTTTATAAACTTTCGTCTGAGACAACTCGGATTCACTGATAATCCGCTGTTACAGGTGAATTGGGCCGAACCATGGACAGTTAAAGAAAGGGCCGAACCGTCTATCTCCCGCCTCGGCCTTCATCCTCCTGTCGTGCCGACAACTGGTGCCATCATCGGCAGTGCGTGCCCACACAATGAGTGTAAGTTGCCTTGTGTGCTTATGTTATAATTATAGTAGGTAGTATAGTAGGTAGTCCACAGTAACTCTACTAAAGCATCCATTCCGGCTGAAGCGGTGACAGTTGAGTGCGGCGACTGCAGCTTTCCCGCGAGTGGGCGTGGTTTCAGCGCAGCCAGCGGAGACTACTGCTCATTTTTTCAAGATTTTGATAGCTTATTTTATGTACTTGCCGGCTTTTATTATCATTCAAATTTGTCTAGGTGGCTAATAACACATTTTTCTGTGGTGTGACAAACTCAGAACACATACTTAGTTTTGACTTTACAGGGACTTTAATTAAATCACAGCCTTTGTGATTTGATAATCGTAAGCCATATGGCGGTTTTGGTTTTATTTTGAGCCAAATCAAACAAAATCACTTTTTCAATGCACAGTAAAAAAAAAAAAAAAAAAAAAAAAAACAGAGACATTTTCTGGGATAGTTCCAGCCATAAAAATGGGGGCATCTTGTCACCCTAGTTTAAGCAGGTGTCTTGATGTATGTGAGATGTTTTTTTTTTTTTTTATGTTTGCAGGTGTAGTTCAGTTCTCTGTTCTACCTGTGAGTGGCTTTCCTTCTTGCAGATGAGGACCAATTGCCTGAAAGAGTTTCTGGAAAGCAGGAAAAAGAAAAGAAATATAATTTATTAACATGATACAGCATTCGTAACCCATATTATTTCAAATTTATGAAAAAGTGAAAAAAAAGGTTCCATAGCTGCTTAGCTACTGTCTAACAATAATCAACTATTAAATGGACGTTAACTACAAAGGATAGTAACTTCAGAGATGAAGCAAGCTGTCACAATTTGATTTTATCTGAGAAGATTGTGTATGATACAAAAAAAAGAAAAAGAAAAAAGAAGGGTAAATGGGGTCACTTTTGATTTCATTCTTTAACTCTAAAAGGGGTCATGAACAGCATTGTTTTATTGTTTTATGTTTCCTGGGGTGCACTTATAATGTTTACATCAAAAATGGCCCTAATTTAGAAATAAAAGGCATTTTTCTGACCCTGATTTTAGCCCTTTGATTTGAACGCTCTGTTTTAAGGGGCGTACCTGCTGTGAGACTTCAGTGTAAACACCCACTGCTGTGTTTGGCTAACATCTTTGCATATGAAATAGCTAAGTATTAGTAGATGTGGAACTCTCCCTCAAAAACATTTAGCACATTTACAGCTATTACTATTACAGCTCTCAGACATGTTGTAGCCGATCACAGACATGTTGAGTGTTGATGCAGTGATCTCATCATTACAACTCGATTTCTGCACACTCACGAATGCTTTCATCATAACTAACAGTGCAAAAACAATCTATTATAATGGTAGTTTTGGAAAGAGTCCAGAACTCAAGCACTGATAAATTTGCGCCGTTTGATTGACACCTCCAGTGATTGTGAAGGGAGCATTCTTTACCGGTGTTCATTTAGCGCACAGCTTAAACAGCAACGCACGGTTAATAACTATGATTGGGACAGTCAAATTGCATAACATGAGAACACTATTTTTTTTAAATCGTTGTGAATTCATTGGGTTTAGTTGCCATTTTCAACGCGTTGTTCCAGGAAGAGCGTACACATTCTGACAAGCACGTATCTGAGGCGGTGTTGGTGACATGTTGTATTAGTTGTTTTGAGCAACATTTGCAGACCCTGTCATGCTGTTGGCCATATGCAACTGCAGTAGACACATATTGCAGTATTAAGGCTAACGATTAATTCATTATTAATTTAAACAACGATCGATCATGGGAATTTGTGAAAATTTACATCCCTAACAGTAACCAGTGAACATCTGACAAAGGACATCTGACTGTACATGAATCATTACATATCAGAAATCACTGGTCACAGATCAGGCATTAGAATTAACACATTTACTTACATGTTGTGGCATTACTGTCGAGTCCATATCTTAAAAGCCAGTTTGCAAAGCCTGTGCGAATCCACACATTGAAATGAACTGAGCCATTCTCATTGTTCAAAATAAATAACCACATTCCTAGCATTAGGATCCATTGGAAGGTAATGTTAATTTTAGTCCAGTGATCCTGTATCGGTCTCAAAGTTGCAATGATGAAGTAGGCGTTGATTTTCTTCAGGCGGTCTTTAACCTATCTATGACATAGGCACATTCCACAACGAGTCTTTTGCAGGGCTTGGTTACAATAAAAGCTATTTTTGGACTAATAAGGAAGTTTTCAGTTCTAAAACTTACTGGATATTCTTATAGTATGATGACCTCTTATATGTCAAAAGATTAAGGAAAATTTGATTTCTCAGTTTATGATCTCTTTAAAACAATCTTCTTTTTTTCACAACATAATGCAGCCTGCTGAGAAAGTGTTACTCATATTGTGTTGAGGATAAAAATGTATACAACACTAGTCTATTCTCCAAGACACGGTACATAATCCAGCATAAAACACAAGTGTTAGGTCAGTGTGTATGTGTGTGACATTTTGGCCATGAAACAAATGAATCCCTTTCTCGGTCGCCTTTCATCTAGGGTTCAGAAGATTCCTCTGACAACAAGCCTTTCATCTTCTTTTCTGGCCTAATGGTTAGAAACACACACTAAAAACCCACACTCTATGGGCAAAAACTCACGTGTACTCATCAAAAATGTGTGCACAGACACCCTTGAGGTGTCCCCAACGGCTTACCAGGTTTCTGCTTTGTGTGGCAATTAGACCATCAGGGTGTGAATGAAAAAAAAAAATTAAAAGCTGGAATACATGACATTTGCCCAGTTTTTGGCCCCAATTTGCAGTTGTTGACGAGTTCATGCTAGTTGCCTTAAGTCAGAGCCAGTCTGCAGATTTTGGCCATTGTAGTTGACAGTCACAGTGTATGATGGGCTCAGATTATGATTATTTTTAGCTTCAGACTATGATTCCATCCAGTTGGAGGATATCAAACATGTTTAAAATTTTGAGCTGTTTTAGAAGACATCGTAATGACATTTTGTATCAGTCACTTTACTTAAAAAGGTTAGCCATACTAATTTGCCATACTGACCACGTCAACCCAACCAAGACCGAATCCAAACGCGCTTGGCTTGATTTCTTCGCGATTCATAACACAAAGTCAGTACAGCAACTTCTGCAGTCAGCTCTGGTTGCCTACATATGTGTTTGTTTTCATCTGTCATGTGTCTCCTATATGAGGTGCATGTTTCTGAATGAGTTTGTTGCATTCAGAGTGCCATGAAAGTGTGTGATCCTCACTCATTTAGTGTATGATGCCCAATTCTTCTCAATAACCAAATTACAAATTAGGCAAGTGTACAATTCCTAGTGTTTTAAAATCTGTTCAGATTTTAAAAGTCGTGTAGTGTATTCCAGCCTTAAAACACCTTTAGCATAAAGCAAATTGAACACAAACAATCATACCTCCATGGGGCTGATATAGTCATTCATGCCACTGTTGAAGACGTAGATCATGGCGTCATACAGCTGGTTATCCCAGCACATCTGCACCACCTACAAGCATCCATGTTTTTAGGTAGACATATATTGACTTATGTAATACAGATGATAAAGTGCTGCAGCTATGAAAAATACGCACATACACACCTGTTGTATGTCCAGGTTGGTGATGTCCATGTGGACCAGGCATCCCTCCACACTATCCATCATACCGTTCTCCTGGAAGTAGCTGAGGAGGTCTCTCATGACAGGTGCAGTCAGACAGCCAATCCGCTCGCTCAGAATGTAGGGCTCCAGACTCTCCAGAAAAACACCCCTGGCCACTGAGTTTTCCACCAACCGAGGATAGATTTGGTTAAACAGTAGGTCCCTGTGCAGAAATTAGATAGTTTTTTAAGAATGAGATCACTGGTAATTGAAGTAATGTGATTAAAAAGCAAAAAAGCAAAACCAAAAGCAGAAAAAAAAGCATACATAAATACACAACAGTAGAAAATAAACGCAGAATGTTATAGTACATGTAAAATCATACAATTCATCATTAGAATATAAATGTGTTGGTGAAGATTGCTTCAATAGATCAAAAGATTGCTCAATGATAATAATAATAATAATTATTATATGAGTTTATAACTATAAATGAGTTCACTTAATAATACAGTAATATGTTTGTCATAAAACAATTTATCAATGCTTTATTTGTATAGGCTATAAACCTAACCTTTTACAGTTTTGGATAAAATAGGCATAAAAGTTTTGCATAATTTTTGCTTAATCCCTATCCTTTGAAACCCACATAAAAATCACTGACCAAATCCTGTTTTTCCACCTACGTAATTTAATAAATTGAGGTCTATGGTCTCTCACTCAGAACTGCACTCAAAAAAATTATTTTTGCCTCTTGTTAAATTTAATTAATTAAAATAAGCAAAAGTAACACGATTGTTTTATATTTTGTCACAACTTAATTTAATTGTGTTCAATCAACCTAATATATTTAAAACTGAAGTTTACTTAATTCATTTCTGTGAAAACTACATGAATCATTTTTGTCGACAACTAACTGGGCAGTGGATCTGAGGTTCCCAGCATGCTTTGCAAGAGACTGCATTAGGAGGGTAAATTTAGGGATTAAAGTGTTATTTTTTGTGTTTTTCATTAAATGGAAATATGTTGTTAGTTAATGTTAGCATTTAATGTTCAGTTATGTTAGAAACTTAGAGGACTTTCTGTAATGTTTTTGAATTTTGTGGTTACCATTATGCAGAAGAGTGACGACTGTGTTTAGGCTGTGGCACTCAGTATTCACGACATTAAACCTCACATTAAAACGACATTAAACAACAAGTGCATTAAACCTCACATAAAGACCAAGACATATTTAACATTATTACTGTGTAGTTGTTTTAATTAAATTGAACATTAGTAGCTTCTTTCATTGGAAGTGACTGTAGAGTAAAAATTCGCTAAAATTATAATGTTATAATGTTAGTAATCTAGTTAACTTGACAAAACTTTATCTAGTAGGAATGACAATATTTTTAGTAGTCTTGACTACATGCATTTAAGTTCATACAGCATAATTACAACAAATAATTTCAAACAAATTAGATTTTGTTGGTAAAATGAAATTCAATTTCGTGGAAAGCTTTCCTTAATTTAAGTTCGTTTAACAGCTTTTTTTTTGAGTGTGGAGATGCTCATTCATGCCTTCATTTCCTCCCGTATTGATTATTGTAACTAACTTTTCTCTTCACTTAACAAATCTGTTCTTCATCGACTGCAATCCATTCAAAATTCGGCTGCTAGGTTACTTACGCGATCAAATAGGCGCACCCATATCACCCCGATACTCTGCTCCCTTCACTGGCTTCCTGTAACTTACAAGATCCAATTCAAACTACTAACCATAACCTATAGGGCTTTACATGGCCAGGTCCCTGCTTATCTTGCTGACATAATTCATTTTCATACCCCTCTCCGGTCTCTCAGGTCTAATAATCAAAATCTGTTATCTACGCCACGCACTTGTTTAAAGACATGTGGGGATAGAGCCTTTGCCGCAATGGCACCCAGATTATGGAATGCTTTGCCAACCAGTATTAGGTTTCCTGAGAATGTGGACAGTTTTAGGGGACAAGTGAAGACTCATTTGTTCAGGTTAGCTTTTGGGTAATCTCTGTACTTTATATATTGATAATTTTATCTGTTTTATTTATTTATTTTATTTTTATTTATTTTTTATCCATTTTTGTCTATTGTAAAGCGCTTTGTGACTTAGTCTGTGAAAGGCGCTGTATAAATAAATTTTACTTAAAAATAAAGCATTAATAAATGATTTTATGATAAACATATTACTGTCTTAAGTTAACTCATTTATATTTATAAACTCAAATAATAATTATTATTATTATAATTATTACATTTTAGGCTACATATTTAGAAGACGCTTTTGTCCAAAACTTACAAAAAAAGGAACAAAGCAATTCGTCAAATATCAGTCATAATACAGGTTAGATAATAATAATAAAGTGCTAAGATTATCACAATAAACAAAAGATTTTGATGCATTTCATTCATATTAAATAGTATATTCCACCCCATACTCACTACAATTGAGAATCACTTTAACCATGGAGTTAAGACAATTTGATGTAGGCCTATTCCACTTAATACACAATAAAACAATATACAATAAGCAGGGGCGGCGCCAGATAATTTTTAACGCAGGTGCTGAGGGGGTGCTAGATCATTGACAGGGGGAGCTGCACAATTATATAGCCTATATAAATATTAATAAATGAGCAAAACTTGGCCACTCAATATTTAATATTCAATTATTTTAATTATCACAATTACAGTTTTAATTTGACTAAATTGAACAAGCACAACATTCAGCATTCAATCAAATATTCTTAAAGATTTATTATTAATAATGTTATTTCAACATAATATCTCGTTATTTCTACATAATATGTGGGCGTGCAACAAGCAAGATGTGCATTTGTAAATCCGGTGACACACGGGCATTGATTTTTATTAATAAACTAGTGTTTTCTGTGTCAGTGTCTGCAGCAAAGATGAAGTTGACGATCGCCATCTCCGTAGTGAATGCGCCTAGAGAGAAATGCACATAATGGATGGATTAAATAATCAGAGAGTAGCCTATTTCTTTTAGTTTTGAATGGTTTCGTTTAAAGACATTTCAAGCTTTCTATAGATATATTTCTCATGTCTGTGAGGCGGAGATGCGCTCCAGTTCACGTGCAATGCAAGTGATCGCGCTGGCGCCTCCATGTCATGATTATATTGTCTGCTATTTGCTTCTTGTTTATTAAATCCAGGCAATTGGTTGATGAAAAATTTATTAAAATTAAAACACAATTTATACAAAACGAAATTCACTTTAAAGAAAGGCTTTCTACAAAACAACACTTAAGGTGTTATGAAGGCCCAGGATGCTTTGATAGCGGCCTTAAGCTCATCCAGAGTGTTGGGTCTTGCGTCTCTCAACTTTGTCTTCACAATATCCCACAGATTCTCTATGAGGTTCAGGTCAGGAGAGTTGGCAGGCCAATTGAGCAAAGTAATACCATGGTCAGTAAACCATTTACCAGTGGTTTTGGCACTGTGAGCAGGTGCCAGGTCGTGCTGAAAAATGAAATCTTCATCTCCATAAAGCTTTTCAGCAGGTGGAAGCATGAAGTGCTCCAAAATCTCCTGATAGCTAGGCTGCATTGACCCTGCCCTTGATAAAACACAGTGGACCAGCACCAGCAGCTGACATGGCACCCCAGACCATCACTGACTGTGGGTACTTGACACTGGACTTCAGGCATTTTGGCATTTCCTTCTCCCCAGTCTTCCTCCAGACCCTGGCACCTTGATTTCCGAATGACATGCAACCACTGAGCAACAGTCCAGTGCTGCTTCTCTGTAGCCCAGGTCAGGCGCTTCTGCCGCTGTTTCTGATTCAAAAGTGGCTTGACCTGGGGAATGAGGCAGCTGTAGCCCATTTCCTGTGCACGGTGGCTCTGGATGGTTCTACTCCAGACTCAGTCCACTGCTTCCGCAGGTCCCCCAAGATCTGGAATCGGTCCTTCTCCACAATCTTCCTCAGGGTCCGGTCACCTCTTCTCGTTGTGCAGCGTTTTTTGCCACACTTTTTCCTTCCCACAGACTTCCCACTGAGGTGCCTTGATACAGCACTCTGGGAACAGCCTATTTGTTCAGAAATGTCTTTCTGTGTCTTACCCTCTTGCTTGAGGGTGTCAATGATGGCCTTCTGGACAGCAGTCAGGTCGGCAGTCTTACCCATGATTGCGGTTTTGAGTAATGAAACAGGCTGGGAGTTTTTAAAAGCCTCAGGAATCTTTTGCAGGTGTTTAGAGTTAATTAGTTGATTCAGATGATTAGGTTAATAGCTCGTTTAGAGAACCTTTTCATGATATGCTAATTTTTTGAGACAGGAATTTGGGGTTTTCATGAGCTGTATGCCAAAATCATTCGTCCTGCTGAGGTCTAAACTCGAAGTTGACTTTTGGAGTAACTCAGGGCTGGATCGTCTGACTCAAGAAGCGGTATTCGTTAAATGCTTGGATTTTCACACTGAGATGTGCGTATTATACATAACGTTTGGTTGTTATATAGGAAAGTGGTTACTCTAGATCTATAACGTTAGATGTCTTTTATTTAGCATTATGGAGGCATTGTTTTGGATACACCTTTGTGTCCACTTAGTTCAGTGATTTAGTTAATTTAGATCAATGTACACTTACAGGAGTACCAAATTACTATTATTATTTGTTCATTTATTTATTTATTTTTCTCTCTTCCCTGCGTTAGGCCTGGTGCTTGTGGTTATTATACACATTTTGTTTTAACAATTTTTTTGGTCAGTCCATCAGACACAGACTAAGGTATCTGTGTTTTATTTTTTTTATTATTTTTTTTTATTATTATTATTTTAAGCCACTTAGTTACACACCCAGTGCCTGAGAGACTAGTTTTACAGCTGTAGTGCCTACAGTTTGTGTGTGATGAACATTGTATGACAGGCAATACTTGGTTATTACACTTGTTTTCTTTGTATTCATTTTGTTTGGTTCTTAAATCACAGGCTGGACTAAATACTAGTGTTATCCTAAATGGATTTGTGTTTTGCGCCTTCTATTGCATCACGCTTATTCTTTGCTCGTAAGAATTTGCAGTGATGCTTGTAGTAGTGGTGCTTATAGTATGTGCCTATTCGAATATATATGACTGGGTTGGACTATGATCCATTCGTTGTTCACTTGAAATTTTCATTACAAAAGGGGGGGTTGACGTTCAAAGGTGGAGGGAATGAGACATTGGAAGTCTTTTATCGCTGTAAAGCGCTGAGCCGTGTTGCTCGGACAAAATTCGTGTTTTGGGGGAATGTTTCTGATGAGGTCACAAATATTTTTTTTTTCTTTTTTTTCCTGTCTCCTTTTCGTCTCTCTCCCCGTTGCAGAAGGCCATGCAGTTCCAGTTACAACAATATGCATCGTTCTAGATGGCTAAAATCTCTTTGCTAAAATCCCAAATAGCGATAATCATCATATATACTGATAGGAGGCGACTTTAACCTAGTGCAAGACACAATTCTCAACAGGTCGTCTTCCAAGCAAATTAATCTATCTATCTAATTCTGCTAAAGTAGTTTTTAATTGCTATCTCATCTAGGAATTTCGGACCCCTGGAGGTTTAAAAATCCCCAGAGTAAAGTTTTCTCTTTTTTTTTTCTCCGCCACACCAAACCTTTTCCTGGATTGACTTTTTCCTGATTGATAATAAATGGTTGCATCTGGTTACCGCTAGTGGCTATCACCCCATAGTTGTTTCGGACCATGCCCCCACCTCACTTAGTATTTATCTTCCTCTTAGTGTTATCTCCCCATCACTTTGGAAATTTAATTCCCATTTATTGCCGCAACATGAGTTTGAGAACTTTGTGGCCACTCAAATTAGTAATTTGATTACTACATTGAATTCAATGATACCCCTGAGGTCAACAGTGGATTCTTATGGGAAGCCCTTAAAGCCTTTGTTCGAGGTCAGATTATTTCCTTCACTTCGTACATGCGTAAGGCTGAAAGGACTAAAAGCCAGGATATCTTAGACAAACTCCTCAATCTTGATGAAATTTACGCCGTCTCTCCCTCACCTGCTCTTTGCAAAAAAACGACTTCTGCTACAATCAGAATATGATTGCCTGATGACTCATATTGTAGAGAGACAACTGCAGCAATCCAAACAACGTTTTTTCAAACATGGCGATAAGGCGGGTAGACTACTAGCCCAACAGGCCCGTGCGGCCAGTGCCTCTAGATTAATTCCAAGAGTTATGTCCCCTAGTGGTAATCTTACTTCAGACCCAGCTGAAATCAACAGAGTTTTTTTTAGACTTTTACATTAACCTTTATACCACTGAGCAGTCTTCAGCTTCGATATTGTCCCCCGATTCCTTAGATTCTTTAATATTTCCTAGAATTGATGAAGTTTGGGCTAAGAAATTGGGCAGCCCCATTTCCCCCCAAGAAGTCAAAGAAGCGATTAACTCGATGCAAAATAAGAAATCCCCAGGCCCCGATGTGTTTACAGTTGAATTCTACAAGGCATATTCTAATTTCTTAGTCCCAATTTTAGTGAGGATGTACAATAATTAATTTCAAGAAGGCCAACTCCCATCGACGCTGTATATGGCTTCTATATCCTTGCTCTTGAAGAAAGACAGGGACCCCACTTCTTGCGGTAGCTACAAACTGATTTCTCTGTTAAATGTAGACTGCAAGATACTAGCCAAACTTTTGTCTCTCTGCCTCCAAAATGTAATGCCATCCATAATTTCATTAGATCAAACAGGGTTTACATTGGATAGGCATTCTTTCTTCAATACTCGGAGATTACGTGACATTATTTTCTCTCCCCCATCTAATACCCCTGAAGTCATAGTTTCATTGGATGCGGAGAAAGCTGTCGATAGGGTCGAGTGGGACTACCTGTTCTCTGTGTTAGGAAAATTCGGGTTTGACCCCAAACTCCTTTCTTGGATACGGCTTTTGTATGCTTTCCCATCTGCATCGGTGTGTACCAACGGTGTTCGATCGCCACCCTTTTTACTTCAGCGGGGGACACGTCAAGGCTGCCCGCTCTCGCCTTTGTTATTTAATATAGCTATTGAGCCGTTGGCCATCTGGCTTCGAAGTCATAAAAGGCATCACACGCCATGGCTTGGTCCATAAACTTTCCCTCTATGCAGACAATTTGTTATTATACGTCTCCGACCCCATAGCTTCTTTCCCCCCTATATTATCTGTTCTAGAACAGTTTGGATGCCTATCAGGGTACAAGTTAAACCTTCAAAAAAGCTAGTTATTTTTTGTTAACCAATTGGCTAAATCTCTCCCTCTTTCTTCATCCCCCTTTAAGTTAGCCTTGGATGGGTTTAAATATCTGGGGATATTTATCACCGGTTCGCTCAAAGACTTGTTTCTAAAGAACTTTACACCACTTTTTGAAAAATGCAAGTCAGATATGGCTAAGTGGAGTTCCTTTTCCCTTTCTGAAATAGGTTGTGCAAACCTTATTAAAATGGTTATCCTGCCGAAGTTTTTGTATCTTTTCCAGCATCTTCCAGTTTGCATTAATAAATCCTTTTTCACTAATTTAGATCAGCAATTGATTGGATTCCTTTGGAATAACAAACCGGCTCGCATCAGGAAGTCAGTTCTTCAGCTTTCCAAATCTGATGGGGGTTTAGCTCTGCCAAATTTTCGATACTACTTTTGGGCATGTAACATTCATAAACTACTATATTGGGTTGGCCTTAAAAGTTGTGCCTCTAGTCCGCCCTGGGTGCATATAGAGATATCTTCCTCTCGTTATTTACTTTCTAACATTTGCTCCCAGCATCCCCTTGGGAACAAATACACAAAATCTCGAGCAATCCAATATTTATTAATACTATTAAGATTTGGCATCAATTCAGAAAACACTTTGGTCTACATAGAGCATTGATTCATATGCTAATTTCAAATAATCACTTATTTTCCCCATCCCTTGCAGACAGCTTCTTTGATATTTGGGCAGCTAAGGGTCTCTCTACTCTAAACGACATGTATGAAAAGAAAGTCTTCTCCTCTTTCTCTTCTTTATCAGCTAAATTTAACCTTCCTAATAGTCATCTTTTTCGTTTTTTTCAAGTGAGGCACTTTATTCAAAAGTTATTTCCCCATTTTCCCAATCGTCCCGAATCAGAAATTGACTCAATTCTCACCTTGGACTCTGGTCAAAGACGACTGATTTCAATCATTTATGGTAAAATAATCTCCTTAACCCCTTCTCCAATTAACTCCCTTAACCTAACGTGGAAGCAAGATCTGGGCATTGACATTTCCGATGACCAGTGGAAAAACATCCTCAGTTTAGTTCACTCTTCATCTATTTGTGCTAGACATGCCCTAATACAATGTAAAGTGCTTCAAAGAGCCCATTTCACTAATGCCAGACCGGCTAAAATTTTTCCTAACAGAAGTGGTGCCTGTAACAGATGCAGACAATCCCCAGCCGATCATCTTCACGTTCTGGTCATGCCCGGTGTTATCAGACTTGGTCCGACATTTTCAGAACTCTCTCACAGGCTCTCAATTACACTTTTATCCATAATTCCTTAACTGTCCTGTTCGGCCTTTGCCCAATCACAAGTATACCAGCTACAGCGCACTGCGTCATTGCCTTTACTACTTTGCTAGCCAGGCGTGCCATCCTCCTTAAATGGAAGCATGCTTCTCCTCCATCACATGATGATTGGATAAGAGGGGTATTGCAATGCATCCACCTTGAAAAAATTAGAAACTCTCTTAAAGGTTCGCTGAGATCATTTCATAAAACTTGGAGCCCTGTACTGACTACTCTTGAAGGCCTTATCGTGATGTCAGGACCTCCATACCTCAATCCGAGGGGCGGGATAAACGGTTGTCTTTCAATTTCCCTCTGCACGCGACAACCAACCAGAGCAACGAATGGCTGTGGCTGAGTGAATCCCATGTTTTTTTCCACCAGCAGAGCTAGTTGATATATTAAACTTTTGCCGTATCTGGTAGTCAAAACTTCAAACACATCTTCCTTTTTTAAGAATGACTTAAGTGACGTTCTCTTAACTCCAAGTCCTCCAGAGTCGCGGTCAAAGCCGATTCGAAAGACCGCTGTTCGCCAGCAGCATCTTCTTTGTTTTCAAGTAGCAGGGAAATCACCTATGGAAATCACGCGGAACCATCACACCTCTGCCATCATTACGTTAAGCCCGACCACCAACTATGTGATTGGCCTGACCAGAGTTTGTTTTTTCCAGCTCGAAAACCAACAGAGAGTTGCTAGACCACACTGGCTGCAAAATAATTTTTGCTGCCACTAGGGTGCGACTAGATTTCTAGGCTAGGACAGAGGTCCGCTCACCACAAATTTACCAAAAATCCAGTGAGAAACATTGGTATTGCTATGCCAATGCAGCTTATAACTTGTTTTAGGATTCATCACTGGAGAATTGTATTTTACACTTACATGGCATTAATGGTTTTAATAGGAGTTGGTATACATATTCAAGGGCGTGCACAGTTCGTTGTGTTTATTTATGATCATATGTAGTAGTGGGCCAGTCTGGGCAAAAATGCCAGGGCCGATTTTTTGTCCCAGTCCAGTCCTGCCCACAGCTGACTTCCCAGGCTCCGTAGATTTATCTCTGAGCTCACTGATTTGGTTCAGGTCTAAAAACTAATTACTTAAGAATGTTTTGCAATGCCTATATCAACAAACTAAATAGGAAAAATACTTATATAGCCAAGGTCACATAGTGAGTGGCTATTTTTGCAATTTATATAAAACAACTAAAGCTGGGGTAGGCATTTTGAGAGAGGCAAGTAACAGCAAACTAGCTCTGAAAGCATTTGATCCAAATGCCTTCTCCAAAACACATGAACGAGCACAGCCAGAGCAGTCTTCAAAGCATCATGAGAGACAGTGTTAAATTACCTCATTGTTTAAAGCACATAAGTTTACAATACTAATTTAGTACAATACTACAATACTAATAAAAAGAAAACAATTTAGAGAGCTTTGACTTGTACCACCTGACTGCTGAAGATTAATTTTGGCATTGATAGTGTTGCCATAGAAACGCATTATTCCAAGGATGTAAACAGCTTCGATTAGAACATCACAGGTCGCCATCTCTTAATCACGGTAATTACGACATGGCGTGAACGCAGCATAAGTCCGTTGCTTTGGTTCATGAGGAACTGTAAAAGGCGGCTGCTGCTCGTTTGTGGCACTTGGAAACTGTCTGTTTACAACTCATTGGCTCAGGGAACGTGCTGATACCGTGTGATGTCTGTGAGGGCAGGGTGCACAGAGGTATGAAAATACATGTTGACAGGCAGGTAGAACATCCTATTCGGTCCGAATGCAATGATTGGACAACCATTTTTTGGTCCTGAAGAGTTCCACAGAAGAGATATGTACTTCTGTTATTGTTTGCTATCAGGATGTGAAGAGTTTCAACCAGTATAACAAAAACTATTTATGAAAAACATCACCTACCATGCCTTTAAGTACAAAACACAATGGAAGGCACATGACCTAAAGCTATATGCAAAGAAATGTGAAAATCATACAAGGTTGTCATCAACCTCCAGTCTACAAATGTCTGCAAATCTTCCTTTTTCAAAAATAAACCAAATATTATGTAAGGGATAATGTATAGCGAAGGTGGTTGTTATAGCGAATACAACCCCAACAGGCTGATTATGACCCCGACGCATCACTATAACAATCGCCTCACTATACATTATCCAGCTTATTAGATGGCTACCTACCAAATAAATCAATAATTTGACACAAACTATTTATTTATTTAAACTATTAATTTTATAAGGAGTTTACTGATTTAAAAACAATTGTATTGCTTCCGTTAAAGAACACCGTGTCCATGGCAACGCTCTTTTTTTCATGGCAACGGTGTGTTATACTCTCTGCAATCTGTTATCAAGAAATAACAGATCGCATTCTACATTAGAATTTAACCAAGCCATGTAATAACTGTTTATAATGATCATGCAAGGCATAATTTCACCGGCAATAGGCAAATATTATAGGCAACTGCTCTCTAGTGCCAGAGGTCTGTCACATGATATAGAAGAGCTCCTTGATCAAAGTGCAAACACTGAACACAGTGTACAAAGCCTTAAAATGAGCATACAAACTACAGCTACAAACTATATGCATCCTTCAGTATAATGCATTAGTGACAGATTTGAATTCTGAAATGTAAAGTATTTAACTGATTAACTGGAAATGCATTTAAAAACAAACCTACTGTGATAAGGCTTATCGGTTACTGAGGCGACAGTGTCAGAAGCACCTGGAAAGGGAGAGAGGAATAGCACTCTATACTAGAAACAGGAAGTGATCACAGAGGTTAAAGTCTCTGTGGAGACAGTATGATAGATATGGGAGTGTAAAATTGTGAAGCTCATGGATCAGCTAAAGACTGATACACCTATATTGTGAAAATTAAGAGGCACCCAATTTTTTTTTTTTTTTTTTTTTTTACAAAAGCTGTGAATAAAAAAACTATATATATAAGTTTAATTAAAATTTTAAGATTAATTAATATTGTGTAAGTGATTATAAATTAAATTAAATTATTAAACATTAAGAATATTTAATCATGAATTTAAAGTAATATCAACAAAGTTTTTTAAATAGTATATTTTTCTTTAATGGAATCTTCTGATACCAACTGATACAATCACAACAATGTTGTGTGAATACAGTATTCTGAATACAGAATATAAGCAATCTTGATCATGATCAATCAAACATAATAATTCTCACATTATAATAAAGATCACATTTAGCTTTGCCTTAATTTACTTACTAAACTTTCAGAACTCAAATCTTATTCCCTACTAAGCAGCCAAATTAATTTGATCCACAACTTTTCAAAGTCACGCACGTAGATCATTAAAGAACACAACAAATGAGAGTCCATGTTTACACATGTTTATATGCAGCCTTATAATCTTTTAATAATCCGATTTATAGCTCAAAACACCTCATTCAGAAGAAAAATCCAACTGAGCTTCAGTCATGCTGGGGTTAAATAAAGACGTAAATA
Organism: Meda fulgida; assembly: GCA_030578275.1. Taxonomy (NCBI): domain Eukaryota; kingdom Metazoa; phylum Chordata; class Actinopteri; order Cypriniformes; family Leuciscidae; genus Meda; species Meda fulgida. The sequence goes on along the minus strand of CM060616.1, from coordinate 24,717,918 downwards.
AAAGTGCTGGATCTATTTGCAAGCAGTTTTTTTTAATAAAAATAAACATAAGGTACAAACTTCTCAGGTTTAAAAAAAAAACATGATAAACAGAACAACCATATTAATGATGACAAGATCTGACAAAGAATAACTGAAAATGAAGGCTTTAGATACTAGTGTTGGGTCCGAGTCCATATTTGTAGAGTCCGAGTCAAGTCCAAGTCCTTAACAATCGAGTCCGAGTCCAAGTCGGAGTCCAAAGAGGGCAGAGTCGGACTTGAGTCTGAGTCCTTAACATCCGAGTCCGAGTCGAGTCCAGCCGAGTCCACAAAGATTTAAATGATTTGAAATTGACCTTTCACAAAGACCCGCCCCTCTTAGTTACTGTTGCTACGTCCGACAAGCTGTTCCGCTCTCACTCCAAATGTTCTCACACAGTGAAAAATATATTGCGGAGCAAAGAGGACACTGAATATGCGCCAACATACAAGACAGAGCAGCCTACTTTTGGTATAAAATAAAGTCTCATCTTTTACATTTTTATAATTATTATGAAATTCAAACAATAAATCCTGTTTTGTGGTGCTTTAATGTGTAGGCCTCAGTTCAAGCAGCACATGAACTGATAATCTCTTAGTTAGAGCACAAATTTAACATGAATGAATATCAGAACTGCAAAAAGATATCGATACACACCATTTTTCAAGTTCAAGTCCACTGACTTTAATCTACTAACTGATTTGGTTTGTTTGTCGGACAAAAATGGCGGTATCTGCATTATGATTGGTCAGATCGCCTGTCAATCAAATTCCGGCGAAAGGTCTCAACACTGAGCTCTTAAATTAATACTTTAAACCTTACAAAATGATTGCAATGTATAGTCAAAGTCATACGTTTACCTATTGTACATCTTTCAGAATCTGCAAGGTAATGCTCAAGAATGCAACACGATGCATTAAGAGCCAGGGGTAAACTTTTGAGCAAATGGTGATGTTTAAAGTTTTCTTATTTTGTTTTAAGTGCTAATATCTTTTTTAGCCTCTGAAGGGCAGGACTAAATTAATATAAATTTTCAACAAAATAAGAACAATTTACATCCAGTTTCATCCTTAACGGACTTCTTGAGCATCACTAAGTGTTTGCAGGGTTTGTGATAGTTGTGTTTGAGTCCCTCAGTTGTCACCAGTGCAAAAAGATGGATCTCACAATCATAGTCACTGCTAGTAAGGAGTCAAATATGCAGAAGATGCTGGAAAAGCAAATAATGTGCGGGAGCTGGAGGATTTTTCCTCATGAACAACCATTACAAAAAACAAAAAAAAAACAAAAAAACAGTTGTGGATACAAACACAAAATACAAGATAAATTACTTGACTGTAATATTGTGTGTCAGGTAAGGATATTTATAATCAAGTAATTTGTCTTGTATTTTGTGTTTGTATTTTGTCTTGTGGACTAGGCTATTAAACATCTGTTATGTGAAAAAGCTTTTTCAGTGCAGTACTAAATAGAAACAATGTTTTTATGATCCTACTTATTAATAAATAAATTAAAATTCCATTTTGGAGATTTTGAAAGGTGTATGTAAACTTATGACTAAAGTGTAAATGTAACAAAAATCATTAAATTATTAGACACCAAAATGTTGCTATGGTTATCACTTTCTCATGTTGCTATGGTTACTGTCAATCATCGCAATTTCAAGACTCACAGGACTAAAATTTAGCGGATTCACTCCCACATTTAAATGCATTTATCACTCTTTATAATTTACAGTGTGAACGTAACCACTGGTCCTCTAGAAGCACGAAAAACAAAACTTATTATTTAGATAGTCGATAGCGCTCCCTTTAAGCCATCACTTACCGCGTTCTGCACTCTACCTAAAACTCTCGTCATAAACACTGAGTCAAGTGTCCACACTGCACAGTGAATCTCTCATTTATATCGCGTCAAGACTTTGTTTATGAGGGGATTTGCGAAAGGCTTGTACTGATTCTGAACATACATTTTAAGCGAATTCTCCGCATGTTTACTCTAAAATGCCTCTGATTTGCCACTGTGTTCATGCGCTTAATATACATGTCTGTGATTGGCTAATGCTCAACGTGGAAACAACACAAGTAGTTTGGTTTCGTTTTTTAATAATATTGTGTCCTCTAGTGCCCGGACTCGACTGGGCTCGGACATTTTTCCGAGTCTAAAATGTCCAAGTCCGTGTCAAGTCCGAGTACAAATTCATCCGAATGCGTGACAAGTCTGTGTTCATTCAAAATTGGACTCGAGTCCAGACTCGAGTTCGAGTCCGAGTTCGAGTACCCCAACTCTATTAGATACACAGGGAAACACAAGGGACCAAACGAGGTAATAAACTAGACACAGGTATGACACATGAGAGCAGATCAAAAACCATGGCAACAAATTAACGTTTATACCTTTTAAACTAAAAATGCAAATCTTTTTATGCATTTTGACCATTTATTTACACAACAAGGGTGTTTTAGTGGCTTGAAAAATGGGTTTCAAAGTACAAGGTTTTGAAAACGATACCGTTATTGTCTCTGTGTAAACTACAAAATTGCAAATTTGTGAAAATGATGACGTCATGCACTTGCATATTGCATGTTCAGTCTATAGGTTTTTCTTCACAAAGTGACCTCGCCATCTACTGGCCTGGCATGCATCATACAGCATTTTTAGTTTTCTTGGATAGTTCTGGCGTCTGTACGTGAAAAAAAAAAAGCAAAGAAAAAACGTTTCCATTTTTAGTACATCGTTGTAGTGTAAACGTACCCTAAGACAACAGGAAACTGAACTGGAAACAGTGCAAATCAAACAAGATCACAACTAAACTAAACCCAAAAACCCAGAACAGACTTGACAGCTTGATCCACAAGAAATTTCTATATGTCTAAATTTCTATGTCTAATAATCTGTTAAATATAAGAACAAATGCTACGGAAACCTTTTAATCAGACTTGTTTTAGACAAAAATTTGAAAAGCAATAGCCATGGTGGCGGGTATAAAAACAATTGGTGAAGAATTGACTACCTTTATTTTGAACATTTTGAATGATTCAAAGTGTGCAGAAGACTAGATGGAGGAAAAGTAAAAAGAAAAAAGAAAAGCTTTTTGATGTCAAAATAAGCACGTCAATTACAGATTATGTAGGGGTTGCCACTTTCAATGTGACAAAATAAGGCACAGCATTCCCCCATCCCCCTTCCCCAACACTTTCTGTTCTGAGCCCTATACGCTCCATCACTAGGGAAAAAAACAATGACGTATGAAAAACACAGGACAAATTGAGTTCTGTTTTGATTCGATACAAGACGCTTCATTTATCTTTGAATTCTGATGAAAGTGTCTTTACATGTGCACGGTATCAGCCCATATTTAGAGTGCAAATAAATCTGAAGCTGAATGAAATTTATTTGAAATAATAACTCATGCCTATATGGTGATTAGACACTTGGTCCACCCAGATACAGTGAGGTATTAAGAAGAAAACAGGATAAGTGCTATTACTCATAATCACCAAACTAGATTTAACCCTGGGTTTGTGTCTTTGTTTGGGGGTTTCTGGAAAACAGGATGGATGATTTTATAATAGCATTGTGTAAGTCAAAGCCATTCAATATTATTATTCATGTCATTCTTTTCCTCACAGAGAAAGAGCCCAACAGAGTGAATGTCAAAAAATGTGTGCAAAATAAAACCAAAGAGAGAGAACAGAGTGCCAAGGACAACAGTGGGAGACTCAATTACCTGGGGCATAATTACGAGGTTGAGAGTTAAAGGGTCATGAAACACTAAACTACATTTTATGAGATTTGTTTGTGTGTTGCCCGCTAGCACCTGTTAGTTTTAATTGTAGGATAAAACTGGTCGATTTTAAGCCTTTTTGAACTATTGACAATTTGAAAATCTGTGTGTCAGCAGGATGTGGTGTTTTCTTGCAACTTCTGCAACATCTTCAAACTGATGACTAATCGGTGTCTCATAATTCTTTTTAAGACTGCATGTCCTTAACTTATGAGAAGATAAGAGGCCCTAAAAATGTGCTGGTCTCGGACTGAGTCAGAGAACGGGGGCCAAAAATACTCATGCTGTCTATGTCAGTTTTATGAGAGATGCCAGTACGCTTGAATCACTCCCAGTATGTAAAACATAACTGCCTGCACAAACACCGGGACATGCAATGTTTGTTTCAACACTGGTTATAGTCAGGTAAACAACACATTGCAGCATCAGGTCACCGTTTGTTTGTCAAGTCTTTGGAAAAACACAGTTAATTTTTGACAGGCTCCAGTTTGCCGGCCAAGAACTGACCAAGAATGGGCTCTGGCTCCAGAACGCAAACCATTCTGGTTGAAAAGCCCTACCAGAGAGACATGTTTTGCTCAAGAGTGGCAGGAACTCACAGTTTGTCCCAATATGACAAAACACATTTCCCTGAAGGGGACGGGTCTTCGAAAGCCCCAAAATACACACACACACACACACACACACACACACACACACACACACACACACACACACACACACACACACACACACACACACACACACAATTATGTTGAGAGACTCTGGCATTCTGTGAACAGCAGGGCTCTTTAAACAGGACAACATCAGGGAATGCATCAACCCACTGTAACAACTGAAACACAGTGTCACAGCTGTCAGTATATTTCACATCTAGAGACAGCGCCATACATCTCATTTCTACCTCAAACAAGAATCAACAGTGTATTTGAGGACATAAGCAGAAACCATCAAACATGCACATTCAGTAAATGAGACATTTCCTTGCATAACCTTTCCCTCTATTTGTGCGTCAATGACAATAATGATGTCCAAGATAATAAAAATGAGACATTGTTTAAAAATCTAGTTTAAAAACAACATCTAACATGTGATAAGACAAGTTCTTAAATATAATAGTTGTATTCAGTTTGGTTTCATACATTTTTTAGGAGTATTATATACTATATTTATACTATGTTATAGTATTATAACACAAATATTCCATATGTGAGTGACATGAACATGAGTGATATGCATTTATTTAATAATGTGACTTACCCCCACTTTCAATTATTTTACTTCAATAAAGTTTTTTATTTATTTATCAAAAATCAAAAGGATAAACCATGCAGATTTATTTTTACAGCTTTGATTATATTTACAAGGGGTGCAAATAATTCTGACCTCAACTTTATAAGGACCTTAAGAAGTTTATGGTTTTCTTGTCACACATCAAGAAAGATACATGCATGTTGGTTTAACACTGGCTTGGTTCTGGCAGACACATTCAAATATTATTATTTCATAACAAAACCGCTACACTGATTATTTAAAATACATTATAATACAGATTATGATAGACTACTTATGCCAACATTTCTTTTTTCAAGTATTTCCTTTTAATTTAACTTTTTTTATTGCAATCTCTATTTACTTTGACACATTTTACACAATTTTCACATTTACAAAAAATTGTGTTCAGAAATAAAATTACAAAACACTTTGTATAGAAACAGCTATGACATAAATTACCTGTTCACCTATCTACAGTGCATATCACTGCACACAACCTTAGGTAAGTATATTTGAAAGTCAGGGAGGGACTAAACCATGTAGCTAAAGGATGACATCTAGTGCAACCAAGTCTTAATATAAATCTACTGACATTTTGTCAAAAAGACTGAGAACTGCAGAAGTAGATGAAAGTTAACCACCCAAAATACTCATCAGTTTTATTCAACTTTCAATTTCCTGATGGATAACGCCAACTGCTGCTTACAGCTATACTTGCTTATATATCATTTTCAGATGGATTACCATAGAGTGTCTGGTCATGTACAACATAATATCAAGGAATGACATGAGTGTATGATGATAAGAGAGGAGAGGCAGAAAAGAGTAGAGGTTGAAAGCGTGAGGCAGGTCTGATAAAGGCAGCGGCTGACCTTTACTGGCACTGATAATGCAAGAAACAAAATTACACAGGGTGGGAAATTGGCCCGTGACAAGGACAGAAAATTACGATCTGATAATATGAGAAAGACAACAAGCATTGTCATTGTCTTCCACTCGACTGACATTACCACAGCATCTGATGAACTGAAAGAACACAACCAATAGCAGTAATACAACATTCCCCTAATTGTACAGCGTCTTAATATATTTGAAGAACTGTTGTCATCTGAGTTGTATTAAGGGTTATACCACAGCTAATCTGAGAACGGGTGGTTTGGGCAATGTGGAATGGAGTCACATGTTTGCCTGAACATTAACGTTAAAGTAATACACTAAACAACTTTTGCCCAGAATTTCAGTCAGAATGAGTTGAAACTAGTTGCTGAAAGTCAGAGTCAGTCCACAGTTTTTGGGCACGCAGAGTTGACAGATTTCACAGAAAATCAGTGTATGATGGGCTAAAGACTAGCTTCAGACTGTTCTCGTTTGTCACACATCTACTAGAAACTAGACGTATGCTTCTGCGTGAGTTTGTTGTGTTAGTACATCAATGATGTGTAAACGTACTCATAGTGACCCAACTCTTCTCTGCCATTGAATTTTTCCGTCAATCTGTATTTTCACTGTTATGTGGTAGGGGTGCTTACGGATCTTCTGAAATCATACAGCAGCTCTAGATCTAAAAATAAGTGAAGAAGAAGATCTGGGTAAAGTGAGCTAAAGTGATCACCAAACATTAAACTGCCTAATGTTACAGAGAAACATGTCAAACCACAAAGAGGTATAGGACTTTGTAAGCTTTGGGGGTGTTGATGGACTCAATCTACTTGATCTATGTTTTGATCATGGATCTGAATCTGATCGAGGTGAAATCTTTGACAAAAACACCCTTTTCTCTGCTTTTTGTTAGTTATTTTTTTATATATATATATATATATATATATTTTTTTTTTTTTTTTTTATGAAACGTACCCACATTCAAGTGTTGATTTAAAAAAAAAAGAATAAACAAAGCTAGAATTATTAATATTATTATTTTTTGGGTTAAAAGCAGAGGCTTGGTTCTTTCTTTTTATATATTGACTGTCTACATCACACAACAAAATATTGTAGGGGTCATTTCATGATAAAAAAAAATGCTGGTGCTAACTGGCAAATAAAAATGTGCATGGAATGAGTTAACAATAATTAGCTCTTGACCAAGTGAGTTAGGAGAAAGTGAGAAATAGAAAACCTAGATTGAATTTGGAGTTGAGACTCAACGCAGAGGGAAAACTACTGTTGTTGCACTCCACTAACATACTTTGGGGAAAAGCTTTAAGACACTGTTCCTTGATCAGGGGGAGATGAGGTTATCTGCTGACACTGACTAACACTGACACACATCTAGAGAGAGAACAGATGGAGATGATAATCAGCACAAGAAAAAGAGAGAGAAAGAGATGTGCAGGGCAGTAATGAGATGTCTGAGAGTTTGGCCCAGGGTTATGTGATGCCAGTTTATGTATGTGAATGCATGCGCTCGTGTGTGTATTATTCTAAGGTCTTCACAAGCCACAGGCATTGAAAACAATAAGATTGGAAGAGCAGGAAGAACAGAACATATTAATGAATTGTGTGCCGTTTACAAAGATATGAATTCACTGATCATTTCTTACAGAACTGTACAATTTATACTATAAAAATGGGATATTAAGGAAAAAACTGTGTGTTGTCTTTTGTGTGTGCTCTTGTTTTTGTGATTTGTGAGGACACAAATGTGTATAATAACATGGGTATTACACTGGTATTACAACTTGAACGTGATTTATGAGGACATTTCCTGAGCCCTCATATTTTAAATGGCTTTAAAAACATACTAAGCAGTGTTTTATTAAAAATGTAAAAATACAGAATGTTTCCTGTGATGGGTAGGTTTAGGGATGGGGCAGTGTAAGGGGATAGAATATACAGTTTGTCCAGTATAAAAACCATTACGCCTATGGAATGTCCTCACAAATCACAAAAACACAGCTGTGTGTGTGTGTGTGTGTGTGTGTGTTAAAGAAACACGCCAACTTTTTGGGACTTTAGCTTATTCACCGTATCCCCCAGAGTTAGATAAGTCCATACATACCCTTCTCATCTCCGTGCGTGCCGTCACTCTATCTGACGCACCCACCGCTAACCTAGCTTAGCACAAACACTGGAGGTAAACGGCTTCATCTAGCCTACTGCTCCCAATAAGTGACAAAATAACGCCAACATTTTCCTATTGTTGTGATTTGTATAGTCACAGTGATTTTAACTCAGATTTTTTCTGTCCAATCAAATGCTCTCTAAAATCTAAAGTGTCCCACCCCAGCACTATAAACAGACACTGAAGCTGCATCTGAAATTGGTCACTTGTTCACACTATTACTATTTTATATGTTGAATGGCGCATAGTGCACTATATAGGGGATAGAGAACGATTCAGACAGTGTAAATATGCTTTCCATTGGGGCGAATAAAACGTTAGTGTCACGTGAACCGCCACAGCGCGCACACAATCTTCTCCTGTCCAGAGACACGATAACTCGGAGCGGATCATATGGCGCAGACCAGTAAATGTATTGGACCCATTTGAATTCTGCACAGAATGTTGTATTTTAAAATGATATGGAGGAGATTAGGAGGAGAAACGGTTAAACAGACATGGCAATAGAAACATGCTTTTGCTTTTGTAACAGTTTCATATTAAATCTGAAGTGGGGAATCCATTAGACTGTGGCTGTCATAAACTGTCAAATGCGGCTTTGCTGAGCTCAACAGCTCTGGACAACTGTAAAATAAGCGAAGCGCTATTGGCTATCGTAAAAAAAAGGGAGGAGCTGCTCTATGTCTCACCCTGTCTTCCTATTTCAGTAGAAATGACGTCACCACATTGAAAAACGCTGCGCGTTTCAAGGCACTTCAGTGGACATTTAAAGGTACAATATGTAAGATTTTTGTAATAAAATGTCCAAAGTTCACTTGCACAGTGTGATATATTTTCTGCAGTTGTGTACTTACAATATCCCAAAAGTTCCCAAAGGTTTTGAATTTCAGAGAAATTCCAATTTTTCTGGTCATTGTTGCCTGTCAATGACGTAATATCCGCGTTATCCCTGGTTTTCGCTTGTACTGCCATAGTATCAACCTACGCCTTTGTTATTGTAAGAGGTTAGCGACCCCTTGCGGAGGAAAAAAAACAAATTATAGCTTTTAAGGTTAGCTCAGGTTTTCCTGTCTTCTGAGATACCTTCATCTGATCGATATTTGAAGGCAGCATAGATGTATCCTTCCCGCCTTTGATACCCCACAATCCTGTGCTTGAGAGTTGAGCTAAAAAATAAATATGGCTTCTGAAAGTTGATGTTGATGGTCAGTTTTTGTGCAAATGAACGTTTTAGACCAACTTTTTCCCACTTTTGATGTTATTTCTAACGAGAAATTACTAATGTAGCAACTAAATATTTGCTTGGTTATCGCTCTATTTTGTTGCTCTATTAGATCATTAAACCGTTACACTGCCTCACAAGTCTGTCCGAAATCAGTTTTGTGAGCCACCTTCCTTCACAAACGCCACCTGCGAAGTAATTGTCTGAAAAGGCAGCGAGGCAAAAGTCAACTGAGTTGAGATCTGCTCTTCATCAAACTTCTTTCTAAAGTTAAAAAGCTCCACTCTGCTGGGTAATATGTGTGAGTGTAAACACAAAGACAAACAAATTATGCCTTAACACTGAGCAACACATTGTTACAAGACTTAATATATTCTCCCACCTTTTAATCAGCAAACACAAACAAGCATATCCATGCACATACATCCACTCACCCTCTTCAGATTCTCATTAGCACTCCTGCACGCACACACACACACACACACACACACACACACACACACACACACACACACACACACACACACACACACACACACACACACACACACACACACACACACACACACACACACACACAATATCTGACAGTGACAGAACAGAAGACATGATTGTTATTGCTGCTTTCATAGACACCATTGTGTATTTTACAAACTATAAATATATTGTTTTGCTATAAATTATATGTATTTAAATGTCTGAAAACTAAAATAAACATTATGTGGTTAAAAACACTGAATAGTTGTGATATAGCCTATGACAAGCGCTGAGCGCGCCCGTCTTTGGCTCAGCGCCAGCCATAGCGTGAAAGCACAGTTTGAATCTGGCAGTTATGGCACGTCACTGTACATTCGCTCCTTAGTGGTCAGCTGCTGCAGAGCGTGCCGAAATCGAAATTGCTGATGAGATATAGAGAAAAATATCTAGTGGAAAATGAGAATGTTTCGAAAATGAGAATGTTGGAATTGAAACGAGAACATTTAATTAATGCTTCAGACATGTTTGGCAAACTCCTGCTTCCTAGAAAATAAACAAGCTCAGAGTCTACTGTGTCCCGCGTGCACACATATAACACCATTCTATATAAGTGTTTGTACTGTATGTGTGTAGGAAAAAAGGTGTCTATACACTCACGTCCTCTGTAGAAGGAGACAATAATCCACCATAACAGGAACCATGTCCTGCAGAGGAGAGAAAAGAAAGAACAAGCAGGAGCAAGAAAAGATGGAGTGATAGGGTTTGAAGGAAAACAAGAAGAGAGAGTTAGGATAAGGTGAGGAGATAACTCATCAATTCAGATGCATACTGTAATAAACTGCATAAATAAATATATTTGCAATCCTGATTGTGCTTGAACAGCCAAATACAAAAAATTATGTCAAAATGTCCATCGTTTGGAGATTTCACGTCAACACAGTTGGTTATGTCTTAAGTGAACGCAAACAACTGGATGTGTGTCAGTATAGTAAATCAGTGCATTTGGTCTTAAAGTGACAGTAGCCTACACTTGTCCTTCAGGTGACAAAAGTCAAAAAGTAAAACTCTCACTGCTCTTGACTGAATAACTTTTGTATCTTTAATAAGAATCAATTTATATTTAATTCGTACAGTGAATATTATGTGTTTTGTTTTTACATTTCTGCAAGTGGTGCTCAGTGCAGAGCCAAATGATGTCCAGCTCCCCGTCTCTGGACATAATGGGTGGAGTTCTGTTTAGCGATAGTGTTATGGTAGGGATAGGGTGTGGTTGGACCGTCTAGCTCCACCCATTATGTCCAATGATGGGGAGCTGGATGTCAAGCTCCACCCCATTGGATCTGCAGTGAGCAGCCTCTCAGTTTTAATAAAGTATTTCTTACTACATGTTAAATAAACCTACAATACCTGAAAAACTGAAAAGTTCTATTGAATTTGTCATATTGTTTGTCATTTGTTTCTTTCTTATTTTTAATAACAAAAATAAAAACAAAACAACAACTGTATCATGATATATATTGTTATCATAAAAGTTCTTGAAACAAAAAAGTTAAAAAAACAAAATAAACAAACAATAGGCAATCAACAACATACAAGAGAGACCCAAATAACATACTTAAGGAAAGTTAAAAGTCAGGGAGGATAAATATGTCTAAAGATATGATTTAAAAGCAGTGATAGATTGGGCATGCCTATTATAATGAGGAAGGCTATTCCAAAGTTTCAGTCCAGCGCTAGAGAAAACGCGATCACCACAATTTTTTACTTTTAACTCTTATCTTATGGTTCAATGTGGTCAATCTTATGGTTCAAAGAAATGAAATGTGGACATATTTGCGCTTCTCTTTGAGCAGTCTAGCAGCTGTGTTTTGTACCAGCTGCAGTTGAGAAATGGAATGCTGAGATGCGCCATAATACAGTGAATTACTGTAGTCAAGTCGAGATGGTACAAAGGCATGGATTGCTGTTTCGAAATTGCTAAAAATAAAAAAGGGCTCAAATTTACTAAGGCGGCAAAGTTGATAAAAACATGACTTGACAACAGTAGCAATCTGTTTGTCAAACTTTAAACTGCCGTCAAATTGGATGCCCAAATTCCTTGCACACAGTTTATTATATAGGGTGAGAAAGCAGAGGTCAAAATCAAAAGCACTGTGTTCCTTAGTGCCAAATATAATGATTTCAGATTTCTTTTAGTTTAGTTTAGTTTTTTTTAGTTTTTTTAGCTTGAAAGCCATTACTTAAGTTCATTCAAGCAATCTAACAATGGCTGAAAAAAGTGTTTACTGTTATGCTGTAAGGGAAGATAGATTTAGGTGTTGTAGAAAATTAAATGAAAAGACACCATGCTGTTTTTATCAAAAATAGAGACCAGGAGGATCATATACAGGGAAAACAACCAAGAGGTATGTTGGAAGATGAGTGATGCCCCAGGCAAACAGTAAACCACCTATTTGGACAAATAAGAGCGAAACCACTGTAATACAGTACCACGAAGTCCCACACAAGACTAATCATGACAGAAGTATGTCGTGATCAAACAAATCAAATGCAGCATTTGGATCTAAATGGACTATAGCCATGGATTTACCTGAATCAGTCATGAGAAAGATGTCATTTGAGACTCTTAAAAGAGCCGATTCTATGCTATGTAAAGCTTTAAAAACCTGATTAAAAAACGTCATTGATTGAATTGAACAGACAGTACTGACAGATCAAACTTTCTCCATGATCTTTGAAATAAAAGTCAGGTATGAAATTGGCAAGATTTATATATTTTATTTTTTTAGATATGATCTTAGAACCACAACATTTTTAAGGCAGTCAGGAACGGTGCCGGTATGTAAGCATTTATTGATTTCTGATAACAGACCAGGAAAAATTGCATCCATAATTTGTTTTAGGGTAAGCAGAGGACTAATATTCTGAGTGCATATTAAGGGCCTATGGAGATGGAAAGTCTTTACAGGGGCTTAAATCAAGTGGCTCAAACACACATGCATTTTTGTGCATTAATATTTTGCATTTATAAAAAAAAAAAGTATGCATTAACATTTGGACTGGGCAATATGCCTAAAAAAGTTTACTGACACAATATACACCATTGACAATTATGTATTTTCTCTAAAATAGCTTAAAAGAATTATTAGCCATTAATAGTCTAATAGCCATTATTGCCAAGTAGATGTAACTGTAAATACAAGAGGTAAAACAGTACAACTAAAAATCATGGCATGATTTTCTATTATATATCTGGGAACTTTATGCCTCTATTTTTGCCTTTGTTTTTAAGGAGAGATCAGAAATGGTAAAAGAGAAGAGAGGGAAACGTGATAGGGAAAGAAGCTCAAGCTAACTCGAACTCAAGTTTAAACTGAGTTTGTCAGAGGGCTGACTTATAATAAATAACCAGCGATATTTATTTATATATATTACAAAAACATTTTAATATGAAAACAGGTACTCTGTGAACAAAATGACTGAATTAGTGTTTTGAACCAATGCACTGAAACAATGTTTGTGCAATGTGTCAGAAGTTTAAATCAGAGATGTAATAAAAAATATATCGGTCTTAAAGGCATAGATCACCCAGAAATGTTCTAGTTTTTTTTCCAAAAAACAAAATTCTAACAAAATTCATTTTTGGGTGAAGTATCCCTTTAACACTCATGAACACAAGTCAGGAGTCAGTGAAGGATTGTGAAGCAACTCTAATAACATGTGCTGTTTTCCAAATAAAACATCCACATTAAAATCATTATTTTACATTTCTTAATTAAATATCGGCAACATACAATTGTGAATATACTAATTACTAAAGAATCATAGTCCAATGAACATGGGTGAAGTAATTAAATGTGCATATTCCTTTTGCGGTAAAAAAGTGTGTCTGACAGACAGGCAGTTAGAGCAGCATAACATTCCACTTTGCCCTAGATATACAGAGCTAAATCTCCCATTTGGCTATGGTGAGTGCCTTATTTTTGTGATGACAGAGTGCTTCTTAATGGCAAAAAGAAATCTGAGAGCAAGCGAGACCCAGAGGCAGAGGAGAGATGACATTAGTGAGCCATTATTGAATGTGGTTTCCGCCTTATGATGAGATGCAGTTTAAAAATGGATGCCGCAGGCCAAAAATCTGACATAAAGGAGTCTGCTCTCCTCTCTCTCACCTCTCTAAAAAGATTCTATTACACTGAAAAACTCTTCAGCTCAGTCTAACGCTCTCATTAAATTATATCAAAATTGTTAAATAACAATATGGAAAAATATTTCACTTCTTGAGCTCTGTCTGAACCTAATGATTCCCTAAAATAACAGCATTTGAGAGTGCTTCTCTGGGTGGCCCATTACCTGGAAGTGCTGCTCCATCACTTGGATTTTCCCTTGCTCTGGACACTTTTTCAGAGAGCGATCCACATACTGTAACAACATTTCCACCATCTGTGAAGAGAAAAGCAGCAGAGGAATTTGCCATTTTTTTGCTCAAAAAATAAATGGTGAATAGTTTTTATATACCTATAAGAAGCAACTATCATTTACAGCACTACAGATAGATAACTTGATTCTGAAATCGAGTCTCAAAAGGAACAAAAAAAAAGTTCTTATTATAATAGAGGCAGGATTACGATTAGATCATTAGTTGAGTTAGAGAGTAGAACTCACAGAGTTAATTTTTGGATTTATGGATAAGTTTAAAGTTATATATTATACAAGAGAGTCTGTGTGTGTGGTCTAGATTGAAACATATATTTAATTAACATACCATAGTAGGTAAGTATTAGGTATTAGATATGTTTATTTGTATGAACCTTTATAGTGCTAAAAACTTTCACGTGTGTGCTCTATAAAAGGCGTGATTTAAAGGTACAACATGAAAATTAGTACTTTGGCTAATGTCAGACGAATAAACAAAATAAATATGCATAATTCTGAACTGAAATAAGTTTATTACCCATTTTAGGTATTACCCATTAGCAAACTAAAGTAAACCAGAGGGTGCTGCAAAATGTATTTTGGCCAAGTATGCCGACAATGGATACGGCAACAGAGCCCCGGACTACCACGCTTCCCCCTCCATGCATAATGTCTTATCTTTATGTCTTTTCAGGACTTATTTTACTTGGGGCCTAAAAACTAGACAAGCCTCTTTTTCTTGTTCAGGCCCTGTTTACACTAGTGTGTTGGACTGGGACAATAAATCGATGCAGCGTGAATCAAGAAATGATTCTGGATCGATTCTTAGATTTTCCGAATGCACAACGACTATCTCTCGAATCAATTCTGAGCTTAAATTTTAACAGAAGATGGCACTTTGTGCTTTAGATACAGCCATACTCTGCTTGCTTCCAATGCCTTACGCATACCACTTGAATTTTTAATAAAATAATTATTCATAAAGTTCAAACAGGTTGAAGTGAATTACAAGGGTGTTTGCAGTGGGCGGTTTACATTAATCATAAAAGCATTCTGAGGAGCAAGTTCATTCTCAGACTGAGTCGAACGCACAAGCGCTCTTTTCTTCGTGATCATTCTTCGTGAATTAAACTCCTATGGAAACTGAGCTTCACACTCGCGAGATTACATAGGAATTTATTGAAAACGCTCGCTCTGCTCTGCTCCAGTGGACACGCACCGTAACAGACCAGAGCCATCTGTCTCAACAGCTCTGTACAAGTCCAGCCTCAATGACCGTGTAAACAATAACATGGAGACAGAACGGCAAGCTTTGCTGACTTTGTTGTCCTTTTTAGCAGCCATTGTGCAGTTAAACTCTGCATTTTATAGGCTAATACTGCAGCTGCCTACATGCGCAAGAGGCAAGCTATTACAGCAATCGACAACAGTCTGCAATTGTTTACACTACGCACATGCCCAGTTTTTGGTCGTGTAATGTGGACGGAGATCTTTTCTGAAACGCAGTGGAAATGCTACTATGGGCGAGGATCGTTTTCACATCGTTGTCGTGTAAACGTACCCGTGTCATTGTTTTTTTTTTTTTTTCATTTTTAACAACATTCAAGCTTCTATGGCTATGTTCATGGTGAGACCCAGATTTCCGATGTCATCGTATTAACTCCAAGAGTCTTACCTTGTCCGCAACGACTCCTTTTCTTTTAGCAGGGTCTGCAAATAGACCTGCAACATAAACGCATCACATTAGGTCTTAATTCCTATGAGTATTTTGTGATATAATTGGAGGATTCACATCTGTTTTAACCCTAATTCTAATCAAACAGAATTCTTTTTCTTTTTTTTTGGTGGGAGACGTTTTAAAAATATATATTTTATGGACTTAGAAAATGAAAGGGCAGAAAACTGCAAGCATTTTACATACATAAATAATTTAAATTTAAAAAGAAATCAACAGAAACACATTTTAAAGTGGATGTGTACAGAAGGACTGACCTAACACAGCTTTGGCGGTGCCCTCGTGGAAGGACCAGGCCAGAGACAGAGCCTCCATGAACTTCTCCTGCTTCAACAGATGGTCCACACGCTGCAAGACATCAGAACGACTCCCATCATTATCAGATTCACTAATGTTAATCTGATATCAGTGATGTGTTACAATGCCTTACCTCTCGCCAGTTCCTCAGGGTCATGATATGCACAGACTATAAAAAAAAAAAAAAAAAACAGTGATTAATCAACACATCTAATACAGGGCTCAACAGTAAGAGTAGCCTAATGACCAGTGGCAGTGTAAGAGAGTTTTAAGCCAAATGATAGAACTGTCATTTTACGAATTGGATTTTTATATCTTGCAAACTTTAGACGAGTGATGCTTTTTGAGGGAGAAAACAGAAAAAGAAATATTTTAAAATAATAAATAAATACTGCTGTGGCAAGCAGGGCGGGGCCGAGATCCATGGGAACAGAGCGAGGCCTGTGGCGCGAGTGTTAACCAATCACCAGCGCGCCACACTGGTCTCGAGTCCCACGGAGGAGCTCTGGAAGGATAAAAGAAGTGACGACAGTGCAAGATGAGAGAGGACCAGGCCTGGACTTTATGTTGGTGTTTTGTTTTTAGTTTATGAGGCAGTGGCCCGTGAGAGGCCTCCACTTTACTTTTGTTTTGTTGTTGTGTTTATTTTGTGATTAAAATTGTGTTAAAATGTGCCAGTTGCCACCTCCTCCTTCAACGAACTTTGTTAAAACTGCCAGTCAGTAAGATTTCTATCTTTCTTTATTTTATTCAGAAAGGATGCATTAACTTAATCAAAACTGACAGTAAATACAAAAAGAAAAAAAAGAAAAAGCACCAATTCAGCATATTTGAATGATTTCTGAAGGATCATGTGACAATGAAGACTGGAGTAATGATACTGAGAATTCAGCTTGACAGGAGTAAACTACATTTTCAATATATTAAAATAATTTTAAATTGTAATATTTAAAAAATATCACCATTTTACTGTATCTTTGATCAAATAAATGCAGCCTTGGTGAGCATAAGAGACTTAAAAAAAATTTGATTATGAGAATACTACTAATAATAAATAAAAACACTAGAATATTATACTTTTATTCACATGTGCTGCTAAAATATTTATTATATTTATGAATGGACCAGTAAAAATGTTGGCAATGAAAGTAAAAACCAGAACAAGCATGGGAAAAAATGTCTGAGCCCAGTGAGGTACATATATTTGCGATTAAATGTATTGGCAGAGCATAAAATTAGACTCATTCATAAAACTGAGGTGTTTATTCAAGCACTGGCTGAACTATTAAATAAGCAGCACTTGGGTGAAGTGATACAGGGCACAAGAATAAATGTGACCTCCCAAAGCTGGCCCACTACCATGTCTAATGGATAACCCACGGGCAATTTTAATGCAATCCTTCTTCCTAATTCTCCCTCCAGCTGCCCCTCTCTCCTTCCATTTCTCTTCTCTTCCCTTTCCTCGCTCTGGCTGCAGGTAACAGGAAGTTCAGCAAGGACATTGCGGAGAGCAGACCTCGATGAATATTCAGGGTATGCATGATGTGTGATTAGCATAATAGCACTTGAGTGTGCCAGAGCTCAGTCAGAGGGGCACTGGAGGAGTCAGCCAAACTTACAGCCGAACACAAGCCACACAGCATGTGCTACCAGTCTCAGAGTTCACAAGATACCCGTGCAAATCTTATGTATCAATTACACAACTTTTACAAATGTAAAACAACCAAACAAAAAAAGATTATTTGTTGTATAGTTCTGATGTAGACCTAAAAAAGTCATACAATTAAGTTAAATCTTCATAACCAATATCTATAAATGAGTGTCTTTGGCAAGGCAAATCTTGAGGATCAAGCTAAGCAGGGACAACACATGGGTGACATGGCAACAGGCACAATCCCTCAATGTTAGTTCAGATCAAAACATTTAATTAGTTTAATATATACATCAAATTAGCTTATTAAAGATGGAATTTCCACCTGCCAGTTTTTCAAATGATGTGCCCAACACTTTTCTCAGCCAGTTTTTCACACCGTGTTCTTTACACATGCGGAAAAACATCCCACACTGTTAAAAATCGTCTTCTCATTGGCTAAACGTTTTGTCCATCAAAAATGTATCACAAAGGCTGGTGGTATACAAAGAAAATGATCTCAATGCATCCCACTGCTTGTATATTATGAGTAAAACTATCACTTTGTTTTTAAACAGAAACTTTGGAGGCGGGCTAATTTTGTATATATTTCTAATTTATAACATCATGTACTCAGTTAAACGGTGTTGATTGCATAATTTATTTGAGAAAAATGACAGAATAACTCTTTCAAGGACAATTTTCCAAAGTTCTGTGGATTGGATTCATATGAGTGTTATGGATTTCATTTCATTTGTGCTCTCAACATAAATAGCTACATTACTGTTGCTGAAGCATCTATATCATAAAACAAAGACTGGATAACAACGTTCAAATCTCAGATCTTTCAAATTATTTCTATTTTGGAAACTTTAATAACATTTTTGGATAGCAGTCTATTACATTAACTGACATAACCGGGAATTGGAAAGAAGTCACCTGTCTTCAATTCTCAAGCGAGGAGGGGCACAGACCTCACAGAGAGGCCAAACCACATTATATTTTTAAATGGTAACCAGTTAATCATAAAATTACATTGATCATTTTTAATGAAACCAAAGATCAAAACATATTCCAAATTTCAGATGAGTTACAACCCCCTTTTTCTGTTCTCCTGTCCCCACAGGCTCTTATGAGGGAAAGAAAAGTCACGTTCTGACTGCTGTCACTGTGCCAGATTCCGCATCCTTATTCTTGCAATTTTGTCAAATTAGATACAGATTCAGAGCTAAGTGCATGAATTGGTTTAATGATGTAGCTGCCCACAGCATAGGGTACTCTTTAAAAAAATAATAATAATAAACATTATTAACTAGCTTTCAATTTGGTTATAAGTGGTTTCTATTTGGAAAGAAGGACACAGAACCCTGCAGCTAAAACATTACACAATATATAGTTCTGCTCAGAAACTTAGCAAAACAACAAGCATTTATTTCAATTGCATCAATGAGGGATTGTAAATTAATTTAACCAAATATTTCAGAAATATTGATTGACCACATATCTAATTGTATTGGTGGAGACAATGGACTCAATGCATTGCTCCTTCTGCATTAAGCCTCAGTAGCCACCGCAACATCCGCTGCAACGCAGTGTATCGAAATTTTGAGAAATTTCAGCACAAAATTAAACTCTGAGGACAACAGGATAAAACAATACTGGTACAATCCACCTTTACGGTAAAGGCATTTCAAGTTTCTGGAATGCATTCTAAAATGTTATGTTTTAAAATAGTGCTAAAATGTTTTGTTTTTCAATAATTCTATATTTAGTTGTGATTGCTAGTTATAAGCAATATGACAGAGGGAGTTTGCTAGTAACTATGGGAAAATACTAATTGCGTAGAACTGAAATTTGAGCAGAAATACGTTGGCAGTAGGCCATTCTTATGTGCTTGTGTTCAGTGTTATCATGAGTGGCTTTACCTTTGTTCCCAGATACATAATCTGCCCTGCACAGCTGCAAACAGACTGGTAACATGTCTTCTCTCCAACTAGTGCCTGAAGATGTACATAGGAATAGTGATTTAATGTCTTCACCACTATATACAAGCAACAAAAACTCATTTGACTCTATATGCCTAACACAGAAAATGTAGAAAAACTATAGAAAGAAGATTCATATCTCATAAACTGGGTTATTCATGCATTTCTAAACCTAATGACCCATGAATCTTAAATCTCTGCTCTCTCAACCTAGTCTCAGCCTAAAGTGTATTGTGTATCAGATGTAAATTGTATACTGCTGGGCTCAAATTAACCTTCATGTCTACATGAATAGTTCAAGGCCAGAATAAAGCAGTAGGATTCTGGATGCAAAAAAATTCCATTAATTTCCTCCTTAGAAATATATGAGGGTCTAAAGAGAAATCTTCCTTGATCCAGTTAAAGTTGTTACCATGGAAATGAGAAATGCTGCAAAGAGTGCACTGACATGCAAATTCCATGAAGCAACGTGAATGGCATAGTAGAATTATAATTGAAATTTCACAACAAACTTAAAATAATTGTATATTTTTTACTTGACTATGAGTATATTGTACAGTTGTTTTTGATCAGTGCTATTTAGTATTATTTATATACTATTATTGTATTTTGTAATATTTTGAATTAACATTTATTTTTTTCTTTGTAATTTTGATTTTATATGATGTCTTTTTATTCTTTTTTTAATATATTTAGCTTTCATTTGTTATTTCAGTTTTAATAATTGTATTGTTCATTTATTGCAATGGGGGTATGTTTTATTTTACTTTAGCTTTACTTCAAATGACAAAAATTATGTATAATGGTTTTTAATGCAGTTTTTGATCCAATGACATCATTCACATAGTTTGTTGTTTCTTTAGGTATAGTAAACAAAGACTTTTTCTCCCATTCTTAAATACTTTTATCCTTCAAATAAAACCAAGCTCGTGAAAAAAGGGTTTTGCTGTTTCACATTATAAGCTACAACATGCACCAGACCAAATGGTGAAAACTTTGGCATTTTCATCATCCTGGTCCTTACCAGTGCTTGGCTGACATTTCCACCGGTAGCGAGGGATTTAAAATGGCTGCTGTTGTAAACCAGCTGCAGCTCGGCCATGTCCACTGTTTCCAGCTCCTCCTGACTGGGCCGATCCACCACTCGCAGCTTCTCTGTGCTGTCCATTAACACAAGCGTCCGGGGGTTTATCCACTGCCAATAGACAAGAGAAAACATGAAACTGCACATTGCCTTAAAAGTAATCAAACTCAAATGAATGTTAGAGGGGGTCTGACTCACGCTCAGATTGATGAGGTCACAGTTGAGTTGGAGCTGTCTCTGTTTGATGACATGGATGGTGCCAGACTCATCTTTTTTAACCTGTGCACCAAAACAATAGATTGGGTTGATTATTGTATGACCTTAATTAAAGGTGAAGTATGCCACTCGTTTACCACGGTTCGGAACAAGGGGTCAAGGTTTGATTGGTTAGCATGGTCCAGTTAGTCCATGCTGTAAGATGTTGTAGCTACACCATCTGGTTCCAAAAAGCACTGTTCGCCATCGACGCCCAAGAATGCATATATTGGGCTTTTTTGTTAGTTAGTTAGTTGTTTTTACTTATTTTATATTCAATAGCATTTATTTATTAATCCATTGTATTTTGCTATTTTGTTTTTTTATTTTATTTTATTAAATGGCTATTGTTAAATAGTGCTAAAACTCAAAAGTTTTTGCAAGCAACATGTGTATTACCGATTTTAATATATTTTAGCAGATGTTAAACTAATGCCCAGATTTTCTGTGGCTCCAGAGTGGTTGGCCACGTGGCATTGGCAGTAGGGCTGCACAATTAGAGAGAAAAAATCGAATTGCAATTTTTCTGACAAAAATTGTGATTGCTATTTATAATTAAATTTAAACAAATAGTCTACAGGTTTACTATGCAGGATTGCAGAGTTTGGCCAAAAATGTCTGAGCACACCCTACTCCGAGACACACCGGATCAAATGCTTCTCACGTGTAAAAGAACATAGTGCCTCTCTCAACACTGAAACACACAGCGCATATATTTATTGAATAAAATCACAGCCTTTGCAGTTTGATAATCTCTCCAAGCCATATTGGGATTTCAGTTTTAATTTGATTAATCGTGCACCTCTAATTTAAGGCTCAGGTAATTTGGTCCTAAAAATCCTTATGTGCCAATCAGCAAATATTTATCCGTATATATATATACACTGATGAGCCAAAACATTAAGACCAGACACAGGTGAAGCAAATACCATTGATCATCTCCTAACAAAGCCAATTAAGGGTCTGGGTAGATTAGACAGTAATGAATCCATCAGTTCTCCTAATCAACGTGTTGGATGCAGGAGAAATGGGCAGGAATAAAGATCTGAGCAACTTTGACAAGGGCCAAAATGTTATGGCAAGGTGACTGGGTCAGAGAATGTGGCACAAGTCAGACAAAATTTGAATGATGATTAAGGGAGGAAGGTGTCACAACACACAGTGCATCACTCTCTGCTGCGTATGGGGCTGCATAGCCACAGACCAACCAGAGTGCCTATGATAACCCCAGTCCAACGCCGGAAGCGCCTACAATGGGCATGAGAGCATTGGAACTGGGCCTTGGAGCAGTGGAAGAAGGTCATCTGGTCTGATAAGTCCCGTTTTCCTTGACGTCATGTGGACAGATGTGCACATGTGTTCCATTTACCTGGGGAAGTGATGGCACCAGGATGCGCTGCATGCGGAAGATGACAAGCCAGTGGAGGGAATGTGATGCTCTGGGCAATGTTCTGCTGGAAAATACTGGGTCCGGCCATTTATGTGGACATAAATTTGACATGCAACCTACCTAAACATTGGTTCAAACCAGGTACACCCCTTCATGACAATGGTGTTTCCCTGGTGGAAGTAACCTCTTTCAACAGGATAATGCACCCTGCCACACTGCACACATTGTTCAGGAATGGTTTGAGGAACATGATGAAGAGTTGAAGGTGTTGCCCTGGGCTCAATCCAATTGAACATCTGTGGGATGTGCTGGACCAAGAAGTTTGATCCATCGTGGCTCCACCTCGCAACCTACAGGACTCGAAGGATCTGCTGCTAACGTCTTGATGCCAGATACCACAGGACACCTTCAGAGGTCTTGTAGAGTCCATGCCTCGACAGGTCGGTGCAGTTTTGGCAGCACACAGAGGAACAACAGCATATTACGCAGCTGGTCATAATGTTTTGGCTCATCATTGTGTTTTGGCTCATCATTGTGTAGTTTTCTCCTTAAATCATATATGTCCTTGTTTTGGACAAACAGGTACAGTTGTCCCTCCCCAAACCATTAGTATGTCCAACCACTTGAGATGTTCGAACAGAATAAAAATGACACAGTTCACCTTTAAGTCAAGATTCCATTTTTAACTTTTGAAAGAGTGTTGCTCAAACAGACCAGCAGGAAGTGGATGGTGTCTCCTCTGCAGAAGGCCAGAACAGGGTTGATTGCTTTCTGTACTGCCACAAACTGCCACGCCAACAAGGGAACACTCGTAGGATCCGTCTGCATACAAAAACGTAAAAATGTATGCAATGGTTAGAACTGCAATGATTAAAGTCTAGACCAAAAAACATTTATCCTGCCACTTCATTGTTAGCACTATGTTCATACTGCCACACTTGCTGGTGCTTTTTAGACTTTGCACTTAATTGGCATCATTTCCTCCCAGCAGAAACAATCATCACTCCTCATTACACTGACTTTTCCTCTGTGAAAAGGATACAAAAAAAATGTTTGCAGGAACCTCAAAACTCCATCATAACCCAAATCAATCATGTGAAGGCAAAATGTAGTGATATTTACATGCTAATGGACAGCTGTTCCAATTGCTCTGTAGTAAATTAATCCAACTTAGCTCAATTTAATTGAAGAGAACAACTTCCACACAGGCATAAAGGAGACGATAGACCAGATGAATCCAGTAAAACAGTCACTTAAGGACCAAAGTGGAATTTAAATGTAACTTCCCATAAAAAGTTTTACAGTTATTGTATATAACAAAAGTGATTATCTAAAATGATGTGGCAGAAATCATGCTCTGAGATGTCTAAATTTAGTCAGAATAATCAATTTGCAGATTATTTGCTCTAAAGCGTGAAATGAAAGTTAAGACCAACTTTACTTCCGTTTTGTGAAGTATTTCTGAGAGTGAAATGAATTATCTGGGGAAAAATGTGCAAATGTATGTGCATTGGTGAATCATTTACAGTAACACCAGTAACATAAGAAAATAAACATGATTTGTCTATATTTTTTTGCATTATTATTTCATGCCAACTTTAAAATCAAAAACTCACTGTAATGTCGCTCTAAATTCAACAAATGCAACAAAACTGATCTTTTTCAAAACCATGATGACGCAGTCGATCAAATGTACGTGCTGTGAAAACAAATACTAACATAAATCTTAAATACAGAGGGTATAAGTTTATGATTTAGATGCCGTGTCAATCGCTGCTGGAAAAACAGAAACAGGCATGAACACACTCTGAGAGTGAAAGTGTGTACTGCACCTTGCCGTAGGGAAAAGTCATCCACACTTTGAGTGAAGGCTTCAGTCCTATCAGCAGAATCTGTCAAAATAAAGAGTTCAGAGGCTGAATAAAACTGCAGTCAGACAGAGAGGATCTGATTGTGTTTGGATGTTAGTGGCTGTCTGGTGCCTCAAACAAAGAAGTAATTCATCTGACAATACTGATATCAATTACGTTCATGCTAAATAAAACTTATTTTAAAGCAAACAAGCCAATAACTCAGCACGATTTCACCCAAAAGAAAAAAAGCAAAATATAAGCCCTTTGACAACACATTTCACCCAATTTAACGCAGTGATACAGTGACATAAACATGTATGATATACACTTTCATTCGTAAGTTTAGGGTTGGTAAAGCTGACTGGAGTAATGATGCTGATTTTTTTTTTTTTTTTGTTATTGCATAAGACAAAGATAAAAGCATAAAAAGTTGCGAGTGTCACATAACCCGAAATCATTCTAATATGTTGATTTGGTGCTCAAGAAACATTTCTTATTATCAATGTATAGAACAGCTGCCGATTAATATTTTTTTGTAGAAACAGTGATACAGTTTGTTTAGTTTATTTGGATGAATAGAAGGTTCAAAAGAACAGCATTTATATGAAATAGAAATATTTTGTAACATTATAAATGTCTTAGTCATAATGCATCCTTTCTGAATTATTCATTATTTTTAATCTGTATTATTAATTTCTTCCTTTCTGACCCCAAACTTTGTTGAAACTTGAACAGTATTGTATGTTATGGGAGTAATCAAGATGTATTATAATATATTCCTTATTTGCATTCATTATTTTAATATATAAAAAATAATGAATGAAAAAGATATTGACAGCATTTTCAAAATCCTACTTTACAGTGTGTGCTTAATGACCCACATTTTACATTAAATGACAACCCAACCCAAAAATTGTTTATCAAAATTAAGCAAAAACCAAAAACTGCAATGTATCAATATTGATTTTCATCAATACAGTAAGTCAGGCTGAACAGGAAAACTGACAATTTAGTAAAAGTATAAAGAGTAGCAGAGATGTTATTTGACAGCCGAACACATGAAACAAACACTGGGCCAAAAAAAAAAAATGCATCCGTTTCAAGAGATTTCAGTTGGCACAAACCATGTTTATTCTCAATGTAAATGAGGCTATGGGCTATGTCTATTAAACCTTTGAAAAGTATGATCACGACCCAGAGAGAGCAGTTGTCATGTATAAAACAGCTTCACAAACAGTCTTTTTAGCCACACAGTACCATCATTTCTGTTAAAATAATTCAAATTATCACAGAAGTTTTACTTTATAGTTCAGATATAAACACTGATGATGTATACGGTAGTGAATAGAGTAAACCACCTTTTGAAAGTAACTTGGTGCTTCAAATAAAGATCGTATTGATTTCATTGTGACAAATTTATGTCACTGAATTATTTCTTCAAGAGATTCGTTCAAAAATGCAGATTAATCTAGTATTGAAACAAGTGAAGTCTTTAATTGAGTCGAATCATTCATTTAAAACGATTGTTTTAATTAATTCACATGAATTAAATGTATTTAAATAGATTGCAGCAATTAATGTTTTGTCAGAACCTCTAATAAATAAAATGTTATTGTTTAGTTTTTTATTCACAATCATGGGAGAATCGTGATCTCTACTTTAAAAGAAAATTGGAATTCTCATTTTATCTGGAATCGTGCAGCTCTACCAAATACAGTCATTTGTTTTGTAGAAACCACAGCTGCCATTGTATTATTATAATACCACATTTAAATGAAAGATACAATGCTATGGTCAGTATTGGGGATTTTTTTTTAATCTAAAGAGTTCTTGGAATCAGCCATTGAAATCATTTCAGAAAATTCTCAAATTAGAATAGAAGTCATAACGACACATCCACACAATAATTGAGATATCGCAATACTACTTAACACTGTTACAAATTTTGCTAGTACTGTGAGACACAAATTAAGGCATTGTGAGAAACCTAGAGGGTAGACTGTACTGTATGAGTATACCTTAGTGAGTGATGCCATGGCCAGAAGGGAGTACTGGGTAATGGGATGATCTTTCAGTTCAGGTCCAGCATGTAGAGGCTCAACACAGCAAACCTCACCTTTAGAACCACTGAATAAACACCTGGATTCACACGTCCTCATTCCCATAACCCTCCTAGAGAGAGAGAAAGAGAGAGAGAGAGAGAGAGAGAGAGAGAGAGAGAGAGAGAGAGAGAGAGAGAGAGAGAGAGAGAAAGAGAAAGAGAAAGAGAAAGAGAAAGAGAAAGAGAAAGAGAAAGAGAAAGAGAAAGAGAAAGAGAGAGAGAGAGAGAGAGAGAGAGAGAGAGAGAGAGAGAGAGAGAGATTATGAACCACTGATAATAGAGTTCAAGCATTACAGCAGTGAATGATAAGATACCTTGACAGGCTACAAAGATGGGGTTTTTTTGTTGTTTTTTTCCACTAAACAAAGGCATTCGGTGGAGAATGAAGGAAAATTGCTCCAATAAGGCATGAAAGACTACAAAGATAACAACATTCATCAATTGATACGGATTCAGATAATTAGATTTCTGTTGGCATCTATTGGACTTTGAATGATTAAGTCGAGGGGTGTGACAGAGCACTATTCTAAACCATTGGCAGGAAAAGCGATGAAAAATTGAAAGAAAATAAATTAGAAATATGATGCAAACTTTAACATAATACTAAAATTTCAGTTAGTGTTTAAATAAAAATAAATATAAAATAAAATTGCAGCTTAAAAAAAAGAAAGAATATTTTTCTATTTTTAATGTAATATTGAAACAACAAACTTCATGCAACAAACAAATAGTTTAAACAAAAAATAACATTTAAAAACCCTTTTAAATGAGGCATGGCATTCTGTTTGGCATTAACCAATCACATTCAAACTCTTAATGAAAAGTCATTGTAATCCTCCAGTCATGAAAGTGATTCTGAATAATGCTGAATAAATTTCAGATGCTTCTGTAGGACATTCTTAGTATTTTCTTGGCTGTATTTTATTGCAAAGAGCTTACAAAGGATGAGTTGGGATCTCTCTGTGGATCAGGAGAAGGGTACAAACGTATTTCCAAAACATTAGATGTGCCATGGAACACCATGAAATCAAGTAATGAAAATGTTGTTTTAGGTTTTTAGTTTTAGTTTACAGTATCAGCCTATGGGTCATTGTCAGACAGACAGTGGATGAAGCTCTACTGCCCCCTGCCCAACAGTTATCTGTACTACAATGTTACAATGTCACTTTTGTTTATCAAATTAGATTCAAGTTATTATATGTAATATAAACCGAATCGATGTACTTCAATTCAATCATATTTTGAGTTTTATAAAGCACATCTCACCTGAATGACAGCTCAAACACTGATCCGCCACTGTCATTACATATAGCTAGCGCCGGGTGGTCAGTGAACTGCAGAAAGAGAGAGAAAAGTGCTTTATTCAATGTCAATGAACAAAAAGTGTGTGAAGTACATACATAAGAGCTGTGCAGAACCTTCACGTGTAGTATGGCAGTGCCGGGTGGATGGGCGTCTGTGATAGTGCGGAGCAGCTTCCCATTGGCCAGATCCCACATGGTGATCTGTATTAGAAATAAATGGACACTTCCCATTAAATATGTACATAAACATTTTATTTGACCAGATCATTATGAAAGTTATTCGCAATCGAGATTGTTTGTCAGTTTAAGGGTTTGTTGCCGCTCACCTGTCCTTTGGCAAAACCACACAGTAGTCGTGTGCAGTCGTGATTAATACTGAGAGCTGACACCGCACCGTACTCCGCTCCTGTCGCTGTGGTGCCCAGGCAGAGACGCAGAGCCTGGTTCTGATCTGAAATCA
Organism: Meda fulgida; assembly: GCA_030578275.1. Taxonomy (NCBI): domain Eukaryota; kingdom Metazoa; phylum Chordata; class Actinopteri; order Cypriniformes; family Leuciscidae; genus Meda; species Meda fulgida. The sequence goes on along the minus strand of CM060616.1, from coordinate 24,689,565 downwards.
TAATTTACAAATTAGTAAAAGGAAAGTCCAAGCAAAGAATTTACGCAAATAGTCATTTTGTAATAATACTTGCAAACACGGCCGCAAGCAAAATGCAAACAAACAAAAAAGCGTGCAAACAGCCATGGCAAACTTCTCAACCCATATTATTCTACTATAAAAAAGATGCTTTAGCTGGTTTAACATGCTCTTATGTCATTTCACACTAGACATGCAAGCAGCATGTATTGTTTGGTGCACATATTAACAGGTTAGAGCATTCACACTGCACGAAGTGCACAAGAATTGTTTCTGTGCTTTTCATGTTGAATTAAAGTGACAGTGCACTGTTCCTGGCCAATTAGCAACTTCACTATAAAAACATATACAAGGATCAGCCACAACATTAAGACCACTGACAGGTGAAGTGAATAGCATTATTGTGGCAAGCCAGACAGCGCGGAGAGCCGCGGAAACGGAGCACAAACTCGAGTCCCACGGAGGAGCTCCAGAAGGATAAAAGGAGGAGTGACGACAGTGCAAGATGAGAGGGGATCAGGCCTGGACTTTAAGTTGGTGTTTTGTTTTAATTTAAGCAGCAGTCGTCCATGAGGGTCTGTCGGTTTACTTTTGTTTTGTTTAGAGATACACCAATTGGCCAGGGATCGTAATTAGCCAATTTTCCACATGATCGGACCGCAGCGGTAACCGTCCGGTCAGTCTCACGTCTTTCTGATTCCGATCCAGTCCGTTTTGATGCCAGCGACACAGACAATAACATTAGCTGCGTGTTCTCGCTCTCTTCTCTCAGATGGCGAAGTGACACACACCCGCCTCCTCTAACTCACTCGTCTCATTGGCTCCGATAATAAGGGCTTGTATTGTGCATAATTTTACTAATTCACATAGGTTTCGCACTCACACCAAAAGCGTGCACACCAATGATCTATATAAGTGTCTCTGTCTCAAGCAGCTTGTGAGTTGCAAGTTAGTGATAGGGAAAAATTAAGCTTTACAAAGCTTTCTGCTACTTCTGTCAAAGGATGTGCTACTTCTGTCTTGGTGCCAGACACCAGAGGACACCTTCAGAGGTTTTGTTGAGTCCATGTCTTGATAAATCAGAGCTGTTTTGGCAGCATGAGGGCCCGTGGATATATGCAATATTAGGCAGGTGGTTTTAATATTGTGGCGGATCAGTGTATGTCTACTGCAGTGGTTCTCAACCAAGGGTCCACTAGGGGGCCTCAGCAAACTTCCCAGGCCTTAGGATAACTTAAAATTATTTTTATTTTTTTAAACAAACAAAAATACTTCAAAATATTTGTTTTGTCTTTGAAAAGTGTGATTTTAACTATCCTTATTTTTAAGTGATTTCTATACCTGGTCACGTAATGTAAAACAATACAATTTTCTAGGTATGCCAAGATCTAAAATGTGTTATTTTGAAGAAAATGAGAGAGTAAAAAAAAAATTCTTAATCAAGGATCGATTGCAATGTATTTGCCCGTGTGATGTTTTAGATCCCGTAATATCAAACCGAGACATTTTTGGAGCTTGATTAAATAAATGCTTTGTTTATAATGAGGACGGCGTTTTAATCTATGAAACTTGCAGGATGTTTTAACAGTAAAAAAGATAAAGGCAAATTTGATTGACCCCTTTAAAACTTATGGTCTCCTGAAATTGTTATTTTAATTACATTATTTTAGTTATTTTAATCCAAACTGTTTTCACACTTACACAAACAGTTTTTGTAAATTAAATGAAAAAAAATACAAATAATAAAGTTTAAAAATAATAATAATAAAACTATATTGTACCATCAGTAGCAAAAACCACAGGAGCTATTTAAATGATTTAAACTAGAAATAGCCTATATGTTAAGCTGAAGACTAATTTTACCATACTGTATTATGGGGGGGGGGGGGGGGGGGGTGATGGGGGGCATAATCGCATCACAGAAGAGGATGGTGGCGGTGATCTTAAACAAAAAAAAGTAACAGGCTGACGATGATCAGACGACTACACAATAATCTGCGGCTCAGTTGTGCACTAGAAACGCCCAGTATGAAAGCACAACAGACACATGCAGCTTTTTGTGCCGCTTCTGCTCTGCTTAAGCATCTGGTTTGAAACAGGCATTACTGTATTGCAATGCAAAACATGATGGAATGGAAAAAATTTAAAACTGTGATATTCAAAATAAATTACTATATTAATACATTACCTTTTCCTGAAAAATCCACCCCAGACAAGCCAAGGCAGTGAGATAGTTTAAAACACTCAAACACATACTATTACAGTAATACATTTAAAGACTTAAAAAACTGCAATTTGATGTTAAGAATAAATGATAAGCACAGCAATAACGTACTGTGATAATGTGCAAAAGATTAATAGATGATTAAAAATATAACATCTTTGCAAAAAACCTTAAAGTCCCCTTGTGGTGAAAATCAAGTTTTTAATGTTGTTTGTATGTCTATGTGGTGTTTTTATTATGCTTTAAGACAAAGCTGAGTATTTTCTCCTTAAAACTGCAGTGAAAAACAAGAAACGCGCTTTGAAATCGACAGCGTTTCTTACGTCACAAACTACCTTGTAACCAATCGCGTCAACGTGCCGGCGGGCTCAAGCATATTATTAACAGCAAACTAGCAGGGGAGTCTCAAGAGATGCCGGGTTATCCGGGTATATTTTTTTGTTGATACGAAAAAGCGGGCAGAATTAGCAATATAGCAGGTGTATGATGTATATTACGATGTTATGATGAACAATATGCCTTTCTCCACTGACGTTCTGAGTTGTTCAAAGCGTTTCTGATGATTGTTAGAAGGCAGTCTTAATGGTGAATGCTTTAAGGGATAAAATTATTAACTACAGGGGGACTTTAAATAAATTGTTATCACTGTTATCAACTAACACAACAGGACAGAATTGACCGGTGTGCTTACCAAATACTAAGGCCAGACCATGTGACGTCCCTACAGCAATCACATTTGAAACTGTCTGCAAACACAAAAGCATTTCAGACATGAAGATTTTTTTTTTTTTAAATAATTAGAAAACACAAGGAAGTCAAATACTCACTATTGCAGTTGGCAAGCCAGCATCAACTTTATCCTAAAGAGAGTTGGAAAGAGAAAAAGCACAGAATTAGAGCAAAGAGAGAAACAATTTGACAGGCATAGACGAAATTTCTTTTGCAAGAGCCTCTGGTTGAAAGCTCTAAATTATTAAAAAAGGATAGCGCACTATTCAGAACTGAATTGACAATGCCTGAATTTGAACTAAGGAATGCAATGGAATCAAATAAAAAAATCTGTATAAATTGTTCTGCTGTATAGTATAGTTTTTAATAACACATTAATTTATGAAATATATTTGTTATCATGCATACAACATACTGTATTTACTCCCAGCATATTTAGTATAGTATAGCATATAATATAGCATAGCATACATCAATGAGCCAAAACATCATGACCAGCTGCGTAATATGCTGTTGTTCCTCTGTGTGCTGCCAAAACTGCACCGACCTGTCGAGGCATGGACTCTACAAGACCTCTGAAGGTGTCCTGTGGTATCTGGCATCAAGACGTTAGCAGCAGATCCTTCGAGTCCTGTAGGTTGCGAGGTGGAGCCACGATTGAACTCTTCATCATGTTCCTCAAACAATTCCTGAACAATGTGTGCAGTGTGGCAGGGTGCATTATCCTGCTGAAATAGGCTACTTCCATTGTCATGAAGGATTGTATCTGGTCTGCAACAATGTTTAGGTAGGTAGCACGTAAAATGTATGTCCATATAAATGGCCGGAACCAGTGTTTCCCAGCAGAACATTGCCCAGAGCATTACTTTCCTTCCACTGGCTTGTCATCTTCCAAATGAAGTACATCCTGGTGCCATCACTTCACTAGGTAAATGGCGCACTGCTGACCAGGAGCATCCCACAAGCCTTTCTCGTTTCAAAGATTCTCTGACCCAGTCACCTTGCCATAACATTTTGGCCCTTGTCAAAGTTGCTCAGATCTTTATTCCTGCCCATTTCTCCTGCATCCAACACGTTGATTAGGAGAACTGATGGTTTCATTACTATCTAATATACCCAGACCCTTAATTGGCTTTGTTAGGAGATGATCAATGGTATTCGCTTCACCTGTAACTGGTATTAATGTTTTGGCTCATCAGTGTATAAGCAGTAGATGAAGTATTATTTCTCTTACCGCAGCAGATACTATCTGGGCTGAGATGCCTTTCAGCACACTGCGTCTAAGAACAGATCCATGTACTGTAGCGTTAGTTTCCACTGCTTTCCTCCTCCTGAGATGAACATACACAGACTAATTACTAAAAGGAAAAAATACTATATTCAATCACAAACATGCATCACAACATCAATATAGAGCATGTGCTGTCAATGTACAGCCAGGTAAAGAAAGTGTCCGTTCCTCTTTAAGTGTGTGCGGTCTCCACTGTCAGAGCTGGCCAGAGAAGAGGTCTCACAGGAGTGGGCATCAATGTTCTCTGTGTTCAAAAGACATGTATCCTCTAGAATAAATGGCTCGTCCTCATCTTCAGGCTATAAAAAAAAGGGACAATTGAAATATTAAGCATGTTAAAACAAAAACACTAATACAAAACAAAGACTATATTATAATTAAACCAAATGGTTTTGGTTTGTGAAATACAGACATAACGAGAAAAAAAAGCACACACACTTTACCAGTGAAAAGTTTGGATGAACACAGCTGAATTTAGATGATCATGGCCTAAATGCTTATTCTTGCAGTTAGTTTAATAGATTATCATTAAAAGGTTTGGGGACAAGAAAAATGCTTTAAATTGATAGAATAAAAAAAATATAAACATTTACAATGTTACAAAATATTTATACTATATTTCAAATAAATGCTGTTTGTTAAAGTATCACAGTTTCCACAATAATATCAAGCAGCACAACAGACCGTTTTCAACATTTATAGTAATAAGATGTCTCGCATCAAATCAGCATATTAGAATGATTTCTGTAGGCTAGTGTGACACTGACGACTGGAGATGCTGAAAATGCAACTTTGCCATCCAAGGAATACATTACATTTTAAAATATATTAAAATATAAAACAAGCGGTTATTTTAAATTGTAATAATATTACACAACATTACTGTTTTTAATGTATTATTAATCAAATAAATGCAGCAGGGGTGAGCATTTTAGAATTCCTTCAAAGCCATTAAAAATGTCTTACCAGCCCCAAACTTTCCAACGGAATAATATTAATTGGGTCTACATAACTTCTTTATGAACTTGTATTTTAATTATAATTGTAATGGACAATATTGGTGGATTTGAAAGGATAACATTTTGATCACCCCGGCCCATAATTCGCACTTGCATTAAATCTGAAGTGTGTAAAATACTAAAATATGTTAAAGAGTGAGTAGGTGTATTTGACTGTCATATCTGCAAATCTAAAAGGGTGCAGCTGTAGGGTGACTATACAGGTAAAAGATCACCTGGCACACTGACCTCATTTAGAATGCTCTCCAGGGTCGGAGGAGTGTCCACTTGAGGGATGTCAAACTCTTTATCATCAATCTAAGAGGAAAATAATGCTTAATATTAATATACTTCATAGTAATACATACATGTATCAAAGTAGCAAGATGCCTGCAATGACTGTGTGAATACTTTAGGCTTCTTACCACACATACTGTAAATAATAGCAGCTTAACATTTGAGAAGAACATTAACAAGTTACAAAAACATATGACACAATTCACGAACTAATTGTCTAAAAAAAACGCATTAAACGCAGTGATATCAAACACTGCATGAGTAAAGTGTCATTAAGGACAACACAAAGCTTGTTAAAATAATTAACAAAATGAAGCAAAACCATACAGACAAACACTGAAGCAGCTCAGTCTTACCGCCTCTATTTCCATTAAATTGAGCTGTGAGGACGCAGACACAAGACTGCGACTGTCTGGAGATTCAGCCATTATACAGCCTTAGATCAGCTGTCGGGTGTAATATCATTTATATTATATGTTTATCAATTGCAGTCATAATGCTCTGTAGCAACAGTACATCCTTGAAAGTGTCGGAAGAGGTGGGACTTAACGGCATACGTAGCCATTCCACTTCCTGTTTAGAAATATTTGTCCTTTTCAATTCAACGTTCCTTTTAATTTAATTCGACAATAGCAGGTTCTATAATTATTGTTAAGTTATTATTTTGTATTTAGTTTAATTATTTATTTATTTTTACTTTTCGTTTTACTTTGTTGAGCCCCTCACTTCAGTTTTACACATAGACTGTAACAAAAATGGTAAAATGGTTTTACATCTTTTGTCGTTTTTATAGTGAAACAAAACAACTTGTATATTAAAAAATGCATTATGTTCGGACCCTACCAAATAGCAATAATAATAATAATGACAATTTAAATTAATTATTATTTTTTTCTAAACCTATACATATCATGACTAGACTCACTATAAACCACAGAGACTGCTTTAATACAAATAGTTCGTATTAATTATTACAAATAGCTTTTTAAAGTAGCCCATGTTAGCTTCTCCACTGGATAATACAAGCTATATTTGACCAGTCGTCTCATTGGAGAGGTTTGCTGCCCCCATGCGTTAATGATTGTAATAGGCCTAAGCATTTCTGAATTATTCAATTTGTTGATATTACTTTACACATAGATTTACTGTCACGTCAGTCTGAATTGGAGTGACAGTTCTATTGAAAAACAACCTAGCTGCTTATGAAACTGTAGGATAATTATACCATAGTGTATAATGCATGAGGCAGATATGGTACACTAACCCATCCTTTGTTAATGAGAGACCTTTTCCTCTTTTCATCTGCTGGCAGAGATACACCAGAGACAGCAGGCAAATGTCAACCTCGTCGAAAAAAAAGGACACTGGTTCTGTTGCGGTATGTAATCACAGACCTCGCATTACTGTTCCATTCAGTTCTTACTGATTTGCAGAAGAGATGTGACAATATAATTCCAGAAGTGCAGCCAGTTACTATGATTAATGCTAAACAATCAGCAGTGTGCATTTGTTGTCTGGAGTAGTAGAGTTAGTGAGATAGCACTTTCTCTCATTTAGAGATATTCAGTTGTCAGGGTTCCAGAAGTATTTGATTGCAAGTCACAGATGGATGGTCGTACAGCTCTCTGTTTGGCTGAAGGAAGATCTGAAGAGGAATCCAAAGACGTGGTGGTGTTTCTGGCTCTGTTCACAGTCACCCTCATGGACATATTTAGAACCAGCATCTCAAAATAGACTAAACGAAAAGACCATACAGACAAGAACACTATAAGAACAAATGTTTATGCAATTGAATACTGTATTGCAGTTTAGACCAAAATAGACAAAACGAAAAGAACATATAGACAAAAACACTATAGGACCAAATATCTGTTTATACAATTGAATACTGTATTGCAGTCTAGACCTATTCTATCTATTACCATTTCAGTCATATCCGACTCTTGATGATTCTATGGCCACTTGTTGAGAGATGTTCAATTTTCTTGGCAATGATTTTTCCGGGGTTGTCAGGGGGGGGGGGGGGGGGGTCCTTGGTTTCACATTTTTACATCAATACTGCGTTGTTAAAGCCTGCATCTGACCACAGGATTCAAGAGTATGTCAGCTTTGTTGGGATAATCAGAACCTCAATTGTGCTGACAGGTAAACCTGTGAAAGATACACGGATGAAGAAACATACCCAAGCAACAACATTAAGCAAGCTCTGCTTGCTTGCGCAAGTTTGATTTATGGAAGCTCTAAAATAAGACATGCTTGAAGAGGTATGAAATGTCTATTGCCATCAGACAATGATGCAAACTGACTAACCATCAGACTTAATTTAATACTGAAAGGAGTAACCAACGGCTTTCAGAGAACATGGGTTATGTTGTGAAAGGTACATTTCCAATAATATTGTTTTTAAATATGTATATCTGTACATTTATTCAAATGAACTGCACAAATGAGCAATCGAACCAGCTAAGTGTGAACACAATAAAAACAAAAATTTGACTTTAAATCCTGCTACTTTTCAAAAATTTGGGGTTTGTACGATTTTTTTTAAAGATAATGGATCAAGTTAAAATAAAAATTTAATATATTTCAAAAAGTCATTTATTCATGTTATGGCAAGCTGAATTTTCAGCATTACTCTAGTCTTCAGTGTCACATGAACCTTATTATTGTCAGAGTTGAAAACATTTGTCGTAAATATTTTTGTGGAAACCATTTTTTTTCAGGATTAAATGAATTGAAAGCTGAAAAGAACAACATTTATTTAAAATAGTAATCTTTAACAGTGTAAAATATAGGCTAATTTGCTGACGAAAAGTATTATTTTCTATAAAATAAAATAAAAACATATAGGCTACTGACCCATCATCTCGGCCAGTCCTTCGGAAATTAGCAGTTGGCTTTTATGTAGATAGTGTTCGTTTAAACATGATGAGATATAATTGATTTGGAGTAAAGGGCAATTGGTCTTATCAATATTACTTGTTCCAGAGCAAATCGATTTTGGTTAAGGGAAACAAGTTTCATAACATTTAGGCTTTCACTTAAATCCTGTAGAGTGCTGCTTGTGCGTTTGACTGAATTGTTTGCTTGTTTATTTCCTGTTGTCTTTTATAATGGTTATTTTTGTTAATTTAAATGTTGTTGTTCAATCAATATTATTTTATATAAATAATATGCCGTGTTTGGTATAGAGAATGGTCCGTTAGTGATCGTGATGTGGACTTCAGTGAAAGTTACATGATTACGACATTAGATGGCGACAAAGAACATCTTTATGAGTGAGTCATAGCAAGGAAGGAAGTTATTTTAGCGCTGTCATGGGAAGACGAACATTTCGCTTTCCTCAGCAGACTTTCAAACTGATTTTTTTGTGTATTATGGATATCGACCTGAAGAATGAATGCTATATCAGATGCAGGTAATACATTCGACTCGTTTAGCAGATCTCTCTCTCATAATACCATGATACTCCTCCAGTAGCTACTCTACATAATACAACAAGCTTCAATGAAGCGACTCAACGTTCCTTCGTTACTAGTTCTAAAGTGACGTTTTAGAATTAGTATCGGAGGCTTGGGCTCAACTGTCAAACTGTTAACTTGAGTTGATATTTGAATCCATGGCGGAAAGAAGTAGTTCTGCACAAAATAAAAACCTAACCCTCTGCCTTAAACCCCCTTAGCTGTTCTTAATTCACTGTAAAACATGACTTCAATGGGCTTATATTATTAAATATTCATTCGAATATTTATTTTATACATAAAATAAACACCAGCAACAACAACAACAAAAAATAGAACGTTATAACACATGTATTCCTCTGCCAAGCAATGTTGTTCCAAAGAGGTTGCCAAGCAACACATGCAGCAACAAAGAATCGCAACCATAAACTGCAGTTGCGCAGTAATACTAATGCAATGTGGTCACAGATGTATCAAAGGTCCAGAGTCATGAGTCATGAGTCACGTTGTGCGTCATGAAGCAGGTATGGAATCAGTCCAATAGAGAGATGAAACGTCATAGGCGGGTGACGTCATCAACCAGGAACTATAAAAGCAGCCCCAAAACACAAGCGCATTAGCTTCTGTGCCTTCAGTCGCGCTACATGTGAATCTGTCCCTGTGTGATATTGTCTGTCCTACATACTCTGCACCACACAAACATTTTATATATATATATAAATATATATATATATATTTGAGAGAATGGCGAACGAGCAGCAATTTAAGAAGTGTGTTACTCCCTGCCCGCGCTATTTAACGGGTGGGGATACACACGTTCTCTGTGTTGTTTGTTTGGGAGTGCAGCATGCCCAGTCAGCTCTCGAGGGAGCTGACTGTGAGCATTGCGAGCGTCTGCCATTAAGGACGCTCCGCTCCCGCCGAGCGCTCTTTGAGGAGAGCGGTTCGGTGCGCGCTCCCAACGGTTCGGGTCCCGCTTCTGTTGAGGCAGAGCGGCGGCGCTTATCGTGGGGATCGCAGATGGATCTCTCAGCGGGGGTTGAGACGGGCGCTGCCTTATCTCTCCCTTCACCTGTGAGATCCAGTGCCTCAGTCCCGAGTTCGGAAGCACGCGCTGCGGTTTCTTCCGCTCGGGTTGAGGCACCAACACTGCAGCTATCCAGTTCTGAGGAGCTGGATGTTGTCAGTGTTGAGGGAGAAGTGGAGGATTCAAACCAGTCATTCCCTGCCGGTGCGCCATTACAGGGCGCTGTGTTTGCTGCTCAAGTTACACCAGAGGCCAGTCTCGAGAGGCTGGTACCCTTAGTAGATTTTCTGGCAGAGTGGAAAAGCCTTCCAAGAATATCTCATTGGGTCCTGCAGACAGTAGAAAAGGGTTATGCTATCCAGTTCAGGTGTCGTCCACCGAAATTCAGAGGGGTTCTGCACACAGTGGTGGGCCCCGAGCAGGCTCTGGTATTGGAACAAGAGGTGAAAACGCTCCTTCAAAAGGAGGCTATAGAACGGGTTCCTCATCCTAGTTTGGTGTCAGGTTATTACAGCCGATATTTCATCGTTCCGAAGAAGGATGGGGGGTTGCGTCCAATTTTAGACCTGCGCCTATTGAATCGCTCGGTAGGGAAGCTAAAATTCAAGATGCTGACTATCAAGCAGATTGTGTCTCAAATCAGATCCGAGGACTGGTTTGTCACGATAGATCTAAAGGACGCGTACTTCCACATTTCCATCCTTCCACAACACAGGAAGTTCCTGAGGTTCGCCTTCGGGGGCGAGGCGTACCAATACAGGGTTCTTCCATTTGGCCTAGCCTTATCTCCCCGCACTTTCACGAAATGCATGGGTGCAGCACTAGTGCCTCTGAGGCTTCAGGGCATTCGTATTCTCAACTATATCGACGATTGGTTGATTTTAGCTCAGACGGAGCAGATGGTGGTTCGGCATCGAGATGTCGTCCTTGCTCATATCAGAAAGTTGGGGTTGAGGCTGAACGCAAAGAAAAGTGTATTATCTCTGAGGCGAGGGGGGCGTGGTTTTGCGAAGTCTGTAGCGGGAGATGAGTCAGCGAGCTGCGCGGTGAGTAAGTGGGTCAAGTGCAGATGACGAACACCTGTGTCTGATTTCAGTAATTGGCGTGGAGACTGCATTTAAGCTGCCGGCTGTGAGAGAGGAGAGAGAGAGACCTGGGACTCGCACGCGACTTCGAGGAAGCACTGGCAGAGCCTGTATACGAGCCGACTGTTTATTCTTTGTTTGCCGTGGAGAACCGTCACTTTTCTGGGTGTCGTTTGGGATTCGGTCTCGATGCGGGCGCGACTCTCTCCGACCCGCATCGCTTCGATTCTCTCAGCCGTGAAACAAGTAAGGCTAGGCCAGCTACTCACTGTGAAGCAGTTTCAGAGACTGTTGGGTCTGATGGCAGCAGCGTCCAACGTTTTACCTTGCGGCCTGTTGTACATGAGACAGTTGCAGTGGTGGCTCAGGACCAAGGGATTCTCCCCGAGGGGAAATCCGCTCCGCTTGATCAAAGTCACTCGGCGCTGCCTTCGTGCTCTGGTCATGTGGAAAGAAACTTGGTTCCTGTCCAAAGGTCCGGTGCTGGGGGCTCCTTGTCATCGCGTAACGCTAACGACGGATGCTTCCCTCACAGGGTGGGGGGCGGTCATGAGTGGTCGTCCAGCCCAAGGTCTGTGGCAGGACCATCATCTTTCTTGGCACATAAACTGCCTAGAGACTCCCTGTCGAGGCAGGGGCTGAGGCCGGGGGAATGGAGACTCCACCCCGAGGTGGTGGAGCTCCTTTGGTTGAGTTTCGGTCGCGCCGAGGTGGACCTATTCGCTTCCAAGGAGACCACGCATTGTCATCTGTGGTTCTCCATCAGTCTTCCAGCCCCTCTGGGGGTGGACGCTATGGTACGGCCGTGGCCGAGGTCACGCCTGTAAGCCTTTCCCCCGATTGCTCTGCTACCAGGAGTTCTGGAGAGGGTTCGCCGGGACGGGGTCAGCCTACTATTAGTAGCCCCGTTCTGGCCGGCCCGAGTATGGTTCACGGACCTGATTTCTCTCCTGGACGGCTCTCCTTTGGAGCTCCCGGTCAGGAGGGATCTACTCTCTCAGGCGGGCGGCATGATATTTCACCCCCGCCCAGAGCTGTGGAAGTTGTGGGCTTGGCCTCTGAGGGGGCCCAGCTCGTAGATTCTGGTCTCTCAACTGAGGTTGTTGAGACCAATCTTCACTCCAGAGCTCCATCCACGAGGAAGCTTTATGCCTTGAAGTGGAAACTTTTCACTTCTTGGTGTGGAGAACACCTGCAGGACCCAGTTAACTGCCCAGTGGGTGCAGTGCTGGATATCCTGCAGGAGCGCTTCTCCACAGGGTTATCCCCCTCCACACTGAAGGTGTATGTGGCGGCACTAGCTGCTTACCACGTCCCTTTTAGTGGAGTTTCTCTTGGGAGACACCCACTTATAACTCGTTTCCTCCGTGGTACTTTGAGGCTGAGGCCAGGGTGGCGACCTGGGATCTAGCCGTTGTATTGGAAGGTCTTTCCCTAGCTCCTTTTGAGCCCATCGAAGAAGTTCCTGAGAAGTTTCTCACTTTTAAAACTATCTTTCTACTTGCTATCTCCTCTTTAAAAAGAATCTGAGATTTACAGGCTCTGTCGGTTTCACCCTCGTGCCTGGAATTTTCGCCTGGCATGGTTAAGGCTTTTCTGCATCCTAGACCAGGGTACGTTCCCAAGGTCCCTACTAATGTTGTTAGACCTACGGTTCTGCAGGCTTTCTGTCCTCCTCCATTTATGTCATCGGACCAGGAGAAACTTAATTTACTCTGCCCTGTTAGGGCGTTAGACGCCTATGTCCACAGAGCTGCCCTGTGGAGAAAATCGGAACAACTATTTGTATGTTTCGGGCCACCCAGGAAAGGGTGTCCTGCGTCTAAACAGAGAATGAGCAAGTGGGTGGTTGAGGCTATCTCACTTGCTTATGAGTCGGCTGGCCAGCCTTCACCTTTGGCTGTTCGAGCCCACTCTACCAGGAGTATGGCTGCTTCTAAAGCTTTATTGTCAGGAGTTTCCCTGAGTGATGTTTGTGATGTGGCTGGATGGTCTTCACCGCATACTTTTATTAGGTTCTATGACCTAGACCTAAGCTCTACTCCTGGGGCACAGGTGCTCTCGTCCTCTGTGCGCTAGTCTCACATGGCGGTCATTTGGTCCTATGGTGACGTGGGTATTTGCGTTCCCACAGCGTTTGACGCAGCTCGAAGTTCCCTTGAAAGGGAATGTCTCGGTTACGTATGTAACCCTAGTTCCCTGATAGGGAACAAGACGCTGCGTCGTTCCGCCATACTCCCGGCACTCCCGTTAGCGCTCCTTCAGGCCTATCAGAAGCTAATGCGCTTGTGTTTTGGGGTGCTTTTATAGTTCCTGGTCGATGACATCACTCGCCTATGACGTTTCATCTCTCTATTGGACTGATTCCATACGTGCTTCATGACGCACAACGCAGGGGCGTTCCCACAGCGTTTGACGCAGCGTCTCGTTCCCTATCAGGGAACTAGGGTTACATACGTAACCGAGACGTTGGTCGGTCGGTCGGCCCAAATCGGGACCAGCGAGATTCGTTGAGATTAATGAATCTATTTATTTATTAATTTATCTGAGGTGCCGGAACGCAGTACCGGGCCGTTCCGGCCCACTTTAACCCCTACACGGCGATTTTGGTAATAGACCAATTTAATATTTCTCTCTTTCTCTTACCCTCTTTCTCTCAGCAATCTTCATAAAATTTATAGCATAAATTAGATGAAAAGTCTTCAAATATGTACTAGAGAATGTATGCAGTTTGAGTTTTCTTTCAAATGCATGGCTTTTGAAGCCACCCACATCAACACAAGGAAATTATTTCATTTGAAAAGCTCTCATTTTAACATAATTGTAATAATGAGGAGGGAGGCAGGGTTATGGTTAGGGTTTATTAAGAAGACCATCAACTTCTTCAGAAATCCAGCTGCATATAATTAAATAGATACAAAGAAAGGTTTTTCAGTCCAACATGCAATGAAAGCACTGTTAAATATGGCCCTGCGCACCACATGCACCTGAGAAAACTCAAGGTGATTTTTCCACATTAGACACTCAATAGAGATGATCAGGCTTAAGATGTATCTAGCATTGCAAGGGTAAGAGAAGGTGAATCTGTCAATGGTACATCGGAAATTGAAATTTGGAATGTCCCCATGGTGACTCAACTATTCTGGCCATGATTCACAATTCACTTCCAAGGTTATTCTCACTGGCTGTCTATAGATAAAGCCAGCTGAGACAATCTATTATTCATGATTCAGTTCAGAGTCTTCACAGAATTCGCCAAAACTTGTAGATGACAGAACAGGTTCTCTTTGCAAGAACTTCTGTTCATGAAAGAAAGTGGCTCTTTAGCTCGACTGCCGTATGAGGTGATGACTGGCCATGCCAGATGTAATCTGAAAAGCCCAAAATGAGCCTGAGATCTTAAAGTCAGAGCACCATTAAAGAGAGAGAGATGAGTGAGGTAGAAACGCTGATCAGAAGATGGACTGATAAAAAAAGAAGCAAGTAGACGGGACTGTGTAAGAAAGACTGACTCAATCAATAAAAGCAGCAGAAACAATTATTGCAAGAGTAAGTGATCAAAGGATTTTAACCTGGTTAAAAATAATAATAAAAAAGCCTGTGCATAAAGGAAAACTTGCAAAAAATTAAAAACAAAGAAAAACTAAGCAAATTTGTGACACTAATAATGTTACTAAAAAATATGTACTTGCTTACACTGAAGCACACCAAGATCCTTGTTGAAACATTCGCCAAAAAAAGGGAATGTACATAAATATTAAAAAATTCATTATTTTCTCTGTCTTTCACATTTTCACGTGAGGTGTGCAGCAAAACATGTCTTATATAGCATGGCATATGTCAACATCATCTCAATTCACTGCAAATTAAAATGGCACATATGAGGAGGGGGGAAGGGGGGAACATACATTTCTAATCGAAACTCATCAAGACAGAATCACTCACTAAATGTTATGGAGAACGGAGAAACACCAGAGGGAATCAGATATCATTTCATCTGGCTGAACAAAGAGAGCTGGAGAATTCACAGAGAATTCTCTGGTAGACTGTTAATTGAGCAGGGCCAGTTTTAACACAGGACCTGCGTTACTTGCAGCACTAATTGGCCTTCCAATGTCCCGAGGAACAGAGGGAATAAGAGAGAGAGAGAGAGAGTGTGTGTGTGTGTGTGTGTGTGTGTGTGTGTGTGTGTGTGTGTGTGTGTGTGTGTGTGTGTGTGTGTGTGTGTGTGTGTGTGTGTGTGTGTGTGTGTGTGTCTTCATAAGTGAGTGTGTGTGTGTGTGTGTGTGTGTGTGTCTTCATAAGTGAGTGTGAGTCGGTGAGAAAGCAACAGAGGGAAAGGTAGACAGAAAGAAAGAAAGAGCAAATGTATTATAATTTCAACCAGGTACTGAAGCAGGCAAACCAACTTCCTTCAAAAGGGAGACATGCTTTCTCAAAAAACTGGTTGAAGGTTCTTCACAAGTTCATAAGATATTGATGTTTGTGCAATATACTTATTTATATGATACAATGCTTAATAGATGGGATTTTAAAATACAATATGTAATGTAATGGTACAGTTACATCAGCAAGATGTCAGACATTCAGTATCATTTTGTAAAATGCAGTCATCACATCATAATCATGATCATTATTGTGTATAATACCGACTACATTGTGTGTGAAAAAAATTTATACTCAAATTAATTGGAATTCATATTCCGCAAAGCATGTAAACATGCTAACCTGATTGTCATAACTCAGTTAAGCCAAATGTTTGCGTTTCTAAAAATCTGAATTACATAGCTGGCTTAATCATTTAGTGTCGTGTAAATGCCTTTTGTAGAAATAAATGCACTGTAACTGAACTTAAATTGACTGCAACTGAACATCTTTGTATAAAGGACATTCTGTGTGGTGTTATATACAGAACATTGTTAAAAGTTGAACTTAAATACATTTTAGTAGCAAGAAGGAGACTGGAATTCTCAGACAGCCGTACAAACCATTAAAAGCAATTATAAAAGAAAATGAAAAGAAACAACCTGGCCTTCATTTTTCAATTAATTTCACTCTTGTATATGTCAAGGATGTGAATGAGAATTCACAGAGTTGATTAAATAACTGCGCAGAATTAAATGCAATATAATAAATGGCATAAGCGAGCACCTCCAGTCTTTCTCAAAGAGAATAGCACACTGAATGTTTTTTATTTATTTTTATATACATATTTTCCAGTTTTGAGGACCTTTTGAGTCAAAAATAAGAAATGTGAATTACTTGAAATTACATAAAGCCCATGTTAGACCAACAAAATGCCCCCAAATGTTGTCTCAACTATTGTGTGAACAAAGAATCTCAAATTTAACAATACTGATCAAATATTAAGGTGTGAGTTCCCAGCATGCACTATAGCATGAACAAAAATTAAGCGGTTACTGTTATCAGATTATGTTTTCGTTGTGAGCTGACTTTATTTTTATTACTGTTGTTATTGTTTTGTTATTATTGTCAGTTATTGTTTGTGTTGTGATGTTCAGAGCTCATCTTTTCATATTTGTTTATTGTCATCAGTGTGTGTGTGTGTGTGTGTGTGTGTGTGTGTGTGTGTGTGTGTGTGTGTGTGTGTGTGTGTGTGTGTGTGTGTGTGTGTGTGTGTGTGTGTGTGTGTGTGTGTGTGTGTGTGTGTGTGTCCACAAAGATGGCAATATCTGGAATCCTTGGCCTTGTGGGGAATTTTTTTTGGTCCCCATGAGGAAAACAGCCTGATGTGATGTTTTTTGAAAATGTAAAACCGCAGAAAGTTTTCTGTGATGGGTAGGGTTAGGGGATAAAATATACTGTTTGTACAGTATACAAATCATTATGTCTAAGTCCCCATAAAAACATGAAAAAAAAAACAATATATGGATTTGATTTGCATGTAAACATGGTCATTTTTTTCCATCATGCATTTTGTTATTTAAGCAAAACTGTCTAAAAATAAAACCAGTCGTTTTAATAGTACACCATGATACTGAGTGTGCCTCTGATAAAGATATAAAGATACTGCGAGACATCCAGATTCATGTCACTTAGAGTGGGTTTCGTTAAGCTGAAAGAGACCGCCATTTCTACAGAAATGTAAGAATCCGTCACATGACTGGACTTAAGCCTTTTCCTATAATACTTTAGAGGGAGGAAAAACATCATCAACCAACTGTTCCATAAAACACAGACCATTTAATACAGAGATCTGACCGCTTTTGTACTGCTGAGAATAAGTGTATTTGTGTGTACATATGGTGGTGTGTAGATGTTTAGTAGACATGTGTGCGTGTAGAACAGCTCCTTGGTTAGATCTGAGATAATCCTCCTTAAAATACCTTTTCCTGCTGAATGCTTGTCAAAGCTCAGCTTGTCAAAGAAACCGGTCTGCACATCAGTGCACACAGCTGGGTACCACTTTAGCTGGGATTCTCTCCCAAGCTGCAATGACAAAGGAATATACACTATATTGCCAAAAGTATGGGACACCCCTCCAAATCATTGAATCCAGCCGTTCCAATCACTTCCATGGCCAGAGTTGTATAAAAGCAAGCACCTAGGCATGCAGACTGCTTCTACAAACATTTGTGAAAGAATGGGTCGCACTCAGGAGCTCAGTGAAGTCAAGCGTGATACCGTGATAGGTTGCCACCTGTGCAATAAGTCCATTTGTGAAATTTCCTCAGTACTAAATATTCCACGGTCAACTGTTAGTGGTATTATAACAAAGTGGAAGCAATTGGGAACAACAGCAACTCAACCATGAAATGGTAGGCCACGTAAAAATCACAGAGCGGGGGCAGCGCATCCTGAGGCGCACAGTACGCAGAAGTCACCAACTTTCTGCAAAGTCAATAGCTTTAGACCTCCAAACTTCGTGTGGACTTCAGATTAGCTCAAGAACAGTGCGAGTTTCCATGGCCGAGCAGCTGAATCCAAGCCTTATCACCAAGTGCAATGCAAAGTGTCGGATGCGGTGGTGTAAAGCACACCACCACTGGACTCTAGAGCAGAAGAGATGTGTTCCCTGGAGTGACGAAACACGCTTCTCTATCTGGTAATCCGATGGACGAGTCTGGGTTTGGCGGTTGCCAGGAGAATAATGACTGCATTAAGCCAAGTGTAAAGTTTGGTGGAAGGGGGATTATGGTGTGGGGTTGTTTTTCAGGTGTTGGGCTTGGCCCCTTAGTTCCAGTGAGATGAACTCATTTGGACAACATTTTGGACAATTTCATGCTCCCAACTTGTGGGAACAGTTTGGGGATGTCCCATTCTTGTTCCAACATGACTGCGCACCAGTGCACAAAGCAAGGTCCGTAAAGACATGGTTGAGCGAGTTTGGTGTGGAGGAACTCGACTGGCCTGTATAGAGTCCTGACCTCAACCCGATAGAACACCTTTGAGATGAATTAGAGCGAGACTGCGAGCTAGGCCTTCTCGTCCAACGTCACGAGACCTCACAAATATGCTTCTAGAAGAATGGTCAGAAATTCCCATAAACACACTTCTAAACCTTGTGGAAAGACTTCCCAGCAGAGTTGAAGCTGTTATTGCTGCAAAGGGTGGGCCAACTCCATATTAAACTCTATGGATTAAGAATGGAATGTCATTCAAGTTCATGTGCATGTAAAGGCAGGCGTCCCAAAACTTTTGGCAATATGTTCAGTCACATTTTTCTCAATAATGCGGGAAAACCTTGGGATAAACAAAGACACTAAAATTAGCGTAGATGCCATTTTTCTTATGATGTAACGAGTTCATCAGGATTTAAGGGAAGTGTTCCCAGTTCCGGCTGACCTAATCTATGCAGCCTAACATTGATTTATAGAAGTCTATAATGTATTGTGTATGCTAGGTCAAAAAGATGTGTTTTTAATTTAGCTTTGAACTGACAGAGTGTGTCTGCTTCCCGGACAATGGTAGGATGATTGTTCCAAAGTTTTGGTGCTAAATAGGAAAAGGATCTACCGCCAGCAGTTGATTTTGAGATTCTAGGTATTATTAACTGGCCCGAATTTTGAGATCGCAATAGACGTGAAGGACTATAATGCGTTAAGAGCTCGCTCAAGTACTGTGGAGCTAAACCATTTAGTGCTCTTTAAGTAATCAACAATATTTTAAAATTTCTACGATGTTTAATAGGCAGACAATGCAGTGTTGACAGAACCGGGCTAATATGGTCATATTTCCTGGTTCTAGTAAGAACTCTCGCTGCTGCGTTTTGGACCAGCTGTAGTTTGTTTATTAAGCATGCAGGGCAACCACCCAGTAGAGCATTACAATAATCTAGCCTTGATGTCATGAAGGCATGAACTAATTGTTCCGCATTTGTTAATGAGAGCATATGTCGTAATTTAGATATATTTTTAAGATGGAAAAATGCGGTTTTACAGATACTAGACATGTGACTTTCAAATGAAAGATTGCTATCAAATTAGCGAAGAGTGTTTGCAATTGCTTGCAGACATTTATTGAAAATATACTTTAACACAACACAACATTCCATGTACTAAATGTCAGAAAATGTAATTGTAATATTTTCAAATAATTAATTTACAACAAAAGTAAATGTAGTAAGTAAAAGTAGCTTATTATTTTCATCTGTAAATTAAATCTAAGGGGTTCTTATTCTACTATTATGATAGGCAACAATCTTAATCTGACAAGTCTGAATAAAATGGTTACAGTTATCTTGTCCTGGCTTTTCATGCAAAAGGTGTTGTAAAAAGATATAAGGCTGGGCTCGGTTTTGGATGATGCATCAGTAGTTTGCAAATAGCATTAGAGAAAATTATCTTCTAAATGACTTCATACATTCAAAATATTAACATCATGTTGATCATAAACTCTTCTCTGTTCAGTTATAAAATGCTCTCACTGTCAATCAGTTGTAAACTTCTCACTCTGCTACCAACAGCCAGTCAGACAGGGGCATCGGTTCACACGACTGGCTCTCTTAGCTTTGCTTTGGTCTTTGCTTGGCTCTTTATCCACGGTTTACCTTCTTCTGTCTCCGTGGCTTATCTTCACAGGAGTGTGGAAGAGGCTGTGAGCCACCACAACTCCTCCCAGAACATGCACAAAGACATTCATTATGATGGCTTTACCCGTCACTCCAGTTAAATCTTCTAAAGCTGTAGCATCCCAAAGCACACACAAAAAAAAGCCAGTTAGCTCCAGGAATCTCAAGGGGTATTTAACGAAGCATGAATTTATTTTAAACTCCTGTGCTTTTTGTTAAGATAAATAAGCAATGAAATTCCTGAGACTCAAGGTATAATTCCCACAAATGTTTGAATAATAAAGGTATGTTTTGTCTCTTTGAGCATAATGAGTAATAGGAACTGCTCTGAAAAACTGAAATCTTCCAAGTAGAATTTCTCCTCCACATCGTGGGGGAAATGGCTCACAGCCAGTGAAAGATACAGGCCAGTCTGCCATGGATGGTTAGTGTTTCAGCTAGACAAATGTCTCAATCTATTCTATGTATTCCCCTCAATTCTCTCAGCTTCACTTGTAGAGGATTTTTATACTCCCATAGCTGGATAGTTTTTGCCCAACAGGACAAATCTATATTTTTGCTTTCTTGATAAGTAGAATTTACCTGTATTTAACATAGTGTTTATTTTGTCATTTGGTCAGTATAATAGATTTTCTGCCAATAACCCTAGCAAGTAATAGCAAGCAATTGTTACCGGAACTATTTCTTATTTTACCCTCAAAATTACTTTTGCTGGTGTAACCTACTGTATTCAGGTTGTTTTAGTGCTATTAAATCATATTTTTTGCATTTGAATAAAACTAGTTCATTTACTGCATGTTACCTCATGAATTACACTTTATGGTCTTTACACTGAAAAAAGTTTTTCAGTGGAGTGTAAAACATTTTAGTACTTTTAATGGAAAAATTACTGATTAACTGTTACGGTTTAAAATGATTTGTTCTTTAAAAGACTATAGATTATATTCAATCTTACAGCAAAATATTGTTGCAAATTTTCTCATTTTAAATCTGGATTGTGTGTGTGTGTGTGTGTGTGTGTGTGTGTGTGTGTGTGTGTGTGTGTGTGTGTGTGTGTGTGTGTGTGTGTGTGTGTGTGTGTGTGTGTGTGTGTGTGTGTATGTGTGTGTGTGTGGCCTGGTGAACCCTACGTTATGGGGACAAAATGTCCCCACAAGGATGGCAATATCCGAAATCCTTGTTCGTGTGTCGACATTTTTTGGTCCCCATGAGCAAATCAGCTTATAAATCATACTAAGTGATGTTGTTTGAAAATGTAAAAATGCAGAATGTTTCCTGTGATGGGTAGGTTTAGGGACAGGGTTAGTGTAAGGGTATAGAATATACAGTTTGTACAGTATAAAAACCATTACACCTATGGAGAGTCCTCATTACACCTATGGAGAGTCCTGTGTGTGTGTGTGTGTGTGTGTGTGTGTGTGTGTGTGTGTGTGTGTGTGTGTGTGTGTGTGTGTGTGTGTGTGTGTGTGTGTGTGTGTGTGTGTTCTGTCTTTATGTTAGTATTACAGTTGCTGGAAAGACAAATTTTGATGAACTTTAAGTCATAATGTGGCCATCGGTTACACCACCTGCATTATTATCACTGCATTTATGTCAAATAGACTTTAATAGCTCACATTGGTTGGTAAATTGACTAAATACTGTATAATTTAATGGCATAAACAGATTGTAACTGCAAAACAGTCATCATAATATCATCTACTGCTTATAACATTCACTATTTTATGACAACCACAATTTTTTACTGTGAGTTTAACAAAGTCTTTTCACAGTGGAAACTCAGACCAGATCATTCCAAAGACTTATTCCTTTCATCTCCTATATAGCGGTTCTATGCTGGATACTGTCATCCTGTAATTGCTTGACTTAACGTTCAGGAAATACAGTATCTGCACAACGTTCAGGCTACTTGATATCTTTAGTTCAGCGGGTTCAGCGTCTCAGAGGGGCGAACGCTGGTAACACTGACCTAGAAACATGTGCTTGTGAGTCGGTCTCACATGAGGGCTGAAACCGTATCCGTTTGTGGCTCGTAGGATAGATGGGGAATGCAGACTAAAAGAACGATCACCAAAGATTCGCATTAGAAAAACTTCTCATTTCGAAACCAATTTGAGTCCCACTAGTCACAAATTGTAAGGACGTGATTAAATTCGTTTTGCTGGCCCTGAGCTCGCCCTCTTTGCTCACATCACACTCTCAAAGAGAGAGAGAGAGAGAGAGAGAGAGAGAGAGAGAGAGAGAGAGAGAGAGAGAGAGAGAGAGACGGGCCCGCGGGAGCTGTCCCAGGCAACATGGTGCTGAAACCGCAGCGAGAGCGAGCATCCTCCGGCTTTACTGATAATCATCATAAACAACTCGTGTTAGAACTGCACAACGCCTTTCGTCGCATGAAACGCAACGCTTTGGATTACAACGCAGGAGCCACGTCAGTATTTTAAATAAAATTAATTACGACGGAGTGTGGATGGCAAAAACATTTCCTCATCGTCGACCGCGAATCTGTTTCTTTTCAGGACTGATTTTCGAGACATGTTTGACATTATATGGGACAGTGATCGAAACTGCCTTGGGATTTCTGCAACAAGGGCTGGGTGTTTAAGGAGATAGGCTGCCTGTAGGCTACTAATGTTGGCACCTTAACCTTTATAGAAGGGGACTTGTGCAGGATGCATTTGCAAACGCTCGGACCTGAAACATGAGATGAACGCAAAGGACAATTGCTGGCTAATTGTCAAGATTGTGGCTGGATTTCGTTTTACGCAAGACACTTTGCGTTCACATTAACTCAAAATTACACGGTAGTCCGCTATCGCAATGCTTTTGAAGATTGCTAATGATCGTGGATAATGTGAACTGTAGAACAGAAATTGATATTTCATGGCTGGTCCACTGAGCGTGTGTGTGTATCGTAGACTTCTAGTTGTTTAATTAGGAAAAACCAAGGCTGCCATTTGTTTGGCTCTGCTGGCGAATATCCTGTATTTCTGTTTTCCTCCTTTGATGAATAGATGCCTCTACCTCAGGAGCTCTTTGTCAGAGGCTGTTCGCGGGAAACCCCGACATTTTTCCATTCAAATCGGTGTACTTGTCCGCAGTTTCACGTGAAAATGTTCGTGTCTCTGTGGATATAAGACCATTTGTTGTAGGTAACAGCTCTAAAATCCCAGTAAACTGTTTTGTCAGGTAACCTAAAATATGCTTCACGTGGTAACAACATCTTAATGAACTGGTTTTATCCAAGTAAAAAATATTATTTAATATGACTGAAGACGTTTATTAAGGTAACAACTGCACGTTTCCACTTTTGACAGCTACTATAACATGTGCGTACAATCGTCAGCTTCTCAGTGGAACACCAGCGCGAGGAATCGCATCTGATGTAGCTCTCAGAAGAACTGTTGAAAATAAACACGTTTTCCATGTTCAAACGGTCACTTGGGGTGAGGGCGAGTAGAAAGCGGCGTTGCTCACGAGATTGAACCTGCTGCACAGGTGTTTCTTCCTCGTTAGAAACCAAACAGTAAGTTCTGTTATGTGACCTGCTGGAGACCAGTAACAGATAGCCTTAGTTTTATAAGCCGTTTAAAAACATAGACCGCCTTTCCATTATTCATAAGACGGGCACATGTTGTTGGCTATCGGTGTCATTGTATGGTGTTGGGGATTGTTGAGTCGCAGACCGATGCTGCGCCACCAGGGCAAGCAGAAAGGCCGCTGTTGCGTCTTGTTCAGTGACCTGAAGGTTTTCCTACTCAGGCCACCGGCATCGCCACCTGCCTTCACACCCATGAACGAACTAAACGCGGAGGGCAATGCGACGAGCAGCGCCACGGAGAGCCACTCTTTAGCCAACGGACATTATCATCCGGTGACAGGTGAGGCTTTGGACACACTAGGGCCCGAAGATTGGACCCATAGCGCAGTGGATCCGCCGAGAACGCTGGACTGTTGCAGCTCATCTGAGGATTGCTCTAAGGAGAAGCTGGACGAGAGATTATCCCTGAACAGCTGCACGGACAGTGGAGTCAGGACTCCGTTGTGTCGGATCTGTTTTCAGGGCCCAGAGCAGGTAGGGAGTTCACTTCATGCACTCTGTTACTAAGGCTGAATGGATGTAGACTATTTATTACACAGATTTGCTCAATACGTAGGATACTACACTGGGGGGAAGCAGTGAAAACATGCTGTAAGTTAATTGCACTTTTTAGATCACTTTGAATGTAATTAATGGTGAAGAACTCTGAAAACTGAAGTAGAATTACAGCAATTATTGTGTCACATTAAATGGATGAAAACAAAGATTTTGTTATAATATAGATTAATCTTAAGAACATTTTCACAAACAATTTCACTGCATGAATATCTACAGTGGGCTCAAAAAATATTTGGATACAATGAAATATAAGTCACACATAAAAAATATATGAATGCGAATACATTAAGTAACGTTACATAAAATAGCAAACCAGTAGCATTTATTTTAAACCGATAAGCACATTTTAAAGCAAAACATCTCATTAAAGATGTTTAAAATGATAAAACAGTTCAAAACTAATGCAAATGCATTTGGATATTTTCTTGGTGGATACTTGGTGGATATAGTTGAAAATGTTCATAGTTAAATGAATGTTTACCCAAAATTGAAAATTCTGTCCTTGATGATGTTTCAAGCCTGAACGACTTACTTTATTCTGCAGAACACAAAAGAAGATATTTCTTGTTGTTCTGTTCTGGCTTAAACAACAAACTTACTTTCTTCTGCAGAAAACAAAAAAAGATATGTCTTGTTGTTATGTTCTTGTCCAAACAATGAAAGTCAGGGTCCACAACAACATTTGACCCTGTTGACTTTCATTGAAATAAAATAAAACATAACAAAAATGTAAACACACACAGATTTTCAAAATATTTTTTTTAATAGCCTATATATCTTTTTTTTCTCCAGGGAAGAAAGAACTGCATTATTAATGCATTGCATTATTTGTATTAAATCTGAGGAAAGGGTCAAGCATGATTTTTTTCCCCATTACAGTTGATATGTTGTTATATAAATGTGTCTGAATACTGTATGTGAGATTCCACGTCATTGCTGCTGTTCTTGAAGTGATTTGTCCCCATACATTTGACTGTTACTCTGCTTCAGTGGTTTTATGACAGTGGCATTTATCCACATGCAGCTATGGTGATTGTTTTTCTAACGGAATGCACCACATGACTGAAAGGTCAAGGGTTTGGACACAAAACATTGCTCAAAGATTTAGGGGCAATAAGCAGAACATTCTGTGACATAGTTACGTACTTAGTAGTTAACAAAGTTACCCCCCCCCCCCCCCCCTCTATCATTCTCTCTTTCAGTGGTTTCCTGTCTTTTTTCACTTTCCCCACATCTCTTTCTCTTTCCTCTTTCCATTAATGTGGGCTGTGGCAGTTGTGTGGCTGCGGGCTGATGGATGGGCCTGTGAGTGTAATGAGAGCTGTGTAGAGCAGATGGGACTGAGGAGATTCTCTCCGCTCTGACTGAGCTGTGTATATGTCTCCAGTCCAGACACACATTCCCCTCTTTCTTGCTCTCCTCTCCATTGTATGCTTTAACTTTCTCCAGCTGTCTCTCACTTTTTCTATCTATCCCATTTACTTTCAGAACCCCAATAATGTCTCCTGTTCCTCTAATCCATCAGGGTGGCAAGAAGGGTCCTTCTCTTGTGTACACAGAACACACAAGAACAATTGCATGCTTTAGATAAGAAATAAAATTTCTCACCTGCACTCTCACCCACAAACCCACTGAGAAAAAAATGCCCTGCACACCTTAAGGTCTTGTTTTAATCAGTGTGGAAAAAAGAAATGGAGAGGGAGAAAATCACCACTGATCCTGGAGTAGCATAACACTTTTTCACACCCTGTTGTGAGGAACCAAATATGTGGACACCACTTCACCTTTATCAGAGAGAATCATTGGGCATTATTGGAGAATGTTATTGGATACATGACACAGAAAGATTATAAATCATTAATTTACTTGTATGAATTGTGTGTGTGTGTGTGTGTGTGTGTGTGTGTGTGTGTGTGTGTGTGTGTGTGTGTGTGTGTGTGTTTTGGCTTTATACTTAGTTTAATGTAATAGGATATCGAAATTCCAACAAAAAAAATTTGTCTGTCCACACTTGACACAAAACTCCTGTGACATATGGTGAATTCAAGTCTTCCTGGGAAGTTTGTAATTATGACGTCATGTGCATTTAAATACTTTTGGTCAGAGTAAGATGGAGATGTTACCATTCATGTCTACAAAAAACTATAGCAAGAATTTGTAACTTCTAGAAAATGATTAAAGCATGCACATTTGTGCTTTTGCTTTTTTATGTTTTTTTTTCAATTAATGAGGGTTCTGTAAATTGAATCGATATTAAATCGTAATTGTACGAAACTACTCGTATTTTGTACGCAACTCATTTACAGTCAATACAGACGATGCATCCATTGTGTCCACCATGTTTTCTCAGTGGCACAGAAACACAGGGCTCAGCAAATATTAGTTTCCACACTCGACTTTGTGGTGGTGTTCATGTGCGTTCCTCTTATACATCACTTGTAAGCACCAGTAGTAACTTTGAGAACACATCTGATGTTTAATATGTAGTTATTAAACATTTCATTGTGAGCAAAAGTGTGATGCTTCAGAAATAGAAATCGAGAAATTGACCAAAAAAAAAAATAGTGACTGCAACATTGCCTGAACATCTCCTTTGTGTTTGGCCAAACAGGTAATCCCACCTAAGATTAACATTGACCAAAATTATACAAGTATTTATTATGCTGTTTACTAAATCGAAGAGAACAATAATACATGTGGTGTGGAGGTGGTGGTTAGGTGAGAAAGAACTTTTCTTCATGTCCTCCATAATCAATCTCTTCTAAAATTTGTTTTCAAATTCTTTCCTACTTTTCCATTTGCTCTTTCTCTCTATCTTTCAAAATCTCTTTTCAAAAGCTGGTGCTGTAGAATGCTGATGATGCAAAATCCTTATGTGACCTGCATTAACATGAGATTTTTTTTCTTACAAAAATGCCTTCATCTGTACTATAGCAAACAAGTTTTGTATTTTCATAGAGAGAGGATGCTGATGTAAATGTGCAGACGCATGATGACAGTTTGAGCTTGCATGAGAAATATTTAGTTTTGCAAGTGTAGGCCTACTCCGTTACAACTGTATTCATTTACCCTACATAATAATGGCAATAATCATGACTGCGAGACATGCCCTTTGAGCAGCTCTGGTGCCTGATTATTAGTGGATTAATCTTGATCATGTTTCTTTTTTGTAGAGTCAGCACACCTTTAAGTAATATTACACCAGCAACAGTGTTGTTGATCGTGTGGATTGCTTTTTATAGGAATCGGCTGTACCGTATATAATATCAACTGTGCAGTAACAACATAAACATGTTCAATAAACAAGAAGTTAGTTATTGAGTGACTTATCATTTACACAGAATATTGCTGGTTACCGTGTCTATTTATATGGAGTCACACACACATGTGGGGGGAAAAACAAGATAATGTGGCCACAAATTTAGCAAAATTATTAAAACAATATCTTTTTTTTCACGTCATGCGAGGACTTTGTATATGCTCTGCCAGTGACAATTCCAAAGCCACAGCAGAATTAGCATACAACAGTGTTTTTGAATGATTGAGTGAATGATTCAATGACTCACTCTTAAAAACAGCCACTTAAAGCTACAATATGTTTTTTTTTCTCCGCTAGGGGTTGCTAACTTCTTACAATAGGCATAGGCGTAGGTTGATGACGCAGTGATAAGCGGCATGATGGGACTTGCTGTCATGCCGATGGATCTAATAATGTTTATGGATGAGTGAAAACATTCATGTTTTTTAACATGACTGTGGTTTAAAGCAGGTCACGATAGCTAATAAGAGACAGATATCAGCGCCACACGAGTCCGGCGGATATAAAGAAATTAAGGACATTTAATTCTACCGAACGCAAGTGCTGAATTACCACTCACACAGGTCAGTTTATTTGACGAACTAAACTTGTGAGGTAACGCAGCGCTGTTTCATTTAGTCTAACGTAACACTATCATACTAAACAGCATTTGAGTGTGTTGAAAGTTACAATGTTATTCTGTGTGTTAGTTTGTTTGCTATATGAGACTTAGCAGTAAGCTAGATCAACATTAGAATAATATATTGATCATATTCTAACATTACATCATTTTGAGCTTTATAACATTGATTTGTTTTATGTACATTTGCTCACCTTTCTAATAAAGTACATGCAAGAGCAGTGTCGCTGTCAAGTCGTGACACATGAAGCTCCGTCAAGTCGAAGTTAGTCGTGGACGTGGAGCTCTCGGCATCTCGAAAACGCCACGCTGATATTGATCTTTGTTTTAGTTCTCCTTTTGTCCCAAAGTCTGCTTGCCATGGTCCATAATGTTTGAACGAAAAAAACACATCGTGCTGCTAAACGTTATGCCCTACGCAGTTGTCCACGTCTGTCGCCATGGTTACTATGGCAGTACAAGTGGAAACCAGGAATAACGCGGATATTACGGCATGGACAGGCAACAAGTGAACAGGGACGGGCACTATTTAAAATTGTGAATTTCTCTGAATTTACACATTCTTGGAAACGTCAAGGATAATGGAAGTACACAATTGAAAGAAATATTGTGATAAATATATGAAACACTGTGTTAGTGGTTTATGGATATTTTGATAAAAAATTCTTGCATATTGTGCCTTTAATTCATTCCTGAATGAATCTATGTTTTTGAACGAATCTGTTGAGTCACTTTTCAAGTCCCAGTGCCGTTGAACTGTTTACCAAAATGATAAGGATTTGTGCTAATATTGTCCAAAACCTTAATTTTGCCTTGGTTGTTTTCAAACCTTCGGAGGACGCTGTAATACAGAAGGCAAGTTTGTATAATATGCATGCGATAGCTAATAGAGTTGGGGGTGTTTTGTGTTTTATACCAATTTTACCATCTACCAACGCTGTGTCCTTCTCTAGCAGAGTGTGTGTTTAATAGAGAATGATCTTGGCTAAAAAGAATCACTTAAAATTTGCATTGCACTAAGCTTTTAGAAAGCACATTAAACATAGTCCAGTGCTAAAGGAAGAAAAAAAGCATTTCCCTCTCTCTCACTGTCTCTAACACTCTCTCACCACCCTTCAAGTATGCTAATAACATGAAATATGATTTATTTTATCTCTGCTCAGGGCTGTTTACAAGGATTCTCTCTTTCATTTCTCTTCTCACACTAGCCTTGCTGGTTCTTTTACTGTTTCTCTCCTTATTTTCGGTCCCTTCGTGCCCCTTTAACTCACAAACTCGTGTATAGGTTGGTAGTGTCTCTCTCTCATTATAAAACATGGTTCTTACTCGTTCTTGGTTCCTACAGAGGGCTCGTTCCTTTCTGCTCCCATGAATGGGCTGCTATGTAATGCTGACCTAACATCCAGCACAATAAATTGAGGCTGCGCTCACCGCCGAGGGCTGTTAGGGGTTATGTATAAAGGATCAGTCATTCAGATTGTATTGATAGTTCTGCTTTAATACCACAATTAGATAAAGTGGCCTCTTCTCCCAATCTGACGAGCCGCTCTCTGATCTCCCATCACACATCTCTGCTGCACAACGTATCATTACAACCCCAAACCATCAGTGATTATGGATGATTAATGTAGAGCAAATCATTTGAATCTGAATGTACATTCATTTCCAAAATCTCCCCGTCCTCAGATTAGACTCATAACAACGCATGTCAAATGAAATCAGAGGGACTTGATTTCATTTGCTCGGGAATTATCTGCATTCAGTTTTAAATGTTCTTCAGTATGGATATTTGATCAAAGACAAATCAGTCGGGTGAATCTGAATAGCAATGTCCGCATTTGATACAGGTTTCATAACTGTGGAACTAAACTGCATCAAAGACACAGATTTTCCAAAAGTTAATGTAATCTGTTTAGAGTAGAGACTAGAGCTGAGATTAAGGCCTATCACGGTAATCCTGTTAATTGATGTTTGTTCATGACGGATGAAATGACACACATTCATACTGTGTTTGTCAACCTGGAAACTCTAATCCTCTCAAAGAGAGAGGAAGTGATGGAGAAAGCAATACACGTTAAGACGTCTTCATGTTAAATACACTACTGTTTAAAAGTTCAAAAACTATATTCCGAATAAATGTTGTTCTTTTTGACCTGCTGTACATCAAATAATCCTAAACAAAATGCATTACTGTTTCCACAAAATATGAACAACTGTTTTCCACACTGATAATAATAAGAAATGTTTCATGAGCACCAAATCAGCATATTAGAATGATCTCTGAAGTGACACTGAAGACTGGAGTAATGGCTGCTGAAATTGCCATTACATGAATATTATATCATAAAATATATTTAAAAAAGAAAATAGCTTTATTGTAATTATATTTCACAATGTTACTGTTTTTTATATTGTATTTTTGATCAAATAATTACAGCCTTCTTGTGCAGAAAATTAAAAAAAATCTTACCGAAGCCAAACCCCAAACTTTTGAAACAGTATGTAAGTCTGGCTGCCATTTTATCATAGAGAAGTTTTGGGCATGAGGATTTTGTTTTTTATATTAAATGAGTATTACAGGTCCAGCTCAGTTAACTAAACCAAATTAATTTGGACTCTCATTTTATTTACAAAAAGTGAGTGAATGGGGCCACCTAAAAACACTGAAACAATCTAAAAAACAACAAGAACAACTTAAATACAGAAGTTTTATTTTAAAAGATTTTTTTATAAGATGCATAAAGCCAAAAAACAGCGTTTTCTACGTGCTTTCTTCCGTACCCGATAATCCAACGCATTAACCCCATAAATGCTGAAGCAAAGGAAAAAATAGCAAATCACTATCACAACTACTAAGTTTGACTGTCTGCATTGCTACAGTGTAAATACTCAGTATATCAAACGATATTTATTAAAGCAATAGTGACACATGGAAAAAAACTCACACTAGTGTGTTGTGACATTACTGTCGGATCCAATGTAGTTGGCACTGCATCATCTTTTATTTTCAGTCTCTCTGAAAGCCTACATGGAATTGTGTCTTGTTTAAAAATTAATCCGAAGTAAAAATTAAGCGAACAAACGAACAGTGTGTTACTGATACTGATCTGACTGGAACTTATATATATATATATATATATATATATATATATATATATATATATAGAGAGAGAGAGAGAGAGAGAGAGAGAGAGAGAGAGAGAGAGAGAGAGAGAGAGAGAGAGAGAGAGAGAGAGAGAGAGAGAGAGAGAGATTTTTTTTTTGAGTAAAGAAAACACTTATGAAACACTATATAGTCTACTATGCAAACAACTAAATCTTTATTTACCATTGCATTGCAAACAAGCAGAGATGATCCAAACTGTGTGCGGCACTTGATTCACGATAGAGACGGGTGGAGTTATGAGGTTTTACTGACATTTTGAGGATCCAATGAAGTTATATGGTTCAGTCACAAGCTCTTTTTAATAATTTTCACTGGTTAAATATTTGCAAAATCCACAGACAAAATTAAAGGGTGACCAATAGTGATGATTTATGAATAAAAATAAAAATGACAAAATATGGAGGTATGAGGTTTCCGCCTAGCTCTCTTAAAGTAGGCTATATTTTAAAATATATTGATAAAATATACATGATAAAAATGTTAAGTTATTCATTTTAGAAAATAACTAATGTATAATAATAATATAGGCCTAACCCAATGCACTTAATAGCACATTTTGTGATTAGTACATTTAATACCCACACACCCAGATACCCACACACAAGTTCGGCAACAACATCAGTAGGGTTACAGACATTAGTATGTAGTCTGATGACCATTGTACCCTTGATAAATGTACTTTGGATACATATGCCAGATCCCTAATCTTTACATTCCTATGTCATATGTGAACCCATATGTTCTTCAGAAACAACTCTTTTTCGTGAAGGTAGACAGCTGTACTGTGCGTGTGAGATATCACCATTGAATCATTACAGGCATGTATCATTAATTTGAGGGAGTATAAGCAGCTTCAAAACACTCAAGGATATAAATGACAGTAGCAGAAATAGCTGAGAGCTGAGGCTGTCACATGTAGAAACACATTGCAGCTGGGGTTTAAATGGTCACACATTGCCAGTGTGTCAGAGATGACAGAGAGGTGAGAGGTGTAACCTTGACAAAGAGAGGATGTGGAAACATTCTTCCTGCTTCTTATTGCAGAGGGTAAGTATTTTGAATGTTATTCTTGAATCTTGATGTTGATCTTGAGTAGTGATAAACATATGTGTCCCTGGATCACAAAACCAGTCACATGTAGCACGGGTATATTTGTGGCAAATAGCCAACATTGTACGGGTCAAAATTATCTATTTTTCTTTTATGATTTTAAGTAAAGATCGGGTTCCATGAAGATATTTTGTAAATGTCCTACCTTAAATATAAAAAAATTTATTTCCCTTTCGTTCAGGAACTCCTACGTCTCATCGGAGGAGTTTCCAACGAATTGGGATCACGCTAGGGAGACCAATCGACTTCGAGTGAACTAAAACGAGCCAATAAACATTGGCATGCAAGATTTGCATTCCGCGACCCGCCTACCAGTGCGGGTATAAAAGCGGAAGCAAGCGCATACACAAACGCTTTTAGCTTCAGAGCCGACCGATTGTGTCCTCTCTGAGTGAGTGAGCTTTAAGATTGTATTTTTCTTATGAGCTACGAGTCTGCTGTTTCGGGAGGGGATCTCTCTGTGTTGGTGAGATGGCGTTTCAGCGACCGCGCGGTTTCCTGTCTACCGGCTGCGTCTATATGCTGTTAATTCAAAAGCTGTTTTCACAGCTGGTAAACGGTTGAGTGCGCACAGCGGGCTTGCAGTTTCCCCGCTGTGTTGCCGCGTTGGGTCCCTGTGTGCTTCAGCACGATAGAGTACTTTCTTCCTGAAAGAGCAACATGAGTGAAGATCGCGTCCTTTTCAGGATGACGTTTCACTCGTGTCTTTCTGGATGCGATCGTTTCCTGTCCTTATTTGACGGCCATGTTCATCGTTTCACATGCCTAATCGGTGTGTGAGACTACGTTCGTGGGTTGTTCATCTCCCCTTTCTCGTAAAGGCTTGAGCCGCTCAGCGTGCCGTGTGCCGTCGAGCGCCGGCTGACAGCGCGGGTTGTCACGGCAACCCAGCGCGCGTCATTCGGCGCTCAAGATGCGCGGTCAAGATCAAGACTCGTGTGCCTCTGTGAGGTGAGTCCCTTTGCTTATTTCCCGATCTAGTTTCTCTTCTGGTGCACCAGAGGAGGGCTACTTTGGCAACTAACATTGGTGATCTGAGGGTTTCAGTGAGCACGAACCACTCACTCCTCTAGCTCATCGCAAACATGCTGAGACTGTGTTCGTGGGTGGTTTATGCTTTCTTGTGAGAGCATGACCACGTCAGCACGTTGTTCGCCTGCCTGTAGGCTTGAGCGCCCAGCGTGCTGTGTGTCATCAAAGCGATGGCCACGTTCACTATCTTGCATGCCTGGTTGACGGCCACGATCACGGTTTCACATGCCTAATCAGTGTGTTGAGACTGCGTTCGTGGGTGGTTCATGTTCTCTCAGGAGTGCATGACCACGTCGGCACGTTGTTCGTCTCCCCTTTCTCGTAAAGGCTTGAGCCGCTCAGCGTGCCGTGTGCCGTCTAGGCTTTCAGATAGGTCTCTGGTCCTTCTCATGAGGGACCAGGCATTTCATTCGGGGCCCCAGGGAGGACAGATGTCGATCGCTACATCGGAGAGAGGGCTGTTATACTCTGAAAATGATGCTGAGTTCCTATTATAATGGTGTGTTCTCATGCTGAAGATTCAGACTTAACAACCACACTTTCCTGGGCTGTTCTAAAGTGCCTGGATGTGTGTGAAGAATTTTGGCAGTATGGAAGCATTTTGGTGCCAATATGGCAAGCCAAACATGCCTAAATCTGCAAAAGTTTTTCCTCTCTCACTACCACTGCACGTGCGTAGTTCTAACTCGGGGTTGAGCTGTGCTTAGTGACTGACCGTGATAAGTCACAGCGCTGGCCCTCGGTTAGACGATGTCCACACTGGTGGTCCAGAAGCACCTCAAAACCAGCCCGCTCGGAGTTTGTTTTCCCCCAACAAAGGAAAGGGAAACAACCCTGAGAGGAGCTACCCAGAGTATGTGACGTTCTGCTCTTGGGAGTGCGTGTCATCACCACTCCTTCCCCCGGGGAGGGCCGGGTGGATAATTCGTTTCTGTTCCGCCGCTGGTTATCCAGAATCAGCGATACCCAAAGTTTGAGCAGTCCACTTCCTCTGAGTAGTTCACGGGCCCCAGCGCTCAGATGGCAGTGACGCCGCCACGGCCTCGTCACTCTCGTCTCTCGCTGGGTGAGGGGAAATCAGGACTCGATGCCCCCGGGCCTCGTTCCTCGTTTCCCCTCACGGTCGAGACTGGCAGTCAATAAGACCAGTTTCCTCCGTCCGAGAGGGTCAGAGTGGCAGTGCGTGCTGCCCCCGAGCTGCACCACTCCCGTTCCCCTCTCCCAGCCCCAGCGCTCAGACATCAGTGACGCCGCCACGGCCTCGTCACTCTCGTCCCCCCCTGGGCAAAGAGGCGCGGAAACCGGGACCGACGCCCCCAGGCCTCGCTCCTCATTTCCCCTCCTTCCTTCGCCTCGGGACAGCCAGCAGTCGAACGCCTCCGGACCTTCCCTGCCGTCTGCCCCTCGGTGGAAGCAGGTAGGTGTTGCTCTGGACACCCAGACCTCTCTCTCGGCCGCAGTAATGCCTCCGGAGTGTG
Organism: Meda fulgida; assembly: GCA_030578275.1. Classification (NCBI taxonomy): domain Eukaryota; kingdom Metazoa; phylum Chordata; class Actinopteri; order Cypriniformes; family Leuciscidae; genus Meda; species Meda fulgida. The sequence continues at coordinate 24,654,524 of CM060616.1, read as the reverse complement.
GTCCCTGCCTTCCACTTCGCTGTCCCTCCGCGGGTGCGCCGGTGGTTCGGGTGGGCTCGTTGGTGCGGGCTCTCGAAGCCTGGTTAGCGCTTCCGAGGCCGTCCCGCTGGCTCATCCGTACCATTCGGCTCGGCTATGCAATTCAGTTTGCTTGCCGGCCTCCCAAGTACAGGGGTATCCGCTTCACTCGTGTGCGGAGCGTCGATGCCCCTGTCTTGAGGAAAGAGATCGACGTCCTGCTGGCGAAGGACGCGATCGAGCCGGTCCCTCCAGCCGAGATGAAGTCTGGGTTCTACAGCCCCTACTTTATTGTACCCAAGAAAGGCGGTGGGTTACGACCGATCCTGGACCTGCGAGTTTTGAATCGGGCCCTGCACAAGCTCCCGTTCAAAATGTTCACGCAGAAGCGCATCTTCGAATGCATCCGTCCCCGGGATTGGTTTGCAGCGATCGACCTGAAGGACGCGTACTTTCATGTTCGTTTCTTCCTCGACACAGACCCTTTCTTCGGTTTGCGTTCGAGGGTCGAGCATTTCAGTACAAAGTCCTACCCTTCGGCCTGGCCCTGTCGCCCCGTGTTTTCACAAAAGTCGTGGAGGCGGCCATTGTTCCCATGAGAGAACATGGCGTTCGCATTCTCAACTATCTCGACGACTGGCTCATAATAGCTCACTCGCGAGATCTGTTGTGCGAACACAGGGATTTGGTGCTCCGACACCTCAGCCGTTTGGGTCTTCAGGTCAACTGGGACAAGAGCAAACTCTGCCCCACGCAGAGGATCTCTTATCTCGGTATGGAGTTGGACTCGGTCGGTCAGACTGCGCGCCTCTCAGAGGAGTGCGTCCAGTCAGTGCTCAACTGCCTCAAGTCCTTTCAAGGCAGGTCAGCGGTTCCACTGAAACAGTTTCAGAGGCTCCTGGGGCATATGGCAGCCGCAGTAATGCCGTTTGGCTTGCTTCATATGAGACTCTCTTCCGGGAGAATGCCGACTCCATCCCCAGGTGGTCCAGCTGATTTGGCGAATCTTCGGAGCCGCTCAGGTAGATCTGTTTGCCTCTCCGGACACGACCCATTGCCAGTGGTTTTATTCTCTGACCAAAGGATCTCTCGGCACAGATGCACTGGCGCACAGCTGGCCCCAGGGCCTTCGCAAGTATGCGTTTCCCCCAGTGAGCCTTCTTGCACAGACTGTGTGCAAGGTCAGGGAGGACGAGGAGCAGGTCCTGCTCGTTGTGCCGTATTGGCCCAACAGGACTTGGTTCGCGGAACTCGTACTCCTCGCGACAGCCCCTCCTTGGCCGATTCCTCTGAGTAAGGACCTCCTTTCCCAGAGACGGGGCACCTGTGGCACCCGCGTCCAGATCTCTGGAGACTCCATGTTTGGTCCCTGGACGGGACGCGGAGGTTCTAGGTGGCCTACCACAGGCTGTGGTAGACACCATCACTTCCGCTAGAGCCCCCTCTATGAGGCGCCTCTATGCGTTGAAGTGGAACCTGTTCGTCGATTGGTGTTCTTCCCGCCGGGAAGACCCCCGAACTTGCCCGATCAGAGTCGTGCTTTCCTTCCTGCAAGATGGGTTGGAGCGAAGGCTGTCTCCCTCCACCCTCAAAGTGTATGTTGCCCCAATAGCCGCTCATCACGATGCAGTTGAAGGCAAGTCATTAGGGAAGCACGACCTGGTCATCAGATTCCTTAAAGGTGCCTGGAGACTAAATCCTCCTCGTAATTTGCACCCCGTACCCTCTTGGGACTAATCTCTGGTGCTCAGAGCACTCCAGAGTCCCCCTTTTGAGCCCTTACCTTCGGTGGAGTTGAATATCCTGTCTATGAAGACAGCTCTCCTGTTGGCTTGGCTTCTTTTAAGAGGGTAGGGGATCTGCAGGCTTTTTTGGTCGACGAATCGTGCCTAAAGTTCGGTCCGGGCCTTTCTCATGTTATTCTGAGACCCCGGCCCGGATATGTGCCCAAGGTTCCTACCACTCCTTTCGTGGACCAGGTAGTGAACCTGCAAGCGCTGCCCTTGGAGGAGGTAGACCCAGCCCTAGCTTTTCTCTGTCCCGTCCGTTTATGTGGACAGAACGCAAAGCTTCAGGACCTCAGATCAGCTCTTTGTTTGTTACGGAGGCCAGCAAAAGGGGAAGGCTGTCTCCAAGCAGAGGTTAGCCCACTGGTTAGTGGATGCTATTGTCCGGGCTTATGAGTCCCAGGACATGCCTTGCCCACCTAGGCTGACGGCACACTCTACTAGGAGTGTTGCCTCCTCCTGGGCTTTGGCGCAAAGGGGCCTCGCTAACAGACATCTGTAGAGCTGCGGGCTGGGCGACACCTAACACGTTCGCTAGGTTTTATAGCCTCTGTGTTGAACCTGTTTCCTCCCGTATACTCGCTACGGCCAGTAGCGCAATGAATTAGGTTGTGTCGGCTTGCTACGCCATTCCCGCCCCATGGGCCGGATACGTACGTCTTTTTGCTCCGTTGGTTCCCCAACAAACGGTTAACCTCGTGAGTTCCTCCATCACCCCTCCGGCACCAGGCGAGGCGGATCGCCCGGCGCCAGGTCTATTACCTCTCGTAGGAGTTGTTATTAGACTGGGTGGCCTTAACAGTGGTCCCTACGGCGACCCATTTCTTCCACGTTCCAGCTACCCTCCGGGTTAGCACCGTGTCTTCCCTTCGACAGACCCGTTCTGTCGTCCTTGCTGAGTACACTCCCACCCCTCGGGCTGGGACTACCTCAAGGACTGCCGTATGTTTCACTACCCTACGGGTTAGTACATACGCGTATTCCAGTGCCTCCCTTCGGGCAGGCAGGGTCTCCACAGCGTTCCCTCCTACGGGGTGGGCACGCTTTCCCAGTGTTATACAATCCACTGAGCGGGTCTTGCGGAACAGCAGTGTGATTCTTCCTAGCTAGTTCCCCTCATATAAGTAAGAAACTGCTATCCCGGGAGCTAAGCTGGGCGCTAGAAGGGGTCAGCACCATGGCGTTTTGTTAGGGATCCCAATTCGTTGGAAACTCCTCCGACGAGACGTAGGAGTTCCCGAACGAAAGGGAACGTCTCGGTTACGTATGGTAACCCTCGTTCCCTGAGGAGGGAACGGAGACGTCTCGTCCCGTCGCCATGCTTGCTGTACCTTCGCGGAGGACTGGACACCGTTCGGCTCCTCAGCGAAAAACGTTTGTGTATGCGCTTGCTTCCGCTTTTATACCCGCACTGGTAGGCGGGTCGTGGAATGCAAATCTTGCATGCCAATGTTTATTGGCTCGTTTTAGTTCACTCGAAGTCGATTGGTCTCCCTAGCGTGATCCCAATTCGTTGGAAACTCCTCCGACGAGACGTCTCCGTTCCCTCCTCAGGGAACGAGGGTTACCATACGTAACCGAGACGTTTTGTGAGTGAATGCAGCACAATTGCAAACATAAATGGACAACTTTAAAGGCGATTTTCTCAATGTTTAGATTTCTTTGCATCCTCAGATTCCAGATTTTCAAATAGTTGTATCTCGGCCAAATATTGTCCTATCCTAACAAACCATACATTGAAAGCTTAGGCTATTTATTCGCTTATAATACTGTATAATACTTTTTTTTTTTAAATACCCATGTGCCTGGTTTTGTGGTCCAGGGTCACATATACTTTACAACCATTTTGAGATTATTGTCACTTGTGTCACTCAGTTCTAAAAACAAAACTACTGTCAATAGATAAACAATTACTGTTTTGGGAGGATTGTATATTGTTTAAAAATAAATGTTCTTATTTTGTATTGTGTATATGTCAACATTAATATATCATCATCAGCCTTGCTCTCTAGATCAGGGGTTTTCAAAAATTGTTAATGCCAAAAAAAAAAAAACTGCAAAGGGCCCCCTTCCTAAAATGTATATTACAGCTAGGCCTATAGGCTATATTTTAAGAATTATTTATAGCTTAGAAAATAATTAGAGTGACATTATAAAGACAACATGTTGTTTTTAAATTAAATCATTTATATTTATGTTGACATTTTACTAAGCCAAAAGAAATGATTGAAATGTTATTTGGAAAATGTTATGATTAATTCAAAAATAATTAATAATCGTTTAAGATTTTGTATCTTTTATCTTGTCAGCGTTGGTTGCCGGCAATGATGATAAAGCCAGGATCTAGGTGCAACAATAATGAAACAAAATAACAAATCAAAATAACAAGATACTCTAGATAACTAGAACAGGCAATACACAAACAGAACAGAACAGAGGAAAATACAGGACTACACAGTGACTAATGAGTTAATTGACAAGACACACCTGAACTAAAACTCAACTCAATCTGTTATGGAGAAAAACAGGCGGGGAAACTGAGAGAACTGAACTAATTAACAAACTGACAGCAAAAACTAGAACTGAAATACAAACATGATTCAAAACACACTGAACACTTGACATACTTACAGTAAATACCGGTCCAGCATAAATAAATTAATAGTTTTTCCTGAAATTTTCCATGGACCCCCTTGAGGCCCACACAATCTAGATATTTTACATCACCCATTGAAAAAAAAAAAACTAAAATTGATGTATTTTGATCTTGAATGTTGAAAAATACATCTTTTTCTGCAATGGATCACAACATGAGAACATTGAATACCGATTTAAAAGGTGGGGGGTTGTCTCTAGTTGTGCTTTCTGAAACTCTTGTCAAATTATATCTGGATCATTTACCCCACTGAATTGCAGTAGGTGTTATGAGCAGGGAAGTGATGTGTGAGTGAATGTGTGAGCATGTGTGGGCATGCATGTGTGTGTTATGAGCTATTATGTGCATGTACAGAAGATTGTCACAATTTGAATTTGCATCAGTTTTCAGAGGAAGTAAATAAATCAAGCAGATTATGCAAAAAACATAAAAAATAATAATAATGAATAACATCTCTAAACCACTGAATCAGCATGGTGTGTTGTAACCCAGACATGTGTTGTAAGAATGTTCTGATGCAGACAGTAGCAAACGAGCAGGCAAATTATAAAATGAAAGATAAAGAGGATAAAGAATGGCAATATAGCTACACTGTAAAAATATCATAGATTTCATAGGTGTTTTATACAGTGTATATAGGTTTTTCAACTTTAAAAAAGGAGGAAAACACTTATATATTTAATAGTTGATGTCAATTAATGGTTTATGTTTAAATATAGAAGTTTTATTTAGAACTCTGTAAGGAAAGACAACTTGTGTTCCCCTTGTATTTCTCTGATTGAATGGAAAAGGTTGTGTAACCTAATTTTGACATTAAAATGCACTTTTAGCAAAACATTGATAAAGGTCAACTTTAAATGGGAGAACACACAGAAACAAATGTTTTGTTCAGGTCCTCTTCACATTTACACAGCCCTGAGTAGTCTGGCCCAAGTCTACAAAACAGTCTGGTTTTTATAAAGAGATGATGATAAAGCTCGGGTTGCTGAATATTCGATCCTTTACTTCAAAAGCACTTATTGTTACTGCTATGATTACAGATTATAACCTAGATGTGCTGTGTTTGACAGAAACCTGGCTAAAACCAGACGATTACATTACTTTAAATGAGTCAACCCCACCAGATTACAGTTATAAACATGAGCCTCGTCTGAAAGCCAAAGGGGAAGGTGTTGCTGTAATTTATAGTAATATTTTCAGAATTTTGGAGAAGTCTTGTTTTAAATATAATTATTTTGAAGTGTTGGTGCTTAATTTAACAATATCTATAGTGTAAATGATAAATCACGTTTGAGATTTGTGCTGGCTACTGTATACAGGCCACCAGGGCACCATACAGACTTCAAAGTCCTAACTGTTGGTGATTTTAATGTAGATAACGAAAAAGATGCATTGGGATTGACATTTAAAGACATTCTGAACTCTATTGGAGTTAGACAACACGTGTCAGGACCTAGCCTACTCATAATCATACTCATAAAACACTCGTAATCATCGTAATCATACTCTAGATCTAATATTAGGCTATTGCATGGAATCAATGTTGATGCCGTTTAAATTCTACAGCAGAGCGATGACATCTCAGATCATTATCTAGTCTCGTGTATATTCCATGTAGCCAAGGTGGCAAAGCCGACTCCGTGTAACAAATATGTTAGACCTATGACTTCTGCCACTAAAGATTAATTTATAAATACTGATCAGTTTCATCTCCTCAGCATCCCAGATAGCTTAGAAGCACTCGATATTGTGACAGAAACATTTGACTCTCTCTTTTCCAGCACTTTAGACGTAGTTCCTCCTTTGCGCTTAAAGACGGTTAAAGAAAATATTCCAACGCCATGGTACAACGAGCACACTCAGACCCTTAAAAGAGCAGCCAGAAAAATGGAGCGCAACTGGAAGAAAACAACTTTTTTCTTAAAAAGTTTTTTCACATTTTAAGGAAAGAGAGCACGGTTACGTACAGAGAGGCCTTAAAAGCTGCTAGATCTGCTTATTTTTCAACACTATTAGAAGAAAATAAACAAAACCCTAGGTATTTATTTGAAACAGTGACTAAATTAACGAAAAATAAAGCTTCAAACCCAGACGTTTCCAAGCAGCACAGCAGTAATTACTTTTTGAACTTCTTTACTTACAAGATTGATAATATCAGGGAGAAAATTATAACTATGCAACTGTCTACTATAGAATCGCATCAGGCAGTGCATTGCAGTCTCCTTGAGGAAAAATTGTATTCATTCATTGCTATAGGAGAGGAAGAATTTTCTAAACTCGTTAAATCATCTAAATCGACAACATGTAGGCTATGTTAGACCCTATACCGACTAAGCTACTGAAAGAGATGCTTCCAGAGGTCATGGATCCTCTTCTTAATATCATTAATTCTTCTTTGTCTCTAGGATATGTACCAAAAACTTTTAAGCTGGCTATGATTAAACCGCTTGTTAAAAAACGTAAGTTGATCCTACAGAATTAGGCAATTACAGGCTGATCTCGAATCTACCTTTTCTGTCAAAGATATTAGAAAAGGCAGTCTCCTCACAACTGTGTTCCTTTTTAGAAAGAAATGATATCTGTGAGGATTTTCAGTCAGGATTTAGACTGTACCATAGCACTGAGACAGCTCTCATTAGAGTTACAAATGATTTGCTCTTATCATCCGATCGTGGTTGTATCTCTCTTTTAGTGTTACTCGATCTTAGTGCTGCATTTGATACCATTGACCACAAGATTATTTTAAATATACTCGAAAACTATGTTGGCATTAGTGGAATTGCATTAGCATGGTTTAAATCTGAACGTTATCAGTTTGTAGCAGTAAATAAAGAGATGTCTTATCGATCAAAAGTTCAGTATGGCGTACCACAAGGCACAGTGCTAGGACCTCTGCGGTTCACAATGTACATGCTACCCTTAGGAGATATCATTAGGAAACATGGCATTAGTTTTCACTGTTATGCCGATGATACTCGATTAACGGAATGCATAGCTGATATAAAAAAACTGGATGACTAGTAATTTCCTACTCTAAATTCTGAAAAAACTGATATTCTAATTATTGGACAAAAGCGTCCTCACATAATAGAATACAGTCTAACACTTGATGGCTGCTCTGTTAATTCTTAGTCGTCATTTAGGAACCTGGGTGTGCTCTTTGAAACCAATCTTTCATTTGTAAGTCACTTGTCTGGTATCTGTAAAACCGCATTTTTCCATCTAAAAAATATATCTAAATTACGCCATATGCTCTCATTGACAAATGCGGAACAATTAGTTCATGCGTTCATGACATCAAGGCTAGATTATTGTAATGCTCTACTGGGTGGTTGCCCTCCACGCTTAATAAAAAAACTACAGCTGGTCCAAAACGCAGCAGATCGAGTTCTTACCAGAACCAGGAAGTATGACCATATCAGCACGGTTCTGTCAACACTACATTGGCTCCCTATTAAACGCTGTATAAATTTAATTTTATTCATTATTATTTGATTACTTACAAAGCACTAAATGGTTTAGCTCCACAGTACTTGAGCGAGCTCTTAACGCATTATAGTCCTTCATGTCTATTGCAATCTCAAAATTCCGGCCAGTTAATGATACCTAGAATATCAAAATCGACTGCTGGCGGTAGATCCTTTTCCTATTTAGCACCAAAACTTCCTAACATTTTCAGTGAAGCAGACACATTACACATTATAGACTTCTATAATTCCATGTTAGGCTGCATAGATTTGGTCAGCCGGAACCGGGAACAGTTCCCATAAATCCTGATGTACTTGTTACATCATAAGAAGAATGGCGTCTACGGTAATATTAATCTCTCTGTTTATCCCGAGGTTTACCGCAGTCCGCCGGGCCGCAGGCCTTATCCAGATCTGACACGATCAGCCTGGACACAACGACAACGCTGTCCTGAAGTGTCAACTAGTCTCTCCCCTGTGAAGGCCCCCTTCCCTTTACCTCTGTATAGATAAAACGTTGTCGGGATAATTCCGGTTCATGTGGCTACGCGGAAGCAATAAATTATTATTTATTATACATTTTTAAGGCCATACAAATAATTTGTTGAGGGTTGGTTTGTAAAGAAGAACTACACGCCTGTGCATATATTCAATCATACATACCTATACTGTAGACTAAACACGTGATGTGCATGTGCACGCCGTCTGCATTTTCACGGGTTTGCTTTTTTGAGGTTTGCGCAGAGATAATCTTTTTTCTAAATTTTTCAAGGCTTGCACGTGGGAATCTATTTCAAGGTTTGCGTACTAGAGCCCCCAGGCACTGTTTTGTGCAGATGAGCGGGTCGGAGCGTGTTCAGTGTTTTATGTTAGAACGGTGTCGTGTTAGAGGCCACCTAATAGTCTTTGCAATGGAATTTAATCAATCAATCAAAACTAACTTTAGCTGGATAACAACTTTATTCTAGAGCTGATGTAAAGCCAAAACAATCTCTGTTACTGTAGTTTCATATTATTACTGTAAAGCTGCTTTGAAACAATCTATATTGTTAAAAGCGCTGAATAAATGAAGTAATCATCAATTTCTCATTTCATCACTGCTGCCTCATTTCATTTCTACCAGAAAAAACTCGGGAGAATAAATACTGTAACAATAAATACATTTATTGATAGCCCAGCAAGCAATAAAGTTCTTTGGCGTAGGCCCCGTCCATAGCTCGCAATCCGAGGGTCCGGACTCTGCATATCCTGCCTGAAGATGAAGGCGGGGGCATAGCCGACCCCCTGGGAGGTGTAGGAAGGGACCATCCTGGTAGTGGTGGGGAGGATGGAGGGGAAGGAACCATCTTGGAGGTGGTGGGGAGGATGGAGGTGAATGGAAGCGTCAGCATCTGCGAACTCAAACGTGTGTAAGTACTGGTCTTTTATACCGCAAGTATTAGGCACGATTGGATAGATGAGAAGGTAATAAGTGACGTAGCAATTGAGTCTTCCTGGCAGAACTTAATGCTAAAGCTTTCATTTCTGTTCTCATAACTTGCATAAATGCATTTGATTGGATAAAGACCCAATTAAATATGCGGGTTTAAATGTGTTTGAGGAAAATAGCATATCTGAACTATGGCCAGAAAAGTATTAAACACATTCACTCCATTCTGGATTTGGACCGCAGATTGGTAATCGATGACCTCAGCGTAATGTTGAACTCACCACTGAGTTTTCTGATGTATTGAGCAGCACCACAATTTCAACAAAATCAATCGATAATTAAATGTAGTTTTATTTTAAAGGTGCTTTTACCCAGGTCCGACCAGACAATGGACTCGATCTACCCTGCCTATGTTTTGATCATCGTTCTGAATCCCATCCAGACGTATGTCTTTGACAAAAACACTATGTTCTCAGATTTTTGCTCAAAAAGTAGCTTTTTTTAATGAAACTTACCCACATTCTTACCAACTTTTTTTTTTAAAGCATACCTGTTCTTTCTTTTGATGTATTGCATATTCAGAAGTAAACTAAATATTCTGAGGGGCCATGAAACTTATGTAAAAACGATCAAAAATACTGGTGGTGTCTGGCAACTTTTTTTCAAAAACGCTGGCAGGGAAAGAGTTAAAAAGAGCTTGTGACTAACCAACTCCATTGGAACCTCAAAATAAACATAAACCTCATAACTCCACCCCGCCTCTATCGTGAATCAAGTGCTCCACACATTTTGGAACAGACAAATAAAGAACTTGTTCCTTACTTGTTTCTTTATTTTTAAATTACAGTGTTTTTTCATTTCCTGAAAAGTAGAGGTTTTGGACGGAAAAAGTGTCCGGCTGACAGCAAAGATATCTTCCAAAGCCATATGACAAAAAGGAACAGACAAAAATCTAAGCAACTGTGCCCTCTAATCTTGATTTGTGTCAATAAAAGTAAAACAATAAAAGTAAAAATGCAGCAGTTGAGCAACAAATTTCAGGTTTTACATAGAGACCCCAAGAGACTAGATAAACAGCTGCTTATTTGTGGGCAAAATTGGGACTTTTTTTTCGCAGTTTGTGAATGAGTGTCTTTTTAAAGACATTGGTCATAACTGTGTGCATGTAGAGCAAAAGAAGTGTGTCAGTTCAGTGAGGGACATGAAGCAGATTGTTGGAAACGACGCTCATTAGCGCTGCTCCTCAGAGCTCCAGGGCAAAGTACTTATCTGTGTTTTCTTACTCTGCAAAACTAGAAGGGAAGTTGACTTGCCATCCTGATCTCTCCCCAAACGTCGTCGTCTTCTAAGAATCTTCTAAGAACGTAGTGAATAATTCATTCTCTTTTTTATTTTTTTTATTGCAAATTAACAAAAGAGTAACACATACAAGGTAGTGAGACACATATACAATACAGAAGAGAGAAAAAGCACAAAAACAAAACAAAAACAACGAAATACAAAACAGCCCAACACAGTCAACGATAAAGTGGTGTATGTAGGCACATGAGATCCTTTCTGCAAGTACAGATAGGGCAGTCCGTTAGTATCAGTATAGTTTTAGTGAGGGTATTAGTCACCCCAACAATCACAACAACAACAGCAATATATTAATATTAGTGGTGATAGTATCAATGTGTAGTGAAGGTTCTTTGGTAGGGATGAAAGAAGACAAGGGTCGGCGTAAAGGGGACTCGTACAGTTTATTTCAATGACTCAAAAAATAAAGAAAAGGTGCGCCACATGCGCGTTCACGAGAGCTATCGCACAGTAGTAATTCTCTCTTGAGATTCTCAGCTCGTTCTGAGCAGTCGGTAGATTCAGAGTGTGCACGAGTCCCCAGTCCTTCTCTCTCTGTCTCTCTTCTGGGCCAGCCGGTTTATATGCGGTCTCCCCACGCCAATTACTGCAATCAGACACAGGTGTTCGTCATTTTGCACTTGACCTACTTACTTACCGCTCGGCTCCTCCCTCGCTCCCCCACTGCAAACTCCGCGAAACCACGCCCCCCTCATCACATACCCCCACCGCCCGACTCAGGCCGGGGAGCCATCCGGCCTGCAGCCCCCCCCCCCCTCCTCCTGGAGAGGAAGTCAGCTACAGCCATCTGCGCCCCCGGCCTGTGGACCACCTGAAATTTAAAGGGTTGTAACGCCAGATACCAACGGGTGATCCGCGCGTTGGTATCTTTCATGCGGTGGAGCCACTGGAGGGGAGCGTGGTCCGAACAGAGGGTGAATTCCCGTCCCAAGAGGTAATAGCGGAGGGTGAGGACAGCCCATCTGATGGCCAGACATTCTTTCTCCACGGTGCTGTACCTAGCCTCTCTCTTGGAGAGCTTACGGCTAATGTACAGCACCGGCCGCTCCTCACCCTCCACCTCCTGGGACAGGACAGCACCCAACCCCCTGTCCGAGGCGTCTGTCTGCAGAACAAATGGGAGAGAAAAGTTAGGAGCCTGTAAGAGCGGCCCGCCACACAGAGCAGCCTTAATCTGGGTGAAGGCCTGCTGACACCGCTCCGTCCACTGGACGGTATCTGGTGCCACCTTTCTAGTTAGATCAGTCAGCGGGCTAGCAAGGTCCGAATAATTAGGCACAAACCTTCTATAATATCCTGCTAGCCCCAGGAACTGTCTAACCTCCTTTTTGGACTTAGGTCTCGGACAGGTAGCAATTGCTGCAGTCTTATCAATTTGGGGACGCACCTGTCCATGACCCAAGTGGAAGCCCAGATACCTAACCTCCACACGCCCAATCGCACATTTCTTCGGGTTGGCCGTGAGCCCGGCCCCTCGCAGCGTCCTGAGGACAGCCCGCAAATGCTGCATATGACGCTGCCAATCATTACTATAAATGATAATATCATCCAAGTAAGCAGCGGCATATGCAGCATGCGGCCGGAGAATTCTGTCCATCAGGCGCTGGAAGGTTGCCGGAGCCCCGAACAAGCCGAAAGGAAGAGTGACAAATTGGTGTAACCCAAACGGCGTTGTGAAGGCAGTTTTCTCTTTAGACATTGGAGTTAAGGGGATCTGCCAATATCCCTTCGTTAAATCCAGCGTCGAATAAAATCGAGCGGTGCCGAGCCGATCAAGCAACTCGTCAACCCGCGGCATTGGATAGGCGTCGAACTTCGACACAGCGTTCACCTTGCGATAATCCACACAGAACCGGACGGAGCCGTCAGGTTTTGGTACCAAAACTATCGGGCTTGCCCAGTCGCTGTTGGATTCTTCTATTACTCCCATGTCTAACATAGCTTTCAATTCATCCTGAACTACTTTCTTTTTATGTTCAGGTAATCGATAAGGCCGGTTGCGCACTATTACACCCGGCTCGGTCTCAACGTGGTGCTGAATAAGGTCGGTTCGGCCGGGCAGGGGCGAGAACACATCAGCAAACTCCGTTTGTAACTTGCGTACATCAGTGAGTTGGAACGGTGAGAGGTGGTCTCCACCAGGTGCCAGAGCGAGTGATTGAGACTTTGAATTCGCCTCTGGACCGAGATCCTCCTCCCTACTCACTACCGTTGCCAACATCACTGACTCCGCCTCATTCCATTTTTTAAGGAGATTGAGGTGGTTAACCTGATGTGCGCCACCCCTATCCGTACGAGCGACTTCATAGTTGAGGTCCCCAATTCGCCGTGTGACCTCAAAGGGTCCTTGCCACTTCGCGAGTAATTTTGAACTAGACGTGGGGAGTAATACAAGCACTTTATCTCCCGGTGTAAACTTGCGTAGTCTAGCCCGCCTGTTGTACAGCCGACTTTGTTTGTCCTGAGCCTGTAACAAATTCTCCATAGACAGCCGCCCCAAAGTGTGGAGTTTTGTTCTCAGGTCCATGACATATTGAATTTGACTCTTGCAATTCGAAGGTCCGTCCTCCCAAGTTTCCCTAAGTACGTCGAGCACCCCGCGGGGCTGACGTCCATAAAGAAGCTCGAAGGGGGAAAACCCCGTGGAGGCTTGCGGGACCTCGCGTACAGCGAACAAGAGGGGTTCTAGCCACTTATCCCAATTTTTGGCGTCTTCCTGTACGAACTTTCGAATCATTGACTTCAACGTGCGATTAAAGCGCTCGACCAGTCCGTCTGTTTGTGGGTGATAGACGCTGGTACGGACCGATTTAATGCCCAATAATTCGTAAAGCTCGCGAATAGTACGTGACATAAACACCGTGCCTTGGTCGGTGAGAATCTCCTTTGGGATTCCCACCCGGGAGATTAACTGAAACAGTGCGCTCGCCACACTCTTGGCTGAAATGTTGCGAAGCGGCACTGCTTCGGGGTACCGTGTTGCATAATCCACCAGGACTAATGCAAAACGGTGCCCCCGTGCGGATCGTTCTAATGGCCCGATGAGGTCCATGCCAATTCTTTCGAAGGGGACCTCCACTAAAGGAAGGGGGCACAATGGTGCTTTTGGGTTGGCCAGTGGGTTTACCAACTGACATTCACGACAAGACGCGCACCACTTGCGCACGTTCTCGTGAATGCCTGGCCAAAAAAATCGGGTCATTAGACGATTTAGTGTTGCCGTTTGCCCTAAATGTCCAGCCATAGGATTACAATGAGCCGCCTGGAAAAGCATTTCCCGACGGCTTTTCGGAACTAACAATTGTGTTGTATCCTGCTTTGTCTGGGCGTCCTGGGTCACCCGATACAACTTATCTTTTATAATTGAAAAATAAGGACGTGAAAGAGGTCGGTCGGGATGGAGAGGTTGTCCGTCGATTGTGCGGACCTGATCAAAGGCATTTTTGAGCGTTTCGTCTCGGGACTGTTCCAGAGGAAAGTCATCACGCTCCGAAAGATCCTGTCTTTCAACAGCGTTCCGATCCTCTGGCGCAGGTCCCGAGGGTCCCGGCACAGCCTCTCCTACCTGAGCGACCGCTCCCTTCCCTCGCTTCCTTTTAAACCCAGAAACACCCGCACACAAATGTCCCAATAATATTTTAAACCCCGGCCAATTGGTTCCCAAAATTAGCGGGTGCCGGAGGTGCTGACTTACAGCTACCTCTACACTATGCTTTTGGCCCCTAAATTGGAACGTGACCGGCACTAAGGGATATTCGACCACTTCCCCGTGTACACACCTTACCTTAACCATGCGGCTATTATCCAATGCCGCGGGTTGAATCAGACTTTGGTGGATGGAGGTTTGGTTACAGCCTGAATCCACCAAAGCCCGAAAAGTACCCCCCTTTATACTCACTGGTATTTGGTACAACCCAGCCTGATCGGGGGCGGCCTGCGGCGTGTCAGGGACCCTTACCAGCGTCCCCACCTCCATTACTGGACAGTGGTCGACAAAATGTCCCGGGTCCCCGCAACGCCAACAGGCCGGCCCAGACCTTCCCGCCACCCCAGCGGCGGGAAGTGGGTCAAGTGGTTGGCGTGGGGAGAGCGCGGGAGCCTGGAGGGAAGGGAAGCCCGACAGGGAGGCGGGTCCCCTAGGCGGTGCTCTGGGCGCTGGTGCATGCTCTGTTCCAGCGTTGGTCCTCCACCGGGGCGCCGGCCTAGGAGGGAAACCGCCTCGGGACCTAGGGAGAGGGACAGGGCGAGACGACACAGAGGAAGGGGAGGGAGAGGGAGGAGAGAGAGAGAGAGAGAGAGAAGCCGCTGGTAGGGGTTCGCCGACCCCTGGGCACGCCACCATCTGGTCCTCCGCCAACTGGATGGCCTGGTTCAGCGACGTCGGGCGGTGGCACTGGACCCACTGCGCGGTCCTCCGGGGCAACCGCGCAACAAACTGCTCCAGTACCACTTGGTCGATGATGGCCTCGACGTCACGTTCCTGGGCCATCAACCATTTGCGGCACGCGTCCCGGAGCTGTTGCGCGAAGACGAAGGGCCGACCGGACTCCCCTAGCTCCAGGGTCCGGAAGCGCTGTCTGCTTTGCTCGGGGGTCCGGCCGACCCGCTGCAAGATGGCGCGCTTGAGGTCTTGATAGACCAGGAGGTTCGGGACTGGCAACTGCTGTGCGGCGATCTGTGCCTCTCCGGACAGCAGGGGGATCAGCCGCACCGGCCAGTCCTCGGGCGGCCAGCTCCAGGCCTCGGCGGTCCTCTCAAAAAGCTCGAGGAAAGCTTCCGGGTCGTCCTGTGGGCCCATCTTGTGGAGAGGAACGGTCTGGACCGAGGCTGAAGCTGGCGTTGATGGTCTGGCCCGCCCCTCCCGGTCCATCCAGCTCCGGAACAGCTCGCGGTCCTCCTGCTGGGCTCGGAGGAGCGCCTCGAAGCGACGCTCCTGTTCCTCCTTAACTGCCAGCAGGGCACGGTGTTGTTCTTGGTGTAGACCCGCGAGCGCGTGGATGACATCCGCAAATGGGGACGGAGGCTGTCTGGCGGCGGCTTCTTCTTCCATCCCGGGTTTCGGCACCAGTGTAGTGAAGGTTCTTTGGTAGGGATGAAAGAAGACAAGGGTCGGCGTAAAGGGGACTCGTACAGTTTATTTCAATGACTCAAAAAATAAAGAAAAGGTGCGCCACATGCGCGTTCACGAGAGCTATCGCACAGTAGTAATTCTCTCTTGAGATTCTCAGCTCGTTCTGAGCAGTCGGTAGATTCAGAGTGTGCACGAGTCCCCAGTCCTTCTCTCTCTGTCTCTCTTCTGGGCCAGCCGGTTTATATGCGGTCTCCCCACGCCAATTACTGCAATCAGACACAGGTGTTCGTCATTTTGCACTTGACCTACTTACTTACCGCTCGGCTCCTCCCTCGCTCCCCCACTGCAAACTCCGCGAAACCACGCCCCCCTCATCACACAATGATAATATTTATAATGGTAATTCATGACAATAATAGGAGCATTAGCTCTAGCAGTCTATAATAATAATAATAGTGACAATAGTACTAATATTAATACATTTAGGTCAGTCAATAATGTCACCGTACCTGCTCTAAACTCTAGGTCAGGGGGCTGATCCACAACTGCCAGTGAGCACAACCAACAGACAACCCCACACAGACACTGACACCTCTCCTCTATTCAATAATCCGATTCCCCATCACCGCCACCAGCGACACCAATCACCCGTAGTTAAGCTTCTAGGCTCCATTGAGGTTTCCTCTAAAAAGTACGCCGGGGCACCATAACAGGCACCTCCAAACCGAGCTCCCTTAGTCTGTTTGTGACCTGACATAACCAAATGTTATGGGTGGTTGGCCCTCTTACCCCCTTTTTTTTTTTTTTTTCTTCTTCCATGGCTTAGAGCAAGGTGTGCACTGGTTAGCTCCCCAGCCAGAGACACCACATCCCAACACAGGTATCAAATCAATACGATTCTTTAACATGAGGGAGGGATCTGGCCAGAGGCAGTGAAAGGGAAGGGCCAGTCAGTCCAATCACTGAGTCTGTAATGATTATGCCAACAGGATATGCCAGTTGCACCCACCAACAGCACCCAGAACAGACGCCCGACCCAGACCTTTTATATTTTTAACAAAATTTTATACATATTTATACGTAATATTTTCTGAATTGTCATTTATATAGAAAGAGAGAGGAAGGGAAGACTAATAATTTTATAATAATAATAATAATATCAATATCATCATCCCTACTACCACCATCTTTAATAAAAAAATAATTAAAAAAATAGCAATGGTATGCAGATTTTAAGTAAAATTAAATTACAGCTTATCGAACATTATAAATATACATGTATACATACATACATATACATACACATACACATACATGCATGTATACATACACACATACCTACATATACATACGCATATATACACATGCATACATACATCTACACACATATACAAATATACATACACACACATACATATAAATAGATACATATACATATATATATAAAGGACATCTACTGTATACTGAATAATTGTAGTACTGTACAGTAATACTCAGAGATTATTCATTATTTGTTTGTAAACGTGTGGTTGGGAGAATGCGTTGGTCCGGTTCCAGGTTATTGATTTATATGAAGATGAGTTAGGAATGGTTTCCAGATATCATGAAATGTAGATATAATATTCTTGTTAGTGTATGTTATTTTTTCTAATGTGATGTAATCTATTAGAAGATTAGTCCAGTGATTGATATGTATACAGTTTTTGGACTTCCAGTTTTGCAAGATTACTTGGCGATAGTTAGAGAGATGAGGAGGGGGTTTTTGTATTTGATTGGGAGATTATCAACTTCCATGCAGTTATTAAGTAAACAGAGTGACGGAGATGGAGGGATTCCACAACCCATGATAACAGAGAGTTTTGTGGTCACTGATATCCAAAATGAGTAAACTGATTGACAGGTCCAAAGGGCATGAAAATAGTCATCTGTGCTCCCTAGTGTGCACTGTGAGCAAATATCTGTGTCCCTCAAGCCCATTATAAACATCTTTCTTTCGGTGATGTGAATCCTGAGAATAAGTTTGAACTGTATGAGCTGGAGGTTAGTATTATTAGTCAGATTACATTACAGTTACATTATTAGTGAGAATGTGTTGTTACAGATTTCCTTCCAGAGGTCGGTGTTGGGGGAGAAGGCTAAGTCTTTTTCCCATTTATTCATGGGTATTATAATTGTTGTATCATTATTTAATATAAGTTTATGTAGTTTGGATATTAGTTTGTTGATATTAGTGATTTTCATTATATCTTCCATTAACAGAGGGATAAAGTGGGTTATTAATTATGTTATTCTTGGATTTAACTATGGATTTAATTTGTTGATATTGTAGAAACTGTTCTCCCCCAAGACCGTAGCTCTGGACTAATATTTTAAACGATACGAATTTGTTGTTTTCAAATTCACGAGTTCACACTAACAAATGATCAAAGAATAAATGGTTATGCGTATTTGGCGTGCTGTCCGGGGGGAGGGCTCCGAGCTCAGAAATAGGCCCGAACCCAGAGTACTCCCCCCGTATCTCTGTTTAGGAAGAGAGCTAGGCAAGTGTGAGGAGATGGGGTGGTGGAGGGATGCTGAAAACTGTCGAGGAATATGGGTGAGTCAACTGAGTATATTTATAGGCTTTACTCGTGCTGATTGAGTGGACCTGTTGATTACTGATTGCTGACAGCTGGCTGGAATGACTTGATTGTTTGATCATTAGAACGTGTTCCTCCCGAACCTTGTTAATAAAACATCAATAAGTGATGGAGATGAGTGATTCCTTTTTGTTTCCAAATTGGAAAATTGATCGGTTTATTGCATAACTGAAAATCAGGGTTGAACCAAATGGGGGTGTATCTACATGATGTTAGTGGTGAATTATTCATTTTGTTTACTTTCCACCAGGCTGTCAGAGTTGATGCAATTGTAATGTTATTACAATAGAGCATTTTCTTAATTGATTTTGGTAGAAAGGGAAGGTCTGAAACTGAAGTATCTTTGCAATGGTTTTGTTCTAATTCGATCCATGAATTATTATGATTATTTTTATGAATCCATTTATATAAATATTGTAGCTGGTTTGCTAAAAAGTAATATTGAAAATTTGGAGATTCTAGGCCGCCATGTGATTTTGTCTTTTGTAAGTTTTCCAGTGAAATTGTAGGTGTTTTATTTTTCCAATAGAAGTGAGAGGTTAATGAATCCAGTGATTTGAACCATTTATCGGTGGGTGTTGTTGGAAGCATTGAGAACAGATAGTTGACTTGTGGTAAAGTTTCCATTTTAACTGTAGCAATGCGACCGATAAGTGATAGTGGTAGGTTAGTCCAGCGTTTTAATTCATCTCCAATTTTTTTTTTTAAAGTGGGGTATAGTTGAGATTAAACAACTCTGACAGTCTGGAGGAAATGTTGATACCCAAGTATGTAATGTTGCCAGTGTGGAGTGGAAGAGAAGAATCATGAGCTGTGGAATCCCAGGCGCCCTCAGAAAGTGGTAATATTGTTGATTTATTCCAGTTTATTGTATAATCAGAAAGTTTTGAAAAAATATTGATAATTTTAAAGGTTTCTTTCAATGACTTATAAGGGTTTTGTAAACATAACAATAAGTCATCTGCATAAAGACAGATCTTATGTTGTGTATTGACGTTTTGTATTCCTTTGATATTATCATTTTGTCGTATTGCTGCTGCAAGTGGTTCTATAAATAGGGCAAATAAAGAGGGAGAAAGTGGGCATCCTTGTCTGGTCCCTCTGTGAAGTGTGAAATGTTGTGATGTAATCCCATTTGTTGTTATTGTGGCCCTAGGTGAAGTATATAATATTTTTATCCAGTGGATGAATGACTCTCCAAAGCCAAATCTATGTAGAGTATTAAAAAGAAATGTCCAGTTAACTTTGTCATATGCTTTTTCGGCATCAAGTGATACAATTATAGTTTTGGTATGATTTTGTTGGGCGGGGTTAATTAGGTTGAATAATCTACGCATATTATCTGAAGCATTCCTGTGTTTAATAAAACCTGTTTGATCATGGTGAATTAACATCAGGATAACTGTTTCTATTCTAGTAGCTAATGCTTTGGTAATGATTTTTAAATCTGTGTTTATTAATGAAAGAGGGCGGTAACTAGAAGGGTGCATTGGATCTTTGTTTGGTTTTAGCAAAAGTGTCATTACCGCCGTATTCATGTGTGCTGGTATTGTCGAAGTAGTTTTAATTTCTTTAATAACTTTGAGGAATAAAGGAGAAAATGTTCTATTTCTGCTTCATCTGGATTGCGATTAGAAGAATATATTTTTTGGTAGAAAGTTCGGAATACATTATTAATTTCTTGTGGGTTCTGGGTTATTTTATCTGAATCATCGTATATGGATGGAATAATTGCTTTTTTCTTGTTTACGCTTTAGTTGATTTGCTAAATATTTACAAATTTTGTTACAATGTTGGTATTGTTTGTATTTGAGTTGTTGGATAATAAACTGTGTTTTTTGGTTTATTATGCTATTGAGTTCAGCTTTAAGACGGTTTAGTTCGCATTGAGTTTGTTCACTAGGGCTGGTAGAGTAGGTATCTGTGAGGAGTTTAATTCTCTGTTCTAAGTTATTTTCCAGTTGTTGTTGTTTTTTTTTCCTGTATGATGAATATGATATTATTTTTCCTGTAATTACTGCTTTGCCTGTTTCCCATAATAATGATGGTGAAATTCCAGGAGAGTCATTCATTTCCAGGAAGAAAGCCCACTCTTTCTTAATAAAACTGTCGAAGTCAGAATCGCAAAGTAGTGAGGTATTGAAGCGCCATCTATTGGGGCGTTTAATAGAGGATTGAGTATTTAATGAGATGGAGATGGTCAGATCACTGATTATGATTGGATGAATCGAAGTTTCTATTACATGTTGGGTTAGTGAGTTACTGATGAGAAAAAAATCAATTCGTGAAAAGGACTGGTGAAAAGAAGAAAAATAGCTATATTTTCTGAGTGAAGGGTTATTCATTCTCCAACTATCGCCAAGTCCAAAATTAGTCATATATTGTTTGATTGTTTCAGTGGACTGGCAGGTTCTTGTAGAATTTGATGAATTTGATCGGTCCATTTGTGGGTTTATAACAGTATTGAAGTCTCCAGCAATAATAATATTATTTGTATCGGGTAGTAGTGAGGAAAAATTATGAAAGAAGGATGGATCATCATTGTTTGGTCCATAAATATTAGCTAGTGTGTATATTATATGGTTAATGGATACATTGATGATGACAAATCTCCCTTCTGGGTCAATAACAGACGTGTTAAGAATTAGTGGAATATTTTTTTTATTTATTAATATTGAAACTCCTTGTTGTTTACTATTGTATGTTGATGAGAATATGTTGTTAAATTGATTAAATGTCAGATTTCCAAGTTCTGATTTTGATAAGTGTGTTTCCTGTATAAAAGATATATCAGCTCCTAATTTCATCAGATGGTTAATTATTTTAGTCCTTTTTGCCTGGGTCCAGAAGCCACGCACATTCCATGATACCATTTTAAGTGTTTGCATGATTGTTGATTAAATGTCTAGAAAGAGATAATGATGATAGTAGTAATAAAAACAAAAAAAGAAAGAGACTGTAGGCTATACACATGTAGAGTATACATATAAACAAGAACAGAGTGACATAGTGAGACAGAATAAACAAAAGCATAAGGATCGTAGGATTAAGATCCACGTATCCGTTTAAAGAACAGAGAGGGTGGTTCATCATATCAATATATAATCTGACAGTCACAGATTGTTCGATGTTATAGCTACTAAATTAAAAGAGCCACGGAGTAATTTTTGAGTCATGGTAGAGCTGTCCATCGATAAAAAGTTTGTTCTCAATTATATTTGCACGTTTATTGTTTTGTTTGTGTTTTTTCATGATGGGGTAGAGAATTTTGCGCCGATTGTTGATTTCGCGTGGAAATTGATCATTTAATCCGTAGTTGGTTCCTTTCAGTTCTTTGCCTTTGCTTCTTTGTGTTTGTAATGTTCTAGTTTAGCGCTGATCGGTCGAGATGATTTATTTGAACGTGTTCCGAGACGGTGAACTCTGTGGAAGGTTATTTCATTTACAGTGTCCAGTTGGGGTTGGAGTTTGAGTTGAGTTTTCATGAAGTCTCTGATCATTGCTTTGGGATCGTCGGGGGAATTTTCAGTGATGCCAGAAAATATCAGGTTATCGCGCATGCTTCTCATTTGAATGTCCAGAATGGTTTCTTTCATTAATTTGTTTTCTTTTATGACTTTATCCATCTGTTTGTTGAGTGATTCAACATTAATTTGGAGAGATTTAAGCTTCTCAATATGTGTATATGCAAATTCCAGACTTGATCGAAGGTCTTTTATTTCGTCATGTATTTTTTTTTTTTTTTTTTGGTTTGGTCATTTACAGATCATTCAATCAAATCATTCAAAACAATAAACACTATAGATGACCAGGTGCAGGCGGAAGCTAAAGCTTATTGTGCCTGCCCTTAACTTTAGAATCATAAATGCAACTCATTAATGACAACATTTGTTCATAAAATTAACATTAACACATTAGTGGACCATTTTCCACACCAGAGGCAAGCCTATTTAATTAATTTTCATTCTATTGAATATTTTTCCAATGTTATTCTCTTGTAAATATTTTTAAACTGAAAAATAGTCGTGGCTTGTTTTAACTCATTACAGCAACTATTCCACAATTTAACTCCTTTATTTGATAAACAGTGTTCTCTTAATGTAGAATGTACTTGTGTGGTTGGTTAAATATACATAATCCTCTAAGATTATATTTACTTTCTCGCTGGGTATAATAATTGCAAGCATTTAGGAGTATTATTATATTTGACTTGGTAAATAAACTTTACCGTGTACAAATCAACTAAGTCATAAAACTTCAAAAGTTTTGATTGATGAAACAGTAAATTACTTGGTGAATTGTAAGGTGCATAGTTAATTAGCCTGATATCCTTCTTTTGTAATAGGAAAATTGGATTGGTTCTTGTTTTGTATGTATTTCCAACGCATTCTCATCCCAGGGGTCATATTTGACATATTTTGACATTTCGTCTACATCCAACGCACATGGCACCCTTTAGCGTCAATATGAGACACAGATAGATATGGGTAGGTTTAGGTCTGGGGTAGGGTTAGGGTTAGACCGCTAGGAGGCGCCTTCTGGACCATATCTATCTGCATATCATATTGACACTAAAGGGTGCCATGTGCGTTGGATGTAGACGACATTTCAAAAGCGTCAGTATATGACGCCTTGGGATAAGAACGAGCTGGTATTCCCCATATTTCAATACCATACGTTAAGTAAGGTGTGACAAGGGAACTATAAAGTAAATGTAATGCATTTTTGTTCAAAATAGATTGCAACTTATACAAAATTGCAATCGTTTTTGATACTTTCTTCTGAACGTTAAAAATATGTGGTTTCCATGTCATTTTACAATCAATAATTGCTCCAAGAAATTTTATATGATTTACTCTTTCTAATGCATTTTCATTAATAGTAATCCTGGTCTCATTATTTATCTCTTTATTACTAAATACCATAAATTTCGTTTTATTTAAATTTAGTGACAATTTATTCAAATCAAACCAATTCTTTAGTTTATATAATTCTTTCTCTACCACCAACACAGGCTCTGTAAGATTTGGGCCAGAACAATAAATTGTTGTATCATCCGCGAAAATAATACAATTTAAAACATCCGACACTTTACAAATATCGTTTATATATAACAAAGATAACTTGTGGCCCAAAACAGAGCCTTGCGGAACGCCACAATTAGTTATCTGAAAGCAGGACACAACTCCATTTAAATTAACATACTGAAAACGGTCTGTTAAATAATTTTCTAACCAAGAATATACTTTTCCCCTAAATCCATATTTTTCCAGTTTATATAATATTATACCATTATATATAATATATATATATATATATATATAATGGTATATAAAATATACCATTGAATTCTGTGATCAATGGTATCAAAAGCTTTCTGTAATAAAAAAAACTCTGATTGTATGTAATCTTTGTATCTACTGTAATCTACTGATTGTGATATATTTTCTACCATTTTAACAACTGCCATTGTTGTTGACCTACGAGCTCTGAAACCAAACTGATATTCATTCATTATATTGTTTACTTCAACATAGCTATCTAATCTTTTTACAAATAATTTCTCTAATATTTTTGAAAATTGTGACAACAGAGAAATAGGTCGATAATTACAAAACAGATGTTTGTCGCCCCTTTATACAATGGGAGAACTTTTGATATTTTCATTTGAGTTGGGAATATACCAGTTTTAAAAGATTGATTGCAAATATATGTAAATGGATAAATAACATTTTCAGTAATATTTTTAACCATAAACATATCAAACCCATCATTATCAAATGACTTTTTATTCTTGCAGTCTTTCACTATTTTCATATTGTACCGTAACCAGTAAGTCCAGTTTGTTGTTAATGGATGCGAGTACACTGACCTCAATTTCTGTAGTTTGTAAATCGCTGGTGTCATTAGATGATGTCTTCTTTCGTTTGGTTGGTTTCGGAGTTTGCTGAGTTGTAGTGGTATCCATTGTATAGCGGTTGTATCAGTTTGACTCTTCTCCAAATCAGCGAGCAAGTGCCAGTGACCCAACAGAAACTTTTATCTGATCATCCCTCGTTATTGTGCCTGTATGTGTGGATGTGTTTGTAAGGCCAAATTATGGATGCTGCCATTGTGTTTGGTTCCTATTCACAAAGCCATGGTGTTAATTAAAGGAATTTGCTCTGACCATGCTTGCACTTGTGTAATTAATTCTGTAATTTTGACATTAGCGGATGGATGTACAGAAATTCTTTGCACTGGTTAAATGAGCTAAGAATAAACACATTAGGCAACTTGTCACCCACAACCCTCACTATGAGGCACGTTTGAGACGTGCTGTCTTTTGAAACATTGTGAATACTGCTGTGAGGCTTCTGTTAAGATATTTTGACATGCAGCACTTGAAATGTTTAAGCCTGCAGTAAGACGAGTAATTTTGAGGCAGCAGGTTTGTTGTCTCAGTTGCATGATTCACATGGGTTGCAAAGTAGCAATCAATCTAATCATGTCCCTTTTCTGCTGAAAAGAGATTCTGGCGTTTTAATTTAAGTCAAACCGGACACCGCTCTGTTTTTTAACAAGGCAAGCAGCACTGTTAAAACGTATTCCCCAAATGAATGAGTAGCCTAGTTCTTGTGAAGATCGCCAATGTCATGTCCCTTGTAACAGTCTGTGGATTCTTAAGTGGAGCCCATTAATAATTTTAACAACTATTGGATGGGTCAATGACATGCCAGTTGTGTTTTGGTCTGGATCTATTAACTTGCTCAAAAATAAAGAGAACAATAAAGAGAAATGAAATGTGATTCATACATACAACGGCTTGAATAGCGATATGAGCATGTTTTAAAGGTAAAAATGTTGTATATATTTGTATGTGATCCTGGATCACTAAACCAGTCACACGTCGCATGGGTATTTGTGGCAATAGCCAACAATACATTGTATGGGTCAAAGTGATCGATTTTTCTTTTATGCCAAAAGTCATTAGGCTATTAAGTAAAGATCATGTTCTATGAAGATATTTAGTACATTTTAATGCAGCAGAACAATCGCAGCAATTTCCTCAATGTTTAGATTTTTTTACATCCTCAGATTCCAGATTTTCAAATAGTTGTATCTCGGCCAGATATTGTCCTATCCTAAGCAGACCAAGCAGCTGTTGGTCAACGCCACAAATTCATGTGACCAACCTGAACACGAACAAACTCTGCAAGGGGAACTTTTTCGACTCTTGCGTGAAATTTAGGATTACGTAGATTCCTATTAAAAAGACTTCGCCCACAAAACGGAGGAAGAGTAAATGTGACCGCACCTTAAAGAAAAGATTAAAAAAGGAAGTAGGCTAGCTCCTTTCTTCCATATTGTGACGTAGCCTATGAGAGTGACATATTATATATATATAGTAGGGCCCACATCTCAAAACAAACAACTGATGCAAAACCAAGTCATTGGTTTTGCATCGGTTGTTTATTTTGAGATGTGGGCATTACACACAAAAACGGAGGCAGATGATTGTGAGCTTTGCAGGTGTGGGGTTTAAGAGGACTAAATAATTGGAGAAGTCCTGCATCTGTCACCAGGCCAGAGAGAAGTTATGATATTTTTGGTAGTAATGTCCCAATAAAGCAGCATACATTTATTATTTTAATAAATATAATCAAATACACTTAATATGTTGTAATTACTGCATACTGTTTAATAATATACAATACACTGAGGTGCAAATAGTATCTGCTACTATTTGCACTAAGTATTAGAATCTAACTATGTGCACTTAGTGCAAAGATAATCCCGCTATTATTACTTAGGCTAGTGTAAATTGCATCTACATGACTATTGACATTAAGGAACAAGACACCGTTTTCAACTAAAAACACAAAACACATTTCTGACTTCGCTCTACGAGACGAGCCATTCTCTCCGGTGTTGGTGTGACGGTGATCTGCAGCGAGTTCACATTGCCTGCTGATCTGTGCAGTGATCTGCCAGTGAGTGTGTTTTCTCCCTGCTCGCCTCAACATTGCAGAGTTTTTTTCACCTCTCACAAAAGAGCTCGCACGTGGCACGTCTTTTTAAAGACGGCTCGCCCGTGCATTTCTGGTTGCGGCAGATCTAATGGGCACGAGCGCTATCTAGTGTGTTTGGGCTTTGATCATGCTTGAACAGTGCTCGTGGGTGATTCATGTTCTCTCAGTGGGAACATGATCATCGCGTCATTTAGGTCGAGACTCGGTGAACTCGCAAGAGTGAGAGTCCCCTCATCCACCCCCCGATTTTCGGCTGGTGGCCAGGGTGACCTGAGGGTGATGGTCTGGAACAAGGCGCCGACTCCGTGACCCCAGACCCCCTCTTCAATGACGGTGCCCGCTAGCGATCAGGTGATTCCACGAGTCTACCTTCGGGTGGCCCGTGTGTTTTCATTTGAAGCTACAGAGGATGGTGCTGTGTCTGTAGCAGCATCACTAGGTGGGCTTTATTCTTCTGGAAGTGACGACTCGTCACAGCTGCCACCTTCTGGTGTGCTATGGCTGTGCCTGAGTCTGATCCGGAGATGACGGCCATGCTTACCTGGGACGATTGGTTTTTGGGTAAGGCCGCCAAACCCCAATATATTTCTTCCCGGACGTGCATGATGAGATCTCGATGTCCTGAAAGACCCCTGTGTCTTCTCAGGACCGCTCGTTGGTCTCATCCGCCTTTCCCTCCCCTCAACGGGGCCGCTGCCAAGGGGGAAACACTGGGGTCCCCCCGGTTGAACGCTCTGTTGCGATGCTACTGTGTCCTCAGAGTGCTTCCCGGCGCAATCCTAAGCACCCGTCCGAAGTCTGTAGTTCTTTTCGTCTACACTAATCTGTGGCGAAATCCTATAGTGCCACAGGACAGGCAGCCCCCTCACTGCATCCCATGACCGTTCTGCTGGTCTACCTGACCCAGATGCTCATGGTTATGCATGAGGGCGGGACTGACTCGAGGCTCTTTAATGAGCTACCAAAAAGCGCGCCGCCACTGACCTTGCTTTCTGAGCGACGAAGGTGGCCGTGTGCTCTCCGAGTCAGGTGATGTTTACCACTCTGGGGCTGACCGGTCTGATGTGCAGGATGTCGGCGGACTCGTCTGCTCGACACCCCCATATCCCAGGTCGGCCTCTTCGCCGGTGCGGTTGAGTACTTCTGCCCAACAGTTCTCAACCGCCCGTGAGCAGATTGAGGTTATTCTGCCGACGGCCCCGCCGTCCGCTCAGATCCCTCAGTCCTGCCAACCGCCGAAGGCGCCCTCCCACGGTTCCAACCCCGCCCGTTCACCCGGGCTGACTTTGGAAGACCGTGGGGGGATGCCTCAGCCCTCTCCAGCCCCGCCCCCCGCTAAACGCCGGGTTAAGCGGCACTTTTGAGATGGGCTACTCAGAGATGGGACTCAGTTCTTTCCAGGAGTTTGTAGCAGGGCCACTCCTTTCCCCGGTGGAGGTCTGGGGAAGAATCCTTATTCAGAAAGAACAGACTCTCTCATCTCTGAGCATACAGCGTTTCGGACGACACAGTGCGCCGCCTCCGAGCCGTGCACCCCTCGCCCCCCTCTGTCTCAGAGCCGGATGAAAGTGTGTGCCGTCCCTGGACCGTACCGCGCTCATCCCCCTCTGTCGCCAGACCCCTGGCAGAGCAGGCCCCCGCGGAACGCTGGTCCTTCCCTGGCCTCCTCTGTCAGGGTGCGGTTATGACCGTGCCCCCACTCTGGGCCGCTATGCCGTCCACCTCTGGGCCGGTCGTTCCGCTTCACTGCACCACCGAGGGGACGTCGGTGGTTCGTTGACTCCGCTGGCACAGTTCTTGGGAGCCTGCATAGAGCTTCCCTGTCTGTTCCGCTGAGTTGCGCGAACCATCGGCTCGGCTTGCGATTCAGTTCGCACGGTCTCCTCCCCGCTTCAGGGGAGTCCGCTTCACTATGGTCGGTGGCTAATCCCCTATCATGAGAGCGGAGGTTGCTACCCTACTGGCGAAGGGTACGATTGAGACTGTCCCTCCAGGCGAAATGAAGTCCGGGGTTTCGGCCCCTACCTCATTGTTCCGGAGAAATCTGGTGGGTTATGGCCAATCCTGGACCTACACAAATGAACCGCCCCTTCACAGGGCTACCGTTCAAGATGCTCCTGGCCAAACGCATTCCGGATGTGTGCGGCCACAGGATTGGTTTGCAGCGATCGACCTGAAGGATGCCTACTTTTATGTCTCCGTTCGACTCAGACCATACCTACGGTTTGCTGTCAGGACGCGCGCATATCAGTACGCTGTTCTGCCATTCGGGCTAGCCCTGTCTCCTCGCGCCTTCTCAAAGGTTGTCGAGGCAGCTCTTGTTCCTCCATGGGAGCACGGGGTTCGCATCCTGAACTATCTCGGTGACTGACAGTCCTAGCTCACTCTCAAGACCAGGTTTGCGAACACAGGGATCTTGTGCTCCGGCACCTAGCTCGTCTGGGCCTTCGGGTCAACTGGGAGAAGAGTAAACTTTGCCCCGTGCAGAGGATCTCTTTTCTCGGTATGGACATCGACTCGGTCGCCATGTCCGCACAGCTTACGAGCAAGCGCGAGCGCACAGTCACTGCTGACTTGTCTGAGACAATTTCAGGGCAAGAGTGCGGTTCCACTGAAATATTTTCAGAGGCTCCTGGGGCATATGACATCTGCAGCCGCAGTAACGCCGCTCGGATTGCTTCATATGAGACCGCTTCAGCTTTGGCTACGCGACCGAGTCCCGAGGTGGGCATGGCAGCAAGGCACGCTCCGTGTATCAGTTAATCCGACCTGCCGTCAGACCTTCACCCAGTGGTTGAACCTCAGTTTTCTCAGGGCAGGTGTCCCCCTGGAAAGAGTTTCCCGGCATGTTGTTGTCTCAACAGATGCCTCCACCACGGGCTGGGGCGCCATGTGCAATGGATATGCTGCCGCGGGCTCCTGTACAGGACCCCAGCGCCTATGGCATGTCAATTGCCTCGAGTTGCTGACAGTACGCCTTGCTCTGCACCGCTTTCGGGCGTTGCTCAAGGGTCAACACGTACTAGTCCGATCAGACAATACCGCCACTGTAGCGTACATCAACCATCAAGGTGGTCTACGCTCCCGCCGTATGTCGCGACTCGCTCGCCACCTCCTCTTATGGAGTCAGAAGCATCTGAGGTCGCTTCGAGCCATTTACATTCCCGGAGCCCTGAACTGTGCAGCCGACGAGCTCTCACGGCTTCAGCCCCTCCCTGGAGAATGGCGACTCCATCCCCAGTCGGTTCAGCTGATTTGGGACCAGTTCGGGGACGCTCAGATAGATCTGTTTGCCTCCCACGACTCGACCCATTGCGACCAGTATTATTCCCTGACCGAGGGCACGCTCGGCACAGATGCTCTGGCGCATAGCTGGCCGCGGGGCCGCAAATATGCGTTTCCCCCAGTGAGCCTTCTTGCGCAGGTCTTGCGCAAGGTCAAGTTGGACGAGGAGCAGGTCCTTCTGGTTGCGCCGTACTGGCCCACCCGGACTTGGTTCTTCGAACTGGTGCTCCTCGCGACAGCGCCTCCTTGGCCAATTCCTCTGAGGAAGGACCTCCTTTCTCAGGGACGGGCCACCCTGTGGCACCCTCGTCCCGATCTTTGGAACCTCCACGTGTGGCTCCTGGACGGGACGAGGCAGGTTTGAGTACCCTACCACCAGCGGTGGTGGCTACCATCACTTCCTCTAGAGCGTCGTCCACGAGACACGCCTATGCGTTGAAGTGGAACCACTTCGTCAACTGGTGCTCTTCTCGCCGAGAAGACCCCCGGAGGTGTTCGGTCAGTGTCGTGCTTTCCTTCCTTCAAGATGGGTTGGAGCGAAGGCTGTCTCCCTCCACCCTCAAAGTTTATGTTGCCGCTATTGCCGCACACCATGACTTGGTGGAAGGTAAATCCTTAGGAGAGCACGACCTGGTCATCAGGTTCTTGAGGGGAGCGAGGAGACTTAATCCTCCTCGCTCTCCTCTCGTTCCCTCTTGGGACCTTGCAGTGGTTCTAACTGCCCTGCAGAGTGCTCCCTTGAACCTCTGCAATCAGTGGAGCTTAAGTTCCTGTCAATGAAGACAGCGCTCCTGGTTGCATTGGCCTTTGTCAAGACGGTAGGGGACCTGTAAGCATTCTCCGTTGACGAAGCGTGCCTGGAATTTGGGCCAGCTTACTCTCACGTGATCCTGAGACCCCGGCCTGGATATGTGCCCAAGGTTCCTACCACTCCCTTCCGGCACCAGGTGGTGAACCTGCAAGCGCTGCCCCTGGAGGAGGCAGACCCAGCCTTGGCACTGCTCTGTCCAGTACGCGCTCGACCTCAGACCAGCTCTTTGTCTGTTATGGTGGGAAGCTGAAGGGAAAGGCTCTCTCCAAGCAGAGGTTGTCTCACTGGATAGTGGACACCATTGCTTTGGCACACCAGCAGCAAGGTCGACCGTGCCCCCTTGGTGTGACTGCCCACTCCACCCGGAGTGTGGCATCCTCTTGGGCTCTAGCGCATGGCGCCTCGCTAACAGACATCTGCATCTGCGGTTGACATCTGGGCGACACCTAACACATTCGCCAGATTCTACAATCTCCGAGTGGAGCCAGTGTCCTCTCATGTACTCGCTTCAACTAGCTAGTACTGGACCCACTCGGGTGTCTTCGCTTGCTCGCCATTCCACTCCACGGACTGGATACGTGCGATATTCTCCTCAGGTGAGCTTCTCCGCAAGCCCTGAGTTCCTCCAGCACCTCTGATGCTAGCGCCAGTGTCTATTGCCTGTGCGTCGGCTAGGTGCCTCCCGTGTGCATGGTCCCTCCCGGAGCTACCCCCACACGTGTATTTCCACTGTAAGCCTCTCTGAGCATGTGTCTTTCCCTTGGCAAGCCACCTTGCCACCCCTGGGGTTGAAATATTCCACCTGCGGCTGGACACCCCAGTATTCTCCATATGCATCCTTCGGGTCATGTGTGTATTTTCTAAATGCCCCCCAACCCCCCCCCCCCCCCCCCCCTTTGGGTTGGTGTTAATTGCATATTTGCTCTAAACTATGGGATATGATTCCCAGTGTACCTTGGTATTCCTGTGTTAAATAGGAGTCCTTCGTCCGTGCTAGTCTCACACAAGGATCTCAGATTTACGCAGGGCACTGGAAGACAGCTGTGAAGGTGGCGTGATTAGACTGATAACCCCATTCGTCATCTATCCGACGTAACTCGGAGTGACCACGAAAGGGAACGTCTCGGTTACGTATGTAACCCTCGTTCCCTGAGTAGGGAACGGAGACGTTACGTCTTCCTGCCACTTCCGCTGTACCGTGGGGATCGCCTGAGCTCAGTCTTGGCTCCTCAGTGAAGAAACATAACTGCATGTTGCCGGCGTCCTCCTTTTATACCCACGAGGTGGGGCGGAGTTACGTCATGCAAATCCCGCAGACCCATGGCATTTCTTTGCCATTGGCTCGTTTTTGTATACTCGAAGTCGATAGGTGTTCTAAGCGAAACCCCATTCGCGTCAATCCGACGTAACGTCTCCGTTCCCTACTCAGGGAACGAGGGTTACATACGTAACCGAGACGTTTTCGTTCCTTTGTCTTTGTTACGTGTTTCATTTCAGTTTGACCTTAATTACTCTCTGTTAGTTTCTTTAGTTAACGATTAACCACACATGTGTCTCATTTAGTTCATGATATACTCCTTGTTTGGTTCTATTGCTTTTTGGTTCTCGTCTTCATTTAATATGTGTGAATTATGATTTCTCCTGGGTGATTCTCTGTGTTTATTAAAGACTTTATTATCTTTATCTTTGTCAAGAGTTTTGGATTGAACTATACACAGCGTGACAATATTGTTGTCTTATTTATCATTGATCTGGGTGTCTGGTTTCCAAATGATTTGATAAATCGGGAGAGATTAGCTACTGCTAATGTGAGCATGTGTTGTGTCCTGCAGGGGGAGCTGCTGAGCCCGTGTCGCTGTAGTGGTTCTGTTCGCTGCACTCATGAGCCCTGTCTAATAAAGTGGATTAGTGAGAGAGGATCCTGGAGCTGCGAACTCTGCTACTACAAATACCAGGTCATCGCCATCAGCACCAAGAACCCGCTACAGGTAACTCAGTGCTTGCCTGAGCTTATTTTATAATTATTACCATGTTTTTTTATGTTCCTTTGTAATTCCATGTATACGCTGATGAAATATATTACATTAGTAAACGTAATCCATTTCGATTTAAAAAGTAAAAGTATATGTTTTAAAAGAAAAAGAACTAATCTATATGGTTTTATTTATTTATTTTATACACTCCATCCTCCTGCTCAAAATACTTATTTAAAGTGAGAGGGGTCTAATGCCCAGTCACACTGATAGGATAGAATTTAATTAGGTTAGTCTGACATCATTAGGATTTTTTTTAGAAGTCAGCACAGTCGAGCTCTGAGGATCATATTACTATTGCTTCTAGGCTCATTTTAAATTCAGACAAGGCCAATTCAGTGATTTGTTAACCTGAGTTATTGAATCAGTAATTGTGAACAGTTCACTGAAAAGAATTGTCTCTAAAGAAAGATGTGTTTTGTGCTTTGAAATGTAGTGAAGAAAGAAATCTTGAAAAAAATGACGGAACTCTGATTAAGTCCAAATAAATAATTATACGTACATGTGTTACGGAGTAAAACTGCTTTATTTTTGTCCACCATGCAGGTATTCTTTGCATTGCACTAAATGGTCAATCCAGTTTGTGTACACCTGAACACAACACCGAAATGTGTTTAAGCAAAACCATGGAAAATTCATTTCATAACCATGTGCATTAATGAGGCATCAATCCTCCCTTCCACTCTTCTGGCAAGGCTTACCACTAGATGTGGGAACATGGTTGCAAGGAATATTGCTCTCATTCATTACACCAGAGCATCAGTGAGGTCAGACACTGATTTTATATGATGGGGCTTGGCTCACAGTCATCACAAAGGTGCTCATTGAGTTTCAGGTGGACTTTTTTTGAAGGCCAGCCAATTTCATCCACACCACAGTCTGTAAATAATTTCTTTACAGATCCCGCTTTGTGCAGAGAGTATTCCTAAGTTGGAAAAGAAAACATTTTGTCTCATTGTTTGGACATTTACATGGCTGTATAGTATACTTGATTAAAGTAGAAAACCCATTCATTAGAAGGTGATGTTCACATACTCTGGCCATATAGTGCACCTTGGCATAACATGATGATATGGTAGCCATTCAACACCAAAATATAGCCATCTGATACCATCGCTGTGCCATTGTACCACCATAACATTGAGAGCATTAGCAGAGTGTTTATCTTATTCCTTTCATATGATCAGCTCATATGATTCATTTGCTTGTCTGGGTTCAAAGCTTCTGCTCTCAATGATTTTACTTTCAGCCTTTTTTATTTTCTTTTGATCTGACCTTCAGATGATAAATAGGACATTTTCTTCTTTGTTTTGGTTATTTTAAAGGTGCACTACAGAACTTTGGCCATACAATTACAGATTATTCATTTTTTTAACATCAGTTGTACTTTCGGTTGACTTGCTTATGATCGGATCTGTCATTCTACACCAAGATCTACAACCAGCAAGAAGAATGTCTACAGGGCACGTATTAAGAAGAAGAAGAAGAAGAAGAAGAAGAAGAAGAAGAAGAAGAAGAAGAAGAAGAAGAAGAAGAAGAAGAAGAAAGAAAGTTGTCTGAGCAAGAAGACAGACCATATTTTAGTTTATGGAAATGATGTAAACCGGCAAGAAATTATTCTGTAATTTTTCTTGCCAAATCTATCCCAAATGTTCAAAATATTATATTATTGTGAGCTTACCGTAGTGAATTGGGGTAAGGGAAGAACAGAGTTTTTGTTTTTATGTACTTCATCTCAAAGATATTCCAGAGCGCACCTTTAAAATAATGATATGAATAATAAAAAATAAAAAAAGTAAACCACTCCCATTCAAAAGTTTGGGGTCGGAAAGGTTTTATTAAATATATTTTTTGTCTCTTTTGGTCTTCAAAGCTACATTTATTGATTCAAAAATACAGTAAAAACAATATTGTGAAATATTCATACAATTTAAAATAAATGTTTTCTATTATTTTAATATCTATTTAAAAGTGCATTTTTAAATATATTGTAATATTTTTAAATGCAATTTATTCCTCTAATGGCAAAGCTGATTTTTTTTAACAGCTGTTACTCTAGTCTTTAGTGTCACAAGATTCTTCAGAAATCATTCTAGTATGCTGATTTGCTGCTAAAGAAACATTAATATTAATGTTAAAAACACTGTGAACACTGGAAGCCACAATACACTTTTTCAGGATGAATAGCAAGTTCAAAAGAACGGCATTTATTTGAAATATATTTTTTGTAACGAGTCTTGATCAATTGAATGCCTCCTTGCTGAATAAAAGTACTCAAAAAAATCTTACTGACCCCAAACTTTTGAAAGAAGTGTACGTCTGCATTAGTCTAATTTACAGACTAATTCTAGTAATATTACCAAAGGCATATCTGTTTATATTATTAGTCTGTTTTATTCTGACTGATATTTAGCCACTTATATTATCTGTGTACTGTATAAATATTTTCCAGTGTCTTCTTGTTTTTCACATGTGCGTCTGGTACTGTCTATTAGTTGATCATATTTTTCTGTGTCTCCAGTGGCAGGCCATCTCTTTGACAGTGATAGAGAAAGTCCAGATAGCTGCAGCTGTTCTGGGTTCACTGTTCCTGATAGCCAGTATCTCCTGGCTGGTGTGGTCCTCCCTCAGCCCCTCGGCCAAGTGGCAAAGGCAGGACCTGCTCTTCCAGATCTGTTATGCCATGTACGGCTTCATGGACCTGGTTTGCATTGGTAGGTCACTGGATGCTCAATAACTGCAGCCACCTGGCTCAGCAAAACCAATGCTGGGCTTTTACATATTTGTATGTTTACTTGTCTGAGAGTATCAGACACTGTCTGTGAGGTGGTGGGGGTGGGGG
Organism: Meda fulgida; assembly: GCA_030578275.1. Lineage (NCBI taxonomy): Eukaryota > Metazoa > Chordata > Actinopteri > Cypriniformes > Leuciscidae > Meda > Meda fulgida. The sequence goes on along the minus strand of CM060616.1, from coordinate 24,619,115 downwards.
TGGGGACGGGGGACCTTTGAGTACACTGTGACTCTAGTGGCCTCCCTGGTAACCAACATCTATTGGAACCATCTGAAAGTGAACAAGACATAATGTTGAAATATAGCTGCGAGCAGCGATTGCGGGCCCAAGCCGGTGGCACCGCCGCCCCGGTGCCTTTAGGGTTATTGTGCACGACGTGCAAAAACGTAACCCCGCTTTGACTGTTGAAAAGAAGTGTGCTGTAGAGCTCGCATCAGTGTGGCCTCTGCAAAAGTGTGTATCCAGGGCACATATAAACCACAAAGTATGCGTGAGCAACCTTCTGAACCCAAATTGAAAACTGAGACAGCCTACGGTCTCATGGATTTAACAGACACATGAAATAAGTACACAAGACCGAAAATTCATATGAAGTGTGCCATTTGGGGACAGGGCCTATGATCGTGAACCACAATAGCCACATATATGAGATCATTTAAAATTAGAATAATTTTTTAGGTCAATATGTTTTGCAGCACTTAAATGTGTAAATCCAGAAGCCCAGTATTTATCTGGAGGTCTTTGTCCTTTGCCTGTCAACCAAGTTTGTCTCTGCTTTTTCTGTTCTGTCCTGTTTGCCATAGTTCACCCTGTCTGTCTTGACCATTCTTAATAAAAAGCTGCAAATGGATTCCCCTGGCCTGACCCTGCCTCGATACAACACATATGCTGCATCTGCTCGCTATCTGCCGAACGGCTCTGGTAGTTCCGCTTCAGCACTGACGATGTTGTAGGAATAGTGCGCTCTGATTGGTCTGGATTATTCGGGAATTTTTATTTTATACAGAAATAAGTTATTTATAATTCATATATATATATATATATATATATATATATAGATAGATAGATAGATAGATAGATAGATAGATAGATAGATAGATAGATATACATATATAAAGACACAGAGAATATTACTTGCCTTACCTGTTTAGTAAAATGAAAAAATAAAAATAAATAACTAGGGAAACCGAGATAATTATTCTGATTTGATGATACACTCAAAATATTACACAAGCAATCGTTTAAATGTAATGATATTCAGAACAGAACAAGAATTTTAAAAAACTATAATCAAGAAGTAACCGAAATAATGTAAAGCGAAAGTCAAAGTAAGTGGTGTTGGTCTCACGTAACTCTCTCATTAGAATCAAACTGTTTCAACATTTGTGATGTATTTGGATGCTAATTTTTTCTTTATTATAGGCTTTGTACTTCACTCACGTTCCAATATGTGTGTGAGTGTGTGTGTGTGTATGTGTGTGTGTGTGTGTGTGTGTGTGTGTGTGTGTGTGTGTGTGTGTGTGTGTGTGTGTGTGTGTGTGTGTGTGTGTGTGTGTGTGGTTGAGGTGTGGGTGCGATTGAACTGTAACACATAAAAACATACTCTGTCATTTTGTTCATCGAGGACGTAAATTCAAACTGCAAAGTGTTTATTTATATGTATGTACACTCACAATAAAACACAAAGTGCTTTTGTCAAACTATAAACTCAAACTGTAACCTACAACTGTCCCCCAACCAAAATCTCACCCACACACACCAACACCCACAAACACAGTTTAAAAGCAAAAAATATTTATCCAACCTCGTTTAAAAACAGTCTGTGAGTGCCATCTTTTGGACATTCATCATATTGCATTGGTTTTAATTTCTTGTCCTCAAACAGAGCACTGATCTGTTTATTTTTAAGTTACACATTCTACATTGATTAAAATAGAAAATCAAATGTGTTTTTTTTAATGGTAGTATTATTTTATACAATAATTTATAAATGTGATGAGAATTAATGTAGTGTGCAAAAATTTTTTTAAGGAAAACATTGATCTAATATAGCACATTAAAGAGAGAGAGACGGAGGAGCGGGCGCGATTGAACTGTGTGTGTGTGTGGGAGAGAGAATAAAATTTTTAAGGAAAACATATTGATCTAATATAGCACATTATTGATCTAATATAGCACATTGGAGAGAGAGAGAGAGAGAGAGAGAGAGAGAGAGAGAGAGAGAGAGAGAGAGAGAGAGAGAGGGAGAGACAGAGAGAGAGAGAGAGAGAGAGAGAGAGAGAGAGAGAGAGAGAGAGGGAGAGAGAGAGAGAGAGAGGGAGAGACAGAGAGAGAGAGGGAGAGAGAGAGAGAGAGAGAGTGAGAGAGAGAGAGGGAGAGAGAGAGAGAGAGAGAGAGAGGCGCGGGCGCGATCGAACTGTGTGTGTGGGGGTGCGTGTGTGTGTGAGAGAGAGGCGCGGGCGCGATCGAACTGTGTGTGTGTGTGTGCGTGTGTGGGAGAGAGAGAGGCGCGGACTCGATCAAACTGTGTGTGTGCGTGAGACAGAGAGAGAGGCGCGGGAGCGATCGAACTGTGTGTGTGTGTGTGTGTGTGTGTGTGTGTGTGTGTGTGTGTGTGTGTGTGTGTGTGTGTGTGTGTGTGTTAGTGTGTGAGAGAGAGAGAGAGAGAGAGAGAGAGAGAGAGAGGCGCGGGTGCGATCGAACTGTGTGTGTAATACAGGTAATAAATGAATAAAAGTGCGTATAAATACAATTTTGGACACAAGAGGGCAGTATGGCCCCATGAATGACTTTGTGTTTAAACTATCACCCGAAGATACCCCCTCCCCCTCCTCACACAGACACACCCACACACACATACAGAATGCCAGGGTGCATTCTCTCTGTCAGAGAGAGGGAGAGAAAATTCTCAGAATCCACATTCAAACTACAATATCTGACTTTCTGTTTGTCTGAGCTAATGACAATAAATTAGAAAGTTGTTCGGCTTGACGAGAACAATATACACGCAGAGTTTTGTAACTGTAGATAAAATTAACTAAGTTATAACACACTTTATGTGTCCTTTTTTAGTCATAAATTCATTTCCTCGCCACGGCCAAACCGTTCGAGATATCAAATATCCGTTCGCAATTTAGCATCCTCAATGTCTTGACTTCACGCTGACCGAGTTTTGTGGTGTTTGGATTAATTCTCTAGGAGAAGTATATCAAAAATAAAAGCATGCATTTTCCAAACAACCCATAATAGCTGACTTCCTGTTGAGCTGTAGTAAAACTTAGAGCACGAAAGTTGTTCGGCCCGATGAGATCTATAAGTGTACCGAGTTTCATATTATTACAAGCAAGCATGTTTGATATATGGACAAGTGTTCGAATCCCGTTCCAGGGGGCGCTGCCGAGCCCCCCTGCCACGCCCGGGTACCATCTTCAGCCCGGCCCTGATGGCCGCGGGTTCTGACCCGTGTGCAAAGTTTCAAGAGTTTTCGAGCACGTTAAGGGCCCCAAAACCTCGAAAAACTAAAATAAAAGCATTCTCACTCAGCAGACAAACCCCCCTCCCCTCAAACACACGGAGAGACGTAGGGTCAGAGAGAGTGGAAGAGAAAATTCTCCAAAACATCCACATTCAAACCAAAATATCTGACTTCCTGTTGGTCTGAGCTAATAAGTGTAAATTAGAAAGTTGTCCAGCTCGATATGAACATTATACATACTGAGTTTTAAGATTGTAGATAAAAGTATAGACCTAACTCCCCCTCTTTTGTCAAAAGGTGGCGCTACTGAGCCCCGGCACCACGCCCGTTTCTGAAACTTTGCACATGTCTACTGGCTAATAAATGTGATGTGTCTATCGAGTTTCATGCAATTTCAAGTATGCTAAGAGTCTCAAAAGCATCAAAAAAGAATCTTAAAGTTTGATGCGTTACCACGGCAACAGTATCTAAGATATCAATAATCCTTTCACAGGTCTAAATCTGCCGTGTGTTTACATTATACACATAAAGTTTGAAGCAAATCGGGTAAAAATAAGAGGTTGATTTCAAAGCATTTTGAAAGTGACACACTTCCTGCTGCCAGTTGGTGGCGCTATAACTTTGACTCACAATAGTCACATCCATGTGATCGGCCTCTTACAGCGAACACACTGCTGAAGTTTCATCAAGATCAGTCAATGTATGCAGAAGTTATAACACACTTCCTGTTTCCATTATTCGCCATAAATTCGTTTCCTCGCCACGGCCAAACCGTTCGAGATATCAAAAATCCCCTGGCAATTTTTCATCCTCAATGTCTTGACTTCATGCACACCGAGTTTGGTGACGATCGGGTGAATTCCCTAGGAGGAGTATATCAAATTCCTGAACATGAGTTTCCAAACAACCCATAATAGCCGACTTCCTGTTGGGCTGGCGTAAAAAGTAAGAGTGCAAAGGATATATGAAACGATGAGATCTATATATGTACTGATTTTCAGATTAATTCATGCAAGCGTGTTTGATATACGGACATGTTTTCAAATCCCGTTCCAGGGGGCGCTGTCGAGCCCCCCTGCCACGCCCGGGTACCATCTTCAGCCCGGCCCTGATGGCCGCGGGTTCTGACCCGTGTGCAAACTTTCAAGAGTTTTCGAGCACGTTAAGGGCCCCAAAAGTGCCCAAAAGGTAGTAAAATAATAATAATAATAATAATAATAATAATAATAATAATAATAATAATAAATAATCCTAAGGAAAACAATAGGGCCTTCGCCTTTTCAAGGCTTGGGCCCTAATTACAAGCTCACTTTCCTCTAAAAAACATGTGGAAAAGTGCAGGCAGAACTAAGAGGATTGTGTTTTTCAGGCAAGCCACAGGGAGCCATGAGTAATTGCTGCATTTCAGTTAATATCATGCAGTTTTTATGTATCAGCTAAATAAAATTCCTTGCAACAGAAACAGAAAGGCTAAAATATTGAGAGCTGGAAATTGATTTGATTGCATAGATGCCATTCAAAGTCACTTCAAATTCAAATTGGCAACAATATACTGGCTGTCACATTAAGATTGTACAGTTTTGAATCCATCCAATTAAGTGACTTAAACTGTTATCCTGCTATCCAACCCGATCACACTAAATGCGTCTCTATAGCACGCAGTGTGTTTATCATGCAATTTATACGCGAAAATGAGTTTTTACGTGCATAGGATACGCATGGGTTGGTTAGGTTGGTTTAGTAGTGGTGTGGGGTGCGTGTGTATTATACATTTGGGTAGAATTATTGGTATGGGGTGCATGCGTATGACACGCAATGAACTGCGTATCAAATGCACGCGGAAACTGTGTATCATATGCACGTAAAAACTAATTTTCGCGTATAAATTGCACGATAAACACAATGCGTGCTATAGAGACGCATTTACGTGAGAACAGGCTGGAATATCGGAATGAAACTCTATCTTACCGATTACTGCTCAGGACCAGGGCTGGACTGGCCATCAGGCATACCGGGCACTTTCCCGGTGGGTTGACGTGCTATTTGGGCCGATACATCTCTTCCGATAGAACCCATTGGTTCTTTTCTTGATTGGCACTGGGCTGGTCCAATCGCATCTTGTGGGCTCCTCATCCTTTGGGCTCTGAGCTAGCCGGCAGTTGGTGTGTATCTGTTTAAATAGTCAGAGCGATGGAGAAGAAACTCAAGGAATGTGCAGAGAAATAGCGTGAAAAAAAGAAACAGGCCCTTCAAGTGATGAGGATAGTGAGGAGGATCAGGAGAGAAATGAGTGAGTGTAGAGATCTGTGGTAAGCAGAACTAGGCTACTTTAACACTTATAGGCTATGACCATGAGTGTAGAACCCACATTATTTCCACATCTGCATAGTTGATGATTACGCATTTTACTAGAATTGTAATGAGACGATTGAGATGATAATTGATATTGTGATACATAACAGTAGGCCTACAAAATGATAACCATTTCAACCAGTAGTTTGCTACATAGTTGTCCCATGATCTCATCACATTACTTAAAGAGGTCATATTATACTTTTTCAACTTTAGTTAGTGTGTAATGTTGCTGTTTGAGCATAAAAAAGATCTGCAAGGTTACAAAGCTCCAAGATATTTTATTTAACAGAGTCTTCTTTCCAAGAACTATAACGAACAACTCGTTTGGACTTCAACACATTTTTTTCCGGGCTTTATGAAGTCACAGTGTTACTCATTTAAATAATCCCCGCCCACAGAATATACAAAAAAGGAGACGCGGCCTGGCTGAGCTGCATTAGAGAAGACAGTGTTGACGCTATGTCAAAGAGACACTGTCTTATCCACCCCGTTTCCAAAACTCATTTGTTTGACTTCCTAAGGCTGAGGAACTTAGAGTGATGATACACGGGGCAACTTTTTTGAGCAATGTTGCTAAACAATGTTGCTTGGGAACTTTGACATTGAGAATGGGCAACAAATTTCTATCTGGATCATTTAGATCGGTCGTGGGCCCTGTGTCTCACCTGGTTGCCCGTTGACAGCAACACTGCCCAGCAACATTGCTCAAAAAGTTGCCCTGTGTATTATCACCTCAGAGAGGTTGAAATTTATTTTAAACATTGTTCATGAACATTGTAACACCAACATTTATCCGTGTGCTGCACATTTTGCGGAGAACAGCTTCCAGAACCTATAAGAGAGTACAATGCAGGCTACACACAAAAGCTTCCCCTGAAACGGAGTAGTTCCCACTGTTTGTTTGTGGATCACAACTTGTACGTATGTCTTATTATTTCTATTTGCGTTTTCTATTAACAGTTCCGATTATAAGTTTTATGTTGTTGCTATGAACAACAATGTAAATAAAGGGCAAAGCTTTACCTCTGCTCGCCTGCTAGCCAACATTAGTGTTGATATAATGTTTACTGTAGTTTTGTAAGCTCTCGCTTTTGTAAGGGTTTTCACCGCCCCTTAGGAAATTAACCATGGTTTTGTGATCTATTACTGTTTGTATTACCATTGTTTTCTGACAAGTACCATGAATTAAATGGTGTATAACTTTGTATCTAAAATGCATAAGAAAATTACAAAAACAAACATACCACTCTGAAACATCCTGTAAAATCCGTTCTTGCAAAGTCTGTACATGAAATCCATTCAGCACGATCCTCTTGTTCGTTAACATTCTTAAGTCTGAATCAGGCTTGAATTGGTTTGAAATTGAGGGAATCCTTAATATTTACACCTGAGCAGATGAAACTCGCTGTTACGGTAATGGCGTGACATTTCACAAACACACGTTAAGCAGTGGCAATCACAACACATTTCGTATTCCGTAATGACGGGCTCATTGCGTTCTAGCCAGACTGGGGAGAGAGGTGTTGTAATAATGTAAAATATGTGAAAAATAATGTGTTTTTTGTAACAATCAATCATGAAAGCATATTCTAGTACACCCCAAAAACAAAATCAAATCTTCGTAAAAGGGCATAATAGGACCCCTTTAATTCAGTGAACAGTTAAATTAAGAAGTTGGAGAGTGTAGGGAGACTTGATTGTCATTCACAATGCTTCATGTGAGTGGATGGTTGATGGTGAGCTCTTTTGTCCTAATTTGTTTGTTGTGATTTTCTGATTGGGAACTGAACATTTAAAACTGAACTTCAAAAACGTACGAGTTAGGGCTTTAACAGAGGCGTACCATAAATTAATAGTCGGCCTGTCTTGAAAGGTTTATGCAGAATCATTAAAAATCTGTTTCTCTGTAGAGAAAAGTAATTGAATTTTTACTTCCATTACCCCACTGTTGCTCTCTGTTCCAAATGGTACTTTCATTATTACTTGCCTTCTCTCACTTGGAATGACTCTTCAGACTGGATTCCTCTTTCACAGCATACAAACAATCGTCAGGTAAAGGAAGTAATTTTGCAGTTTGTTTGCCATTTATTGTGAATTTGCCATTGATTCTAAAATGCTCAATTGTTCTCATGCGCCCAAGGATTCAACCTATTTGTAAATATTATAACAATAGTCATATGTATGTAATTTGGAAGTGAATAGACCAAATATTTAGGACTTTCTGTGATATGTAATGCGTTGTCACACTGATATAAAGTATAGTACAGGGAAGGACATGCTGAGTTTGATCTCTTGAGGAAAGGCAGGACGATGGGATAGTCTATTCAGGCCAGCTGAAAGAGCGATCCTTCTAATGCTTCGCTATGAGAGAAAATACACACTGCTCCCTCGTGATCCGCATACAGTTGAGGCAGTAAATAACACGCGCACACACATTGTATCAGTCTTTTTGTATCTCAGAGGAAATGTGCTCCTAATTAAATGATCTTTTTTTTTTCAATTAAGCATCAGCTGAAGAGCATTGTTGTAACAAAACCATTTTAAGGGAGGTTGAGGGTTGGGGGTTGTGGGGGTGCAGCTTAAACTAGAGTAGCACTTGGAAAAAAACAAAACAAAAAACAAAAAAAAAAGTTCAGCTTTTCCAGAAGTGTTATAGAAGAAAAAAAGAAATACAAAAAAACCTGTGTGGGAGGAAAATCAGAAATGTAATGTTAATTGCGGGATAGTTCACTTGTTTACTCACCCTCATGTCTTTGCAAATTGCAAGACTTTCATTCATCTTCAGAATATAAATCAAGATATTTTTAATATTCTCTACCCATTTTTGTCCATTTATTACGTTATCAATGTAATCAAGCCTCAGACGTCACGTTATAAACTACGTAATCAAGTTTAAAAAAGTACAAAGCATCATGAAAATAATCCTTATGAATCAAGCGAATCAGTCTCTGTCTTCTAGATTTGAAAAATTCTAGAATTTCTTTCAACTTCACATGAAATTCCCGATTCCACAGATTCCTATGATTGTATTTTGCCTGCAAAATTTCACAGAGCAATGGTAAATGTGACTGCACCTGAACTCGCAATAGTATTGAGAAATGTCTGTAACCATTGCAAAAGTGCAATGCAAAGTCTTGATTTATTCATTTTTATTTCAAAACTATTTCAAATAATTCCTGCTCGTATAATTTTCTTAGTTATGCAGCCAAAAAATTATCTGGTTCCATTCAATTTTTTCTTCAATCATTTGCCCTGTCTCTCTATTTACTCAAAACCCCAATTTTCTGTTATTTCCAAGTTTTTGTATGTCAATGACATGACAGATACCAGTAACTAGGGAAATGTTCACACTGCGGAAGTATAAACGGCAGTTAGTCACATTTTAGAGTGCTAAATACATTCTATAGCCAAACAACTCACTACTTTAAATGTTCAGGACTCACACCTAAAAATTGACTATTTTGGTTTACTTGTACATGGAATCACATTGGAAAACTAGTCTTGTCATACAGTGCTATAGCCAGTCACTGCATACACAGTTGAGGTGTATTTTGTGTATTCCTGTGAGGTTCCGATAACTCACAGATATGGAGTTATGAGCCCTTCCAAACACTGTTTTCCATCAAAGCCTTTATCCGTTTTGTGGTCTGGGTCCTTCCCGAATGCTTTGCTCCACACTAAACAATTCAGTGCCACTGTAGCATAATGGATGAATTTGTGCCTCTATTGGGCTTGTTTATCAAATAAAGTCATGTTAACCGTAATGACTTTCCAGCGTTATGAAAGTCACCATTTTTATATATTTATTTTCATCACTGACACAGGCATTATTTACAACTTTTGCAAGAAAAGAAAAGAGCATTTTGAGCAAAAAGCTGGCACCCAATCTGGCAACACCAGGTCACCAGTGTCGCAACCTTTTTTACAGTCTGGTAGCAACGAATAACTATGAACTAGTTAAAAATATTTAAGAATGAACTATGAATTGAACTAGTTCATTTTAAAATTTGTGAACTGAACTTTGAACTAGTTCATGTAGAAAGTGAACTTTCCCAACTATAGCTCGTCCTGGGTCAACATTTCATTCGGTAACTTTAGGCAGTTTTGATTTATATGCTGTATGACCACATTATTTTACATATGCATCTGCTTACATAGATATCGCATGTTTATACTTCTTCATCACGTGTCTTTTGATCAGGAGAGGCATTTTTGTTTCCAGGCGGACCTTTAAAGGGTTAGTTCACCCAAAAATGAAAATTCTGTCAGTAATTACTCACCCTCATGTTGTTCAAACCCCGTAAGACCTTCCTTCATCTTCGGAACACAAATGAAGATATTTTTGATGAAATCTGAGAGCTGGATCACTCCTCCATAGGCTTCTTCAGGGATCGAAACTGGCCGGCCCAAAAGTTATGAAAGACATTGTTAAAATAGTCAGAGTGACTACAGTGGCTCAATCTTAAGTTTATCAAGCGACGAGAATACTTTTTGTGCGCAAAAAAAACAAACAAATATAACGACTTTAATCAACTACTCATTTCCTTCCATGTGGGCCTTGAGTATGTTCACGTAGTGGAACTGCACAAAGCTTCTGTGTTGTACGTCACACGTAGGCTCACTATTGGCCAACGCTGGTCATGTGTGTGTGATGCGTGTGACGTACAACACAGAAGCGCTGCGCAGTTCGCAGTTTTCTCAGAGCAGCGCTATCTTGGGTATTCGCGACTGCAAGAAAAAAGAAATAGGGTGAATGGGATGGAGCTGAACAATGGTGATGTCGAGATTGTTTTAGTGGCTCGTCCTTTTGTGCGTGTGCATGCTGTAGGTTAATGGCAGAGTTCCTCAAGAGTTTCTCTCTGTGATGTATCGCTCTGCAGCCAGACTGGGAGGAAGACAGAACAAGAGTCTATTCTGTCTGATTAGGTGGAGAGAATGGAGATAATGCCTAAAGGCGCTCGTTTCATTGAAACACTATCACTGAGAATAGCATTGGCCTTTTATTATTATCCCCTTTTGACAGGAGGGCATCAGGTCTTCTGAGTTTTACGAACGATGTATCACATAATATTTATATTTTTTCATTTAGCTGATGCTTTTATCTCAAATGTGGGTTTATACAATATTTTGGATAATTGTTGATGCTTTCAGCTACTAACAAAACTGTACCATCATCTCTGTTTTTTTAACCATATGTGAAATGTATTTCACAGAACTTTCCATATGTTTCCTTATAAAGTCCATGGATTATGTCTGGGGTTACAAATAAGCCATACAACATAACATAAATGATACATCCTAAGCAACAACAGAGATGAAAGTAAGACAGTGAAACAAACAAATATATGTGATATTTACACATTATATATGTGTATATATGTGATAATTGATGTACAATCATATTACATTGATGTACAATCATGATACATGATGTACATGACATGAATGCATGGATTAAACTGTATAGTTATGGGCGATACATTGAATATTATTATATATTTGCAATAAATTTGCTGCCAATATATATTTTCAAGCAACATTGTAAATATCACTATGAAGTTCATAAAGTTCGATCTTTGATTTAAAACTGTGATCAAATAATTGTTTTTGCCATCATTCAAAATTGAGTGTTTATATGTATTATGTTGCCACTTTTATATGAAAATGATTTAACCTTTAATTTAAATTTAAACATTTAAATATAATTTTGCGCTCAGTGAGTGGAATATGATTATTTTAATTATATTTTTATTTAGTTTTATTTCTTACATGTTAATATTTTCAATCTACTTTGCTGTTTGGTTGAAACAATAACATTTTAAGCATTTCCGGAAAAAAAATAGATATCAAGATATCACATATTATGAAAAGACTAAGAAATAGAGAGATAGAGATAAAGAGATATATTTTTTAGATGTTTTACCCAAAATACTGAATTCTTTTTCTTGGTGTGATAATGCAAGAAACATTTTCTAAAGCTTTTCTAAAGGTGTTTCATTACTATTTTATAAAATATTATTATTCATCACCCAAGAAGCAATTTTGTTTATTGTCAAGATTGCTTAGATGGGATGATATCTTACTCATACAGCTTTCAGCTTAATACTGAAATATGACATAATATTGTGCCTAATTATAGTCATTAGTTTAATATCATCTGCCATAATGTAGATTCATTTGACAGGGAAAGCACTATGGGAGCAAAAAAAGGAAGGAGAACGAGAGAAAGACAGAGTGAAGCTAAGAGAAGAGACAGGTGGCAACGTGGCTTTTCACAGCCGAGCCCTGTTCCCATCACTGTGGGACTGGTTGGGGGCCAAAAAAATCCCACACTACAGCAGAAAAAACTGCTGATAAAAATTCAAGCTTTGCCCTGAGAATTTCCTTCAGCTATCCTCTCGGCGCAAGGAAAATGTGCGTGTTTGTGTCTCTGTGTGTGTTAAATCAATACAGTCTCACATTCTCTCTATTATGGGAGAGAGAGAGGGAGAGAGAGAGAGAGAGAGAGAGAGAGAGAGAGAGAGAGAGAGAGAGAGAGAGAGAGAGAGAGAGAGAGAGAGAGAGAGAGAGAGAGAGAGAGAGAGAGAGAGAGAGAGAGAGAGAGAGAGAGAGAGAGAGAGAGAGAGAGAGAGAGAGAGAGAGAGAGGAAAAATTAGGTTTCAGCAGCAATAGCATCTTCATGATGCTGGAATGCTAATAAACTCCTCCACAACCTAATTTCAACTCATACACATTTCCTGCATATAAATGCCACTGTGGACACATAAATTCTGCTCTGTCTACTGAAACTCCAGTTATCTGTTCCAATAAAACTAATAATAACAGCAACCACTACAGCATCAACGACAAGGTTAACGCTTTCCACCCATTTAACTGAACAAATATGACTGATGTCATATGAAAGGTGAAACAAATTTGGTGCAGTCTTGTTTCATTTCCAGTTTTCTCAACTGCAGGGCTTTGGCTTAGGCTGTTGTAGAAAAGTCGATTGCAAACCGTGGGTTATTATTACCTTCTCGCACGCTGCTTGTTTTAGTGGTCTGCAGTGTGCAGTGATAACGTCTGTTAGCAGTCTGTCTCATTGATTCTGGAGCAGCCAAGAGTGAGAGGAGAACCTCAGGGCTCTCGGGACGGCACTGGCCTTTCCCGGTGATCAGAGATCGGTTTCAACTCCACAAAATACAAGCCTTTGTAATCTAACATTTGCAGAGAGATTAAAAAAAACTGTCATCAGAGCTCAGAGAGTGAAAATCGAAAGGGGGGAAGAGAGTAGCAGTCTGAAAAAAAAGTGTAGAGATATGTGCAGACATTCAGAGGGGAACCCACTGTAAAAGATTAATGCAGACCACCACTCTCTTTCTATCTGGACCTCTGAAGAAATAAATATAATGGTGCGAGTTAAACCAAGCCAGAGGTGTATATAAAAAATAAAAAAAATAAATCATATTGACAACACCTCAACACTTTCTGTGTTGTTCTTGAAAATGTTCTTGATCAACGAGGTCATTGGGATTTGTTGTAAAAGTGGAGCGAAAGTGCCTGTATTAACCATGTAGCCTCAAGACATACACTAATAGCATAATTACACTTCATTTCTTAAAAAATATTTATTAAAGAGGTTCTGAAATGCCAAACGTGATTAAATACAGAAAAGTGGGGTATCATATTTTAAAGAAGTACTTAACTGTTAATTCGATTGGCTTGTAGCCTATGTCCAGGAAAATGTCATGATGACCTCTGAAAAATGCACTTTGGCGGTCTAAATGATTTGTGAGAAGTAAAGTATCATGTTTTGCCTGTGATATCTAATTGAGTAAAAGTTTAAGTGCTCAGTTTTTGAGAAGTTTGTATTTTTGTGGAGTTTACATGATGCTCATGTTTACCAGTGCAAGTATGAATGGATGGAATCTAGCAGTCAGTTATTACACAGCTCTTAGGAATACTTGATTCTGATTGGTCAATCGTCCCATCCAACATTTCCTGTTATTCACCATCATCCACGGCAATACTATACTTTTTTGTACACAGTAATGGTATTTTTTTTTCTTAGTGAAAGCTTTAAACATATAATTTAAAAGACATTATTGGTTGTATGTAGGCTAAATACACTACCGATCAAAAGTTTGGGGCCATTAACATTTTTTTTACTTTTTGAAAGAGATCTCTTATGCTCCTCAAAGCTACATTTTTGATCAAAACAGCAATATTGGGAAATATTACAATAAAAAAAAAATATTTTTAAAATGTAGTTTACTCCTGTGATGGAAAAGCTGTTTTTTTCAGCAGCCATTATTACAGTCTTCACTGTCACATGATCCTTCAGAAATCATTCTGATATTATTTGGTGTTCAAAAAACATCTCTATGTTAAAAACAGTTGTACTGCATAATATTTTCTATGCAATACATTTTTAATTGGGCACTGGAGGTGAACGTGATTTCACCAAGTACCACATGTTCCTTGATCAACTTTCCAATCAACCAATCAGATTTGAGGGACAAGTTTATGTCAAGTTTAGGCTTACAACCAGGGTGAGGTACTTAAACATCAGTGTTATTCACCTATCATTACCCTCTGATTTTAGGAAAAAGTTATGGGTAGGGTTAGGTTTAGGGGTAGGGATAGGTTTAGGGGTAGGGATTGGGTAAGGAATACATTTTGGGACAGGAATGTTGATCCAGCATCAACAAAATATGTTGATCCAGGAACATGTCTTACTTGGCAAAATCACAGTGACCGTACAGAGTACCCATTAAAAGGTCTTTCAGCAAATTGAATCTCTTCCTAGATAGACCCATTTGTTCTGACTGTACAATATCCCTCACTTAACGAATCTGTCTGTCCTTCTCTTTTAGCTCTGATTGTCCACGAGGGTCCCTCCGTATTCCGCATCTTTAACCGCTGGCAGGCTGTTAATCAGCAGTGGAAAGTCTTAAACTACGACAAGGTCAAAGACAATGAGGAGCACCAGAAGACCTGTGCCACATTCCGGAACTTCTCTCTGCCACTGCCGCACCGCATGGGGCCGTCCGGCACAGAAGCCGAAGCCTCCACCTCCACGTCCTCCCTCATGGCTGCGGCTGCGGCGGCCGCGGTGGGAACCGTAACCCCCCCCACAAACTCCATCCCGTTGGCAGCAGGCGCCACGACAGAGCCGCAGGACTCATCTGAGCCCAGCAACGGACAGCCCTCGCTGCCGGACCACCACTGTGCTTACAACATCCTTCATCTCCTCAGCCACCACCTGAGACCCCAGGAGCCACGCGGACAGACCAGCAACAGCAACCGCGAACTGGTCATGAGAGTTACTACAGTGTGAGGCCTGGTTTACGGTTGGATCTCTGCATGCGACGTATTTAAAGAAAGGATTAAGTGAAGAGAATTAAACTGTGTTACCCAGTGCAGTGCTGTTCGGGTTTAAAGGAGTTTTTGTTTTACATTTCACAGTATTGAATAAAACAAGAAAGCAAGTTCCTCTCGCAGTGGTTACAGGAAATATTATGGCCATGAAGCTGCATACTAGAAATTATGCAAGCCACTGAAAAAGGTCAAAGGTCAGTGAAGTGTTTCTGAGTGTTGAGTTTATTGTCAGCTCAAGGTCAGAGCTGTGACCATTATGAAGCACAACCTTACCGATGCAATCCAGTTTCTACACTGACAGCCACTGCTGAACTAAAATGTCTCAGAGTGAAGAACAAATGCGTTCTTTGTAAAACATGCAGCATTACACAAATTTTCTGATTACTACAGGTTGTATTTTCAGATAAAATCCTGTTATTAAATGTCAATGAGGCACTTCTAAAGCAAGTCTAAATCTGTTTCTTAAACCAAATGGGTTATTGAAGAATCAAACTATTGTGTTTACACTTTTAGGCAGTTTTTTTAGGGAAATCAATCCTCTCTGATTTTGACAGTCTTGTACACCATTAGGAAACCACGTTACAGTGGAGACAACTTGCAATCAAACTACTACTACTACTAAAAAAATTTGACTCAATTTGAGGCAAATCTCTTGGACTTATTTTGTTTACATTTGTTAAATATGTGAGGAAAAAAAGGTTGCTACATTAAAAAAAAAAGACAACTGGTTTAACTGTTGTATGTGTCTGTTTCTCTTATGCAAGAGTTGACTCCAGTCACAGAGCATATTCAATTAAATTATTCAAGTAATGCATTTTATGTGCTCGAACGTGTTTGCTTTCCAAGCCTGGGGTTTCAAACAATCAACAGCGCTTTGAATGTTAACATTAATCCCATTTTTATTATAACACTTTTTTTTTTCTCTCAAAACAAATAGACAGAAAGTGGATTTAAGTGGCTGAGTGATAGAGAACAGGAAACTGCGCCAGTGCCGATGGGTCTTCTGGCTTCCAAGCCTGACCACAGCTGTCTGTTTCTGAGTAATCATATCTGCCTTCCCCTTCTGGTAATGGTCCACTCCTCCATTTCTTTCTCCTTAGATCCTACATATCCAAGAACAACTTGTGCAGAAATAATCACATATGATCATGTGACATTATTGGCTTGCATGTTTCTTGACTAGTTTAATGCATTTGATGACAGAAATGAGGCGTGTATCTGTATATTCCTAAGAAACACTTAAATATACGAGTGTGGGATTGGCGATTTAGAGGTGAAAAGAATACATAGGCCATGTGATGTTTGAATAATCATGGAACAGAAAAATCATTGCATACTATGACCTAACAATTAATAATTAGTTGAAGCAATGCCAATCATTCACAGAGAGAGAGAGAGAGAGAGAGAGAGAGAGAGAGAAGGAGTGAGTGTGTCAACAGCTTTCATTGACTGCTTTTAAACATGCATTCAAATAAAATCACTGCGACTGATGATGTCAAATTGTGGTTGGTTCCATGTGAAACAAGAAAACCTCCAACGGAGGGCCAAGGCACAAGATAATGCAAGTGTTTTGACATTTCCTTCACTGGGATCCAGTGGAATTCCAGGGAGATAGATACATTATAGTCAGAATTTATAAAAGAAAGTACAACTATGAATGGAGGAATGTTCCATCTACTCTATTAGTGTCTTTGTTTGCGCCTCCACAGCGACCTGCAGATGATGATGATGATGATGATGTTCTGCTACTCCAGTTCCACGAGTAGATCTCCCTCTCCGACTGTATCTCCAGCTTTACAGTGCACACTCTTCACCTGAACAACAACACACATTAAAATGAGAAAGGTCCATGCATTCTGCATCTGAAAAAGCTATTTGAATTCACTAATTTATCAACGTCAATCAAACACACATTGGACACAGGAAGCTTCCCAGAGAAACAATGGAGAAAATTATTTAATAAGAAATGAATGCTTTCCAGATTACGAAAGATGGTAAGAGGTTTTATGTTTTCATTTTAATTAAAACACATGAGAATTATCATTGCAACCATTTGGCTTCATTGTTTCTTCACCCATACGCATTTGTATTCCTTCCTATATAAATGCATATGGATGATTCTTCAATTAAGAGAGTTAATCGGTCCCCTCGGGTCCCCACTTTAATAATGTTAAAGTGCTTTTAAATATAAAATCAATAACTCCATTTTATAGTGCCTCTTCTATATGCATTATAATAAAATCAGGGAAAATCCATTTTGTACTTACAAAATAACCTACAATCATATTTTCATTTATTAATTTAGTATGCTTTTTTTTTTACAGAAACACTATCTTCATCACTGCTCTCGTTATCATATATATATATATATATATATATATATATATATATATATATATATATACACACATACATATACATATATATATACGTATATACACACATACATACACACACACACTCAACAAAACTAGCCAGTTCAGATATTTAATGTGTTCTAGCTCAAGCACACCTGGTGCAACTAATGAAGCCCTTGATTAGTTCCATCAGGTGTGCTTGAGACAACACCTGTTTTGCAGATTTGTGCTGGTATGAGGGATTATCTTCAGGGGGTTGAATAATTTTGAGACGGCAGCAGTTGAATTTGGGGAAACCACTTGAAACAATTGTTGTGTTGAGCTATTTCAATTACTTTTGCTTGATCTGTCCATTGCAAACAATGAAATGGACTTTAAATGAAATGAAAGTCTTTAAAAAAAAAAAAAAAAAAAAAAATTATATATATATATATATATATATATATATATATATATATATATATATATAGTATACACACACTCACCTAAAGGATTATTAGGAACACCATACTAATACTGTGTTCAACAGTGTATATATATATATAGTATACACACACTCACCTAAAGGATTATTAGGAACACCATACTAATACTGTGTTCAACCCCTTTTCGCCTTCAGAACTGCCTTAATTCTACGTGGCATTGATTCAACAAGGTGCTGAAAGCATTCTTTAGAAATGTTGGCCCATATTGATAGGATAGAATCTTGCAGTTGATGGAGATTTTTGGGATGCACATCCAGGGCACGAAGCTCCCGTTCCACCATATCCCAAAGATGCTCTACTGGGTTGAGATCTGGTGACTGTGGGGGCAATTTTAGTACAGTGAACTCATTGTCATGTTCAAGAAACCAATTTGAAATTATTTGAGCTTTGTGACATGGTGCATTATCCTGCTGGAAGTAGCCATCAGAGGATGTGCACATGGTGGCCATAAAGGGATGGACATGGTCAAAAACAATATTCAGGTAGGCCGTGGCATTTAAACGATGCCCAATTGGCACTAAGGGGCCTAAAGTGTGCCAAGAACATCCCCCACACCATTACACCACCACCACCAGCCTGCACAGTGGTAAAAAGGCATGATGGATCCATGTTCTCATTCTGTTTACGCCAAATTCTGACTCTACCATCTGAATGTCTCAACAGAAATCGAGACTCATCAGACCAGGCAACATTTTTCCAGTCTTCAACTGTCCAATTTTGGTGAGCTCTTGCAAATTGTAGACTCTTTTTCCTATTTGTAGTGGAGATGAGTGGTACCCGGTGGGGTCTTCTGCTGTTGTAGCCCATCCGCCTCAAGGTTGTGTGTGTTGTGGCTTCACAAATGCTTTGCTGCATACCTCGGTTGTAACGAGTGGTTATTTCAGTCAAAGTTGCTCTTCTATCAGCTTGAATCAGTCGGCCCATTCTCCTCTGAGCATCAACAAGGTATTTTCGCCCACAGGACTGCCACATACTGGATGTTTTTCCTTTTTCACACCATTCTTTGTAAACCCTAGAAATGGTTGTGCGTGAAAATCCCAGTAACTGAGCAGATTGTGAAATACTCAGACCGGCCCATCTGGCACCAACAACCATACCACGCTCAAAATTGCTTAAATCACCTTTCTTTCCCATTCTGACATTCAGTTTGGAGTTCAGGAGATTGTCTTGACCAGGACCACACCCCTAAATGCATTGAAGCAACTGTCATTTGATTGGTTGATTAGATAATTGCATTAATGAGAAATTGAACAGGTGTTCCTAATAATCCTTAAGGTGAGATATATATATACAGTATATATAGGTCATTTTATTTTTCAAACATGATCAAAGTATTTTCATTAGGTGGCATTACCAAGTAATTAAGTATTTGATCATTTAAACGAAGAACAATATTTTCTTAAAAAAAATAAAATAAAGTAACAGTTTGTACATATTTTTTTAAAGATTTCTAATAAAAAATGCCCATAATTTAAGAATCAGCATATGTGTGAAATATATGAGCTGTTAATCACAGAAGAGCACAAAGCATTTGATCAGATATTCTAAGACCTATTAGATGTGCACTAACATTCAAAAGTTAAATTTTATTTTAGAAAGACATTAATACTTTTATTTAGTAAGGACGCATTAAATAGATCGAAAATGACAGTGAAGATATTTATACACTACAATTCAAAAGTTTGAGGTCAGTAATTCTTTCTTTCTATCTGTTATTGAAAGAAATTAATACTTATATTCAGCAAGGATGTGTTAAATTGATAAAAAAGTGATAGTAAACATTTATATTGTTAGAAAAGATTTATATTTTGAATAAATGCTTGTCTTTTTATTTTTTTATTCATCCTGAAAAAGAATCACAGGTTATAAAAAAATATTAAGCAGCACAACTATCTCCAATATTGATAATAAATCAGCATATTAGAATGATTTATGAAGGGTCATGTGAAGCTGAAGACTGAAGTAATGGCTGAAAAAAAATCACCTTTGCACAAACAGAAATCAATTATATTTTAAAGTATATTAAAACAAAAAAAACAATAAGGTTAAATTGCAACAATATTTCACAATATTAAATGTGTTCTGTATTTTTAAATCAAATGAATGCAGCCTTGGTTATAAGATACTTTTTCAAAAACATTAACAACAGTAATGTTTCCAAATATTTGACTAGTAACTGTGCATATACAGTTTTTAATTTTTATTTCAGTTTTAGTTATTTTAGTAGAAGTCAAACTAATTGAAAATGAGAAGCTAGCTGAAATTTGTATACATATACACACACACATATATATATATATATATATATATATATATATATATATATATATATATATATATATATATATATTTCAGATTAAGTTTAAGTAACAAAAATATTTATGTTTTATTTTTAGGTAACTATAATAACCATGGCATAAAGCAAAATAAAGTACTGCTGTCCATCAAAAGAATCATAAACACCATGACCACAGTCTGGTTTCAGCCCTCTGACAAGAATGGAGAGACTTTCACAGTAGCTAAGTGGTCTGGTCAGAATACAAGTGTGGATAATGGACTGTGGCCCCCAGATGTCTCTCTCTCTCTCTCTCTCTCTCTCTCTCTCTCATAGTGTTGAGTACTGTAATGTAGCTGATGTATGTGGAAGAGTATGTTCTATATGTCATATCGATTTATGATGCACAGAGTAGTGAGCAGGATTATGTATCAACGTGTGTGTGTGTGTGTGTGTGTGTGTGTGTGTGTGTGTGTGTGTGTGTGTGTGTGTGTGTGTGTGTGTGTGTTTCACCTTGGCTGCCTTAGCTGCGGTCATGCTGTTCTGCATCTTCATGGCCTCGATCACACAAATCTCCTGTCCCTCTGCAACCTTCAGAACACACGCAGATATATGAACAAAACCCACAACAGGCATTCCACAAAGACTACTTACTAAGACTGTCTTGAAATGTTCAATTCACAGAATATCTCCCTTCACGTATTGATTAACTTCATAGACTAGTACATAAAACGACCTCAGCACAAAGACCAGGGTAATATTGTAATATCATTTCATAAAGGAGCATGCATTAGAAGAGTGATAGCGGTTAACAAATGAACAAAGCTCGCTGTAACGGGAGAGCAAAATCAATAAAAGAAACCTCTGTTTACATCTATCAAACTCTCCATTAGGGAAATGGATTATGGAAATAAGCAAGCACTGAGGAATAGCGGTTTCCCTCCATCCACAAGGAATAATTTTGGTCTTATCTATGCAGAAGTGGTAACATCAGGTGCTGTGAAAGTCACTGCTGTGTGTGTGGAGACTAATCAGCGTGAGAGCTCTTCATTGCAGTGTTCTTGTGTGTGTGTGACGTTGCTGAGTGAATGAGATGTTTTACTGGAAGAGCTCAGATGTATTAGTTGGAGCCAGTCAGTCTGTGCATTATATATAAGTCATTAACAAACTGAGTCAGGACACATTCAATTCAACTTGACAGCAACACGCGCACACACACACAGACGTTTTGTCATACTGAAGTGCACTGTTAGCTTTACAAATGATGTCATCCCAACGCAACCCACGTAATTTAAAGGAATAGTTCCCTCAAAATAGAAAATTATGTCCTCATTTACTCGTCATTTCAAACCTGTGTGGTTTTCTTTGTTCTGTGGAACACAAAAGGAGATGATTTGATGAACACCTGGTTGGGTGAATTTAATACAATGGCAGCACTTCAGGACTCACTTTAACGCTTAATAAAGCACCTAGTGTGAGCAACTAAGTGCCTCATTGATTTTTTTTCCAAGTGCTCTCATTGTTTATATTGAAAAACAACCCACTACTTAAAGCTACACAATGTTATTGTTTTTTAGTCAAAATGAACAAAATGTAAATAATGAGGGAGTACATCATAAACGTGTTTTTGCTTTATCCAAAAATCACTACTGTAAGTTTGGATTTTCAGAAATACGTTTAGTTAACATAGCATCACATTGTTGTGCAACAACAGCCAAAATGCATCATTTTCCTGTTATAACTGTAAAGCTGCTTTGAAACATTCAGTATTGTATAAAGCGCTATATAAATAAAGGTGACTTGACTAGACATTGACTAGGTTCGCAAAACTTATGTCTAGACTATGTTAAACTATGTTAAATAACTGTTATTTTTACTTTAACTTATATAGAGTATTTGTATAATATTTGCACTGCTAGAGAAAGTAGTAAATTGACTTTGTTTATATAACAAAATCTGCTACCAAGGGCATTAATTTATAACGCGGTGTCCACTGAGAAGTCTTCCGTCTGATTTGAAATCCTTTTTATTTAGGTCAGATTCAACTTACCTAACCTGAGAATAGTACAAATAAATAAGGTAAAAGGTGTCGAGTTAAGCACCCTAAAACAAAAAGCATCCATTTTTTATAATTTATTTATTTATTGACTTTTTAGTGTCATTGATATTTGAGTGTCATTCACACTGAAAAGACAGATCACCTGTCCGGTACCCATAGAGAGCCTAAGTCCCTCCCCTTCCGATGGACCACCATGGGACCTTATTTCAGAAAAATATTATATGGTAGTCAATGACGAGAGACAACAAATATTTTGATCCCGTTTGAATTGTGCCCTGAATTACACATATGATGTTTGTCAATTTAAAAGATACATTTTAAAGTCAAGAAATTCGCAGTTTGATGTAAAACTGTTGAGGTATAAGACTGTGAAAATACGTAATTATAAAGACTACAAACCCAAAAGGCGCACGTGACGTCATACCTTTTCTCTCAATGAATGAAGCTAACTTTACTGAAGCTACGTGTGTCATTTTTTCCTATAGTCTTAACTTATAATCGTAACGTTACGCCGTCATGCCTGTGTGTTTTGTACCAGACTGCACCCATACGAGCAGCATGTGGGTGACGTACATAGTGCGAGATGAGAGATGTAGTTCATTGAGCGATTTTCACATAAAACTAAATGTTACTCTTCTGTTTTATGACAAACTGCGACTTTCTTGACTCTCATAATTATCTTTTAAATTGACAAACATCATATGTGTAATTCAGGGCACAGTTCAGACGGAATAAAAAGATAAGTTGTCTCTCGCCATAGACTATCATACATATTTTTTCCGAAATAAGGTCCCATGAGCCGGAAGCGGAGGGCAGGGACTTCAGCCTTCAAGCCAATCAGATTCATCCACGCAGAAGAGCGGAAGCACTTACACAAACGTTACGACACAATTAACTTGTAGTTCTATAATTTAATCGCTAGTTACAAAGTTACATAATGTAGCTTAAAGACATTTTAACAGTAAAAAAATGACATGTCTTTGTGTGCGACCTAGTGCTGCATACTCCAGTCCAGTGGGTGGCGGAAATGTGCCATTATTCAGATTTTTTTTTTAAACCAATGTAAAATATGCATTTCTACTGTCCAACTGGAGTTTTTTCTTTTTAACCAAAACTGAGCGGAGAACTAGGAAAATGGTAAGTGAGCCAAATGAACTTTTTTGCAACATGAGGGTGGGTACATTTTCATTTCTTGTTGAAATTTCCTTTAAAGATAAAATGTACTTTCATACTACATTTATTGCTAATATCCCTCGATTCTTTTTATCTTGTGTCAACTGGCATTTAACTGTCTGATTGTTTTATGTGTAATATTTAAAGGTCAGCTTCCTTAAAAGTTGCAATTATTTGGAACAATTCACCTAGAGACCTTAAGCAATCCAGACTGAAAAACTATATTAGAGTAATAAAGTTATGCTGAATTTGCAGTATTTCCATTAAGTCACGTACCTGATCCCCTGGTTTAACAGACACAGCCACCACTGATCCGGGCATGGGAGAGCGGAGGATACTACTGGTGTCTTCAGGAACCTTCTCTGGCATGAGCTTACTGAGGGACGCTGCCAGGTTACTCAGCACACGCAACTTAAACTGAACACATGAAACACATAGAAATGGGTACACTGATACCTCAATGAATTAAATACAGAAAACTATGATGCTATAAACAACCAAAAGACAAACACTCCAGAAGACAAACACACAAACATATTTCAACAATTTTCTTCAGCAGTATAAAGTCTAGTGGACATTGTATCTTGTTCAGAGCAATAATGTCACATTAGTCTTAAAAGTCTACACAACCAAAAAAATGTTTTTTGGAAAATGACTTTAGGTGGATAAAAAAAAAATGCTGCAGAACATACCCATATATTATGCCCATGTGTATTTAATTTATCTGATACTAACTGTCTCAAAACTAATGTTGAAATTTCATAAACTTATTTTTGTGAAATATGTATAAGACATGGTTGTGATTTAGCTGGTTATAACGTCCCTGTTAGGTCCTGCTGCTTGATGCCGTAAGGGCATCCGCCTCCACTGACAGCCATTCAAAATTAGAAGTGTACTGTGATTTTGTGAGCAACATACACAACCGTTAAAACGTTTGGGCTCGGTAAGATTGTTTTAGAAAGAAAGAAATCTCGTATGCTCAGCAATGATACATTTATTTGATCAGAATACAGTAAAGAGTTATATTGTAAAATATTATAACAATATTTATAAATATTAAACAAATATAACACAATGGTTTTAAATTTGTATATATTTTGAAATTTATTTTATTCCTGTGATGGCAAACCTGAATTTTCAGTTTAATGCATCTTTGCTGAATAAGCATTCATTTCGTTAAAAATATTGAAAATCTTTCTGATCCCAAACTTTTGAAGGATAGTGTATATATACAGTACATATATACAGTATATATATATAATTTCATTTTATTATAGCATATGTTTTACCAGTTCCCGCTCTTTTTTAAAGGCTCTAAATGAACTAATGTCTTCCCTTTTTATGCCACATTTCACGATAGTTGCTAAAAAAAAAGGCTTGGGACTATGCACATTATTCATGTGATCCGGTGCCATCAGGCAATCATATACTTCCAGGGGGATCCAGTGAAAAAAGTGCCACATTACATAAATGCTAACTGATGGCTTTCTCTGTGTATTTCAGACCTATTTATGGCAACATATGGTCAGTGAGAAACTAGGCTAGGCTGGCCTGATCTCCCATGGTATTCTCCTAAGCTTCCCATCTCCTCCTTTAGATGGCAGCACAAATCGGTTACCAAACATGCTGGGCAGCGAACAGTTTATTTTTCTTTGTGAGTCTCAGACAGATGAAAGGCTCTGTCAGTGCCCAGTCTAATTCAATTAACAGACAAGTGAAGCCTAGCCCTCCACACTGCTCAATGAATGAAAAGCAGTTTTGTCAATTTAATGATTACCAACGTAACATCCCACAAACTCTCAGTCTCTCTCTCTCACAGTAGCAGTAGTAAGCCAAGATCATCAGCCCCCTGCTCTCCATACAGACACTAATGGAGAGCCATTAGCTCATAACAGCCTGCAGAGCAAATGAAGAACTAATTAATACAGTCACATAAAGAACAGGCCACTGACACTACAGGATGGGGGGATGAGAGGGAGGTGAGATGGATATTTGAGTACAGTGGGGGGGGGGGGGGTCATACCTCCAGGGCCATTTTCAGAGCATCAATTACAGAACTCAAAACCTTAGCAAATGCTTAATTTATATGTCAGTAAAAGCAATTATACCATCAGGTTACATTAAGGTATTTATCTGACAAAAACAAATTGGCGCATATATATATATATATATATATATATATTTAAATATATATGTGCGCCAATTTGTTTTTGTTATATATATTTGTTATATATATAGACAGACACACAAACACATACATAATATATATATATATATATATGTGTGTGTGTGTCTGTGGTTTCTAAAAACCTATTTTAATGCTTTGAAATGTTGTATGCCCTCAACAAAAGAGCCAAATACTTTTTTACTACTAGTTCTTTACAGGTTTCTCACCCTCAGTGGCACTTCCTGACCAGTGTGTCATTGTGAAGACCCCCCCTGTATATTTGTGATGTCATTTCTGTACTATATTTAGCAAAAAGGAAAAGGAGGCTCACTAATTAATCACTGGGTAGCTCTCTGAAGGGAATATGTCTGCTTTCCAGGAATTCAACAAAGGAAGCCTTACATCATTCTGCTAAACTCAGGTCACACACAGTAATGAAATGGTGAATGAAGGGTGATGATTCTGTGACCGGGGTCAACTCACTAAATCTCTGAGCAACAAGGTTAGGTCCCTAAGTCTCAACTGAAATATTTAGATGTTACCAGCATGTGCTTACGACAAGTACTACAACATAGTTGGGTACTTGATCAGAATTTTTTTTTTTTAAGTCTGGGACCACTACTACTTCTTTTCCATATTGTATCATCACAAATTACACTACCATGCAGGTAGGGGTCAGTAAGAAGCCTCTTATGCTCAATAACCCTAGAATCATTTCACCAAAAATGATAGATGGATGGATGGAAACACGGTAACTCTATTTTAAGGTGACATATTTACATGTCACTACATGTACTTACTATAATAATAATGGTATATTATGCATAATTACAAGTAACACCCTAAACCAAACCCTAACCCTAATGTAAGTACATGTAGTTAATTAATATTACTCAGTACTTATTTGAGTAAGTACAATGTAACTACGTCACCTTAAAATAAAGTGTAACCCAAAACACTACCACTCAAAGTCTGGAGTTACAAATCACTTCGTAATTACTTAAAAAAGCCTCACAGAGACTGAGAGTCATGAATGGATACGGATTAAAGATGGATAAATATCTTCATCTCTGTAATGTTCATGAAGCATCCCGAAAGCCAATCGCACTTATGGGAAGTGCTAAAACTTCACCTGAATATTTTTATAAATCGACTGCCAGAATGCATAAGGTCTGCACAGCCGTCACCACTGCACAAGGAGCATTTCTACACACACTGAAGAAATGTACAAAAAAATAAAAATAAAAAAAAAATCTTGCTCTGTTTTAGAGCGAGGGGTCGTGGTTGATATTAACCCATAAAACATGCAAGTATGTGTCAAAAATCTACTAGAAACATCATACCATCTAGCCACCATTGTCATTGATTGCTGATCGATTGATACTGTCTGCCTCGCTGCCTGCTGTGAGTTTGTTTGCTTCGAGTTGTTTATACTACTAAATACAGCTTACCCAACATCTCAGATTAACCTGCCATCGCTAGCTTCCGTTATTGTTAGCACAACACGCTAGTAACTCGCTAGCCTGTTAAAGTGCCACCCGTGCGCTCAGTTATTTATTCATTTTTCTCGCGCGCGCCCGCGCCTTTGAGTTCATAAAAAGCCCAGGTGAGTAAGAATCAGTCAACAAACATGGTGAGTAATGTCTTGTCCTGTTATTGTCACCTGCACTTCATGTCACATGTTTAGCATAGCCTTCTCTGTCTGCAATATAGGATTTATATATGATAAATGCAAGGAGACAGTCAGGCTGACGTAGAAGATTTCAGAACTAGAGACACACATCCAAACTTTAATTGAGGATAGTAAGTAATGAGCTTTAGATACTATTTTGGATGCGCCTAGCATACTGAACTCTTTACATGATTCGGTTCTGGCTGAATTATTGCGTGTGCAGCAGGGCAGATGGGTGACAGTGAGGGATCGCTCTAGTCGCAGATCAAAAAACCACTCTTCCATTCCGATTACCATAACAAATCGATTTGACCCGCTCAGTGAAACACCCACTGAGATTTCTGTTGATTGTGCCCTGGTAATTGGTGATTCGATCACACGGAATGTGAAAATAGAGACACCAGCCACCATAGTCACATGTTTGCCATAGTCACATGTTTGCCGGGAGCCAGAGCGCCTGACATCAAAGCAAATTTAAAAGTGCTGGCTAATGCTAATCGTAAATTCTTTAAGTCTACTGGGTGGTTGCCCTGCACGCTTAATAAACAAACTACAGTTAGTTCAAAACGCAGCAGCTCGAGTTCTTACCAGAACTAGGAAGTATGTCCATATTGGCCCGGTTCTGTCAACACTGCGCTGGCTCCCTATTAAACATTGTATACATTTTTAAATATTGCTGATTACTTACAAAGCACTAAATGGTTTAGCTCCGCAGTACTTGAGCGAGCTCTTAACGCATTATAGTCCTTCACGTCTATTGGGATCTCAAAATTCCGGCCAGTTAATAAAACCTAGAATATCAAAGTCGACTGCTGGTGGTAGATCCTTTTCCTATTTAGCACCAAAACTTTGGAACAGTCTTCCTACCATTGTCCGGGAAGCAGACACACTCTGTCAGTTCAAAGCTAGATTAAAAACACATTTCTTTGACCTAGCATACACATAATACATTATCGACTTCTATAATTCAATGTTAGGAACTGGGAACACTTCCCTTAAATCCTGATGTACTCGTTACATCATAAGAAGAATGGCATCTACGCTAATTTTAGTGTCGTTGTTTATCCCAAGGTTTTCCCGCAGCCTGCCGGATCCAGGCCGTATCCAGATCTGACAGGGACCTTTGCCTGGACCCGATGACAACGCAGTGCTGAAGTGCCAACTAGCTTCTCCCTATGGAGGATCCCTTTACCACTCTACAGATAAAGCGTTGTGGGGAAATTCGGTTCGCACTAGGTCCATTTAACTATAAAATGATGCAATCTTTGCTAAGAGGCTTTCATTGTGTTGGCAAGGCTTTAAAATTAAAATTTGTTACTATTTTTTACCAGATGGTGCCATTTTTTCAAGTTTGGCCTATAGAGCAATAACTCGCTTTATTCCTGTTTTCTGCTTCTGCATATTATAGAGACAATTATGCAACGATAATTGTGTGGGTGTGTTGGTATGGATGTCAGAGTGTGGTTGGTGTGTTATAAAAAAAAATGTGTGCATGTGTGTGTTTGTAATATTGAGAGAGAAAAACTCAACTACAAATAATAAAGCCAATCACTATGTGCACCAGTGGAGTTTTGCTGGCATCCAATGGGGAAAATCTGTTACTGCGCCCCAACAAAATCTTACCGAAAGCTCATTTTTTGAGATATCAACCTCAAATTTGATGACTTTGATTTTCTAGCCGTTTCAGAATTCAACTTGTTTCATAAAATATATATATATATTTATATCAAATAATGTTCATAAATAATTTTCATAAACTTAAACCTATATAATTTTGTCCTCTATGGACCTATGTGCAACTTTTTTTAATTGATGCACAAGGGTAAAAGGCCTGGGACTACTTCTAGGACTCACTAATGACTTTTAACCCATGAAGGAGGTTAGTACAGTGTTTCCCAACCCTGTTACTGAAGGCACACCAACAGTACACATTTTGTACCTGACCCATTCAATTCAGGTCTTGGAGCCTCTTCTAACAAGCTGAGTTGAATCAGGTGGGTTTGATTAGAAATAGTTTGAAACTGTAGTGTTAGTTGGTGTGCCTCCAGGAACAGGGTTAGGAAACACTGGGTTAGTGAAGGCAGTTAATGGTCTCTCAGAATTTCTAAGTGCAATTCCTGAGAAGAAGAAAAAAAACATCTATATTACTTTTCTGACAGGAGGAAACCCTAAAACTTTGAAACTCTTGTTTCTGCTGGACCTGACGTGGAAACACACAAGCACTGATGACCACAGCCCCACCGATCTGTTAACATAGAATGAACGGAAGGCATCCCATAATAGCAGTGACCCCATGGAAACTTCGAAACAAACCACCTCAGAAGGACTTTGAAGCAGAGACCCCCCATGAAGCACACGCGTGTGCAGTCTGGAAGCCGGCATTTCCTCTTCTTTTACAGAGTTACTGTGTTTTTAACCCTGTTTGTTTGTTTAAGCTTGCAGAACGTTGATGCTGATTGTTTAGGTGGCTTTGGGTAAACAAAGACAGGACGGCTTGGTTTGATTTGTAGTTGGGTTGAGACACCTGTGCCTTGAGTGTGAGTATCTGTGTGTTTGCGTGTATGAATGTTTGGTAGATCGACTGGAGTGTAAAGACAGGATACATGCCCCAGTGAGTGACATAATATAGCATATATCACCCAGCATGAGGTACACAGAAAAACACCAGAGTGCTCATGAACACACACAAACAAAGGCACGATCATACCAAGAACGATGAATATAACGATAACTATATAGCTGCTCACAACAACGGATGATAATGTTGTTTATTTTCATTAAATGCTCAAGCTTCTTAAAGTCAGGTGGATTCTGATTGGCTTGCAAAAAAAATATCACCTGGAAAACATTGTGAAAGTGATTCCAATTACATTGTTCCTCTGTGCAGTTATCATTATTGCTGTGGTGTGGAAGTCCATATTCTCATAGAATCTCATAGAATGATTATTAAAACTGTATAGTTATTATATTTATTATCCTTGGTATGCACAGCCTTTTAGTTTACTGCCATATACAGCTACAGAAGAGTGCACATAATAAACATTTGAGGACGAACAAACACAGAAACATCTAAGATTAGCTACAAAATGTCTCATGACAACATTCCTTTTAGCAGTGGTTCTCAACTGATGGGTCAACAAATGAATGTTTATTCTGACAGGGTCATAGATAACAGGGGGGGGGGGGGATTAATACAAATAAAATGCAATCAATCATATGAGGAATGGCTAGGATAGAAATATAAATATGCTTATTACCTTTTAAAAGAGCAGTATTTTGTTCATTTTTGGCCAAATTGTTCTTTGTTTTTTGTCGTCCATTATTGTTCAAATCAAATTTATCTTTCACTTGGTAGAAAGCAAATTAAGCAGAACACTTGCTGACATGCTCATCCATAAATAGAATCCTCATCCTTTATTAACTGAAAAAAATTACAAAGTATGCAAGACAAAAGAAAATATGACCATCACTACATTAAATGCAAGTTAATTTACAGCATGGATAAACTTGGATAAATTTGTGTGCTGTGGAAAAATAATAGCTTAATAATACTAAAAAATAATACATTCCAATGTTAGAATTGTTTTAATTAACACAGTAGCATGCAATTTGCTACTATGCAGGGTCACCACTTTATCTCCAATGTATAATCTGGGTTTTGAAGTAAAAACCAGTTGAGAACCATTGACATACAGTTTATATTGGTAGGTGTCATTATGAGGTGCTTGTTTAAAGACTTACTGAAGTGCCCAGATACTGCAGGGTGATCTCCCCAGCCGCTGTCCGCAAGAGGCACTGCATTCAGAGAGGAAACATTAAGACATAAAGCCTGTTAGTGTCTTTTAATGTATATTGTGGTGGGCTAATACCACAGTGATGGTGAATTCTTCATTCTGATTGGTTGACATGTTAGTGTCTAGTAACGATTCTAGAGTGCCGCTGTCTTGCATAGTTTAGCTTCAACCCTAATCAAACACACCTGAACAATCTAATTAATGTAATATAAAAAGTACGCCTTTTTCATATTGCTAGTCTTGTATTACGCTGAGGGGGTTTATTTTGCAATAATGACCAACTGACCATCCATTATCCCACCTATTGCATGTCTAACTAACAACAAACTGACCAACCAACTAAATAAATAAATAAACATCACATATTGATTTAATCTGCAGAAATAAATCATGCAGTGATAAGAGTGACAATTGCCTGGAGGCTGGGACGCTGGTCAATTTAGAGTTTAGCCATCTTAAAAAAATTATAAATTATTATATAAATAAATTGTTATTTTATAGTTGACCAATCAGAATCAAAATGTTCCAAAGAGCCATGTAGTAAGTTGAATAATTGACTCTGGACCAGTGGCGAGGTGAGAAATCTCCAAGTGAGTAGTTCTAGAGTGGACCTCTTTTCTGTGCCTCTATCCAATTATATAACTTATTATTATAATATCAGTGTGGGTTTTTCCCAAGAACAATCCCAGTAAGTGTGACAACAGCAAACTTGAAAAATAAAGTAATACTAAGTATTAAAAAAAGCTAGAAAATTTCCTTTTTTATATAGCGAAGATATACAGATACAAAAAAATCCATGAAATGCCATGTGGGTATTTTTGAAACATTCATCAGAATGAATCTGGTTATCAAAGGCTTTAGGAAGATCCGATTCACTAGAACAGAGGTCTTCAACATGCTTCAGCACACCTGCCTGTGATTTGCGAGCAATCCTGAAGAGCTCGATCAGCTGGTTCAGGTGTGTTTGATTAGAGTTGGACAGCCGGTCCACATGAGCAGGGCTGAAGACCTCTGCACTAGAATGAATCAGACTTTTCAAAGCTACATCTAAAAGGATTGATTGGATTGAACAATATCCATGTTGTTATTGGATTGAATAAGGCATTTACCTAAAGTGCGCAATACTTTACAATAATTCATCATAACTTTTCAATAATGGACCAGAGCTAGTTATTCCCAACATATGCGTATGTATGTTTGTGAACCTGGAGAGTCCTGTGTTTGCCATTGATGGTGATGGGCAGCAGTGCTGAGGCCAAGTTCCATTCTCCAGACACTTCAACCTTCTCTCCATCTATCTCCACCTAAACCAACAAACAAAACACACAGTGGGAGTTTGACATAGGACAACAAAAGTTGTAATTGTTATATTTGAGTAACTGTGTGTGACACAGGGAAAAAAAAGAGCTGATCTGTGTGACAGAAACAGCGAGACAAAGAAATCAAAATGTAAGTTTCTGAACCCATGTAAGGTCATTCAGTTGTTTCTACACCCAAATCCACCTGATGCCTGTTAGGGGAGGTGGGGGGGATTCATGCAAGTCTTTTCTTTAAACCAGTGTCACTGGTCAAACTGATTACCCTCAGCCCTCAAACACTTGTCTAAACAACAGTTCTGAATAATCAGTCACATTCCCAAAGCATGCTGGGACACTGGAAGCTCCAGGGCCATCTGTGGAGCAGGGGGTCCAGTTTGATGTGCAGTTGTGGAAGAGAAACACGCATACAGCCCTCAGCTGTAAGAGCAAGAGAGAGAGGGGTCCACGGAGATCAGGTGAGGCCCCTGAACCCCCGAGGCTCCTTTTATCCCTGACTGAAGGGCCACAGGTGTCTAAACACACAGTTAGTGAGTGACGTCTTAGGGAAAGTGTGAGAGCAGCGGCTCCATGAGGGTCTTTCAGTAACAGAAGAGGAAGACACACAGATCCTAAAGTGATTGAGGCTCAAGAGTCGAGGGATTGATTTCAATGCAAATACCACCACAGAGGACATTGTGTTAGACATTAGTGAGGGAGCAGGAGCGCTCACTGGAAGTACTATAACAGAAGCAGAGAATAGGCCTTCTTACAGAAATCAGCGGGATAGGCAGGATGAGTTATGACTAAATGAGGACAAAATTTGTTGCTGGAATTGTGTGAAATCTCTCATCTTTGCTTATGGGAACCGCAGAAGTCAACCACCTGAGCCATAAACGTTAATCATGTTACGCATCACTATGTACTTAACATTGTTGTCCGTTTTTTGACAGGATAGCATGGTTAATGAGACATAAACAATTATTTTATTATTTTTAGGCTTTGACAGGAAATTATTAAAGATAAAGAGAATGAATAGGTTCGAACCAGTATCCCCCACATGAGCACCACTGCTCAATGTGTCAAGCATTTATGCACCACAGCTCCTACACGTGGAAAATAAACTGAGATCTGACATGAGATGTAATATTTTAAACACTTTCACTCACCGTATAGTTGTTTCCAGACCGAGACACACCCAGCATGTGAACACCATTATCAAGTTCCACACACAACTCCCAAACTCTGCTCTCTACAGGAACACTGGACACCCTAGAACACAACACACACACACACACACACAGAATATTTATCATCTGTCATACCAGGCATAACAAATACACTTTATTTTTCCTCTCACTATAATCTCGTCACTAACAAATCTCTCACGATAATAATTTTCCACTATACAGTTTCTCTCCTCTACAGATGAATAAAAAAAAACACAACAAACGCACACACACACACCACCTGGTCACTGGCTGTTTGACTGACAGCTCTTCTGCTAGGAGACCTAAAGTAAATGTATTAGGAGGAATGCTGTGTTTTTCCACTATGGTGGGCTGCATTCACTACAAAGAGAAAGCCCAGCCCCCACCAATAACTTTTGAAACGCATAAAAAAAGAAAAGAGACAGTGGAGGGGGAAACTGGAGAGCTGTTTAGACAGATGGTCTCTCTGCATCTTTTTTTACAAGTGTAAATTGGTCTTCTTTTCCAGATGAAGAATAATTCATGAGTGTTTTATTGGCAGAGTCTGAAAGGTACATTGACAACCAATTAATTTACACTAAGATGACTATTTTATATTAAATACAACTTGTGTTGTGAGGTTATACTTTCAAAACAGTTTGATAGTTGCATACACTAAAGTTTATCACAGTGCTGTACACTTGAAAGTGGATTACTGCTAAGCATATTTCCTGTTTGTTTGTACATAAGGTGGTTATTGTCTGAAGCTTGTATTTACTGTTCATATGGAACATGGTGCCCCCTCAAGACATGAGCTCTCTCTCATAAGCACAGTGAGATACTAGACTGCTGCAGATGTTCAGAACTTTAACAGGATCTTCTCTCCATCCAGCGTTTTCAGACAGATTATTTATTACTACCCAGTGTTCAACAATAAGGATTTCATCTGCTGGCATTTTACAACACTTTTCACTTGGCCCTCCAACACTTATCACATTCTCCAACATATATAAATAAATATGTACATATATATATATATATATAGTTTCCTTTAAAAAAAACTAACCAAAAAAAACAAACAAATCATTTGTTTTCCATTTGCAATAATTGCTAGTCATTTTACAGCTACAATGTAACTAATGTAATAACTTAAAGACTTTTGCTGAAAAATGATGCCATATGGTGCAAAACATTACTGATTTGTTTAGAATCTGAGACTCATTCTAACTCATGCTACTATGACTGTCATTAGTTATTCTCGCAATTTCACCAAAACATCATCTTTTATATGAGACCAGCTTTACAATGTTACCTTTTTGACATACTTTCATCAGAAGAGTTTATAAAACAACAACATTCAAAACATTGCAGAAAAATGAAAAATGTTTAAGTTTCATAAAAAAACAAGTGTACATGAACAATGAATTAGAGATTTTTTCATGGGGCCCAAAACTCTCTCGGCTACTACCATAAGACACATAATATCACACAAAATAATGGGAAAACCAATGGAAAACATTAAACAAATAATGGAAAACCGGATTTTCCAAGCTCTTATAAAGAAATAAATGTTGATGGATTATTATATAATGTACTAGTGGACATACTCTAATGTGCACTACACAAAACTCACTCACCCGTCAATTTAGCTCAAAATAATAAATGGTTATTCAAAAATCATCTTAGTTATGATATCATAACTATAAGCCCATTAATATGTGAACACCCATGTTTAGATATCAATGCCACTTCGATTTTCAGCAACTTTTCAGTCATTGTTAAGACCCACACCAAGAAAGATAACTATAACAGTAACTATATTGGCATTTACACCAAAGGACGATGATGTTCTGTTTATTATGTGGTGTGGACTTTGCTATCCATAGAATGAGAAAGAAAGATTATTAAAAGTGTATAGGTTTAGTTATTATCGGTGTGAATGGGCCTTTACTAATCTCAAATCTGAAGAAACAATCTAATCATGTTTGTTTAATGAGGGTCTAATAAAGTCATAGATAACTGGGAAATGGTAATGTGAAATACTGTTTAAAGGGTCATGAAACCCCCCTCTTTCAGCTCAGGTCTAGCTCACAATCTTTTTGAAAAAGATGGGCGAAATGGGCGTGGATGGCTGTGAGAAGAAGGGAGGGTTGTGGGTGTGGTATGACACGGCAGGGGAGAGGGGAGGGGAGGTAGGGGGAACTGTCGTCGCCAGTGGCCCATGCATATCGACTGTCACTAAAAATCAGTGGTAAAACGTCATGAAACCCAAAAACGTGTGAACATTCAAGTTGAGCATCATTGAAGTCAATGTTACCATCCATTAGTTTTTAATGTAGGAGAAAACTAGTAAATGTTAAACCGTTTTGGGCTATTTTCAACTTTCAGGTTAAAATTTGTCTTTGTGTCTGCATCACAGGATATGACGTTGTCTTGTGTCTCATAATTATTAATGAGACTGTGTTTCCTTATCCAATGAGAAGAGGCCTTGCTTAATTATTCATGGCAGCACGTATTGATTTCCTATGACAGGAGCTTCAAACAGTGAGATCGCATACAGTAAGTGAGAGATGCATTAATGGTTCAAAAATATGTGTTTGTTTTTGCTTTATAAGAGTTTCTGCTTGACAAGTTCTCTTCAATAGATCTTGAGTCTTCGGCACAAACACGATTCATCCACGCTGTGAGTGTAACTGGCCTTAATGGCAATTTAACCGATAAAACAGCTTATAAAAACGAAACAAAATAAGCCTCAAAAGTGATCAAAGATGCAACAGCATGTTCATATTTGTATATTGAGAACAGAGAACAAATGCTAATGGCTGTGCATTTATATGTGCATTAAATTATAGCTGTCACAGTATATGTATGTATGTATTCATGTAATTTACAGTGAGCTTACAAAACCATGTGTATATTATGTTGCGCATAATGGTAATTTGCAGAAATAAAACTGTCTGGATCAGAAGCCGGTGCAGTGTTGTCTGTCTCTCCTTAACCATGCCCACTTCTGTAGCATTTTTCAAAAATTGTGGTGAGAACTGACTGCTGCTGAAACAGGGGGTTTCATGACCTTTTAACTAAATGACTGTTTTTGCTGCATAAAACTTTAGAGAAAAAGCCAAAATGCTACAAGAGTGCAGTATAGGCCCCTAACCATCGTAACTGGTAGTTGTCAGCGTGTGTAATCCAGATGCCCCATCTGTCTCTCACCTCAGATCTCCCAGGAACTTCTGAGAGCGAAGCTGTGCTGCTACATAGAGAGCCGCAGCCGTAGCCAGCAGCTCCCGTCTCTCTCCTGCTGTTAACATGTGACCTTTGAACCCATCAGGATACACCTCCGGGAGAAACTTAGTGCTGATATCACCAGACACAAACCGTGGGTGAACAATGATCTCTCTCAGTAGAGGAATGTTATGGGTCACACCTGCACAAATGACAGAAGTACAAATGAAATATTTTCACAATTAAATGTTTTTGAATACTTGTTTGCGCCATTTACCTCGGATGACATAATTATCAAGCGCGTTTTCCATTTTCTTCAGAGCTTCTTCTCGTGTTTTACCATATGTGACCAACTAGTCAATGACAACAGCAGTAAATCAATCTGACATTTTAAATCAAATGAGACTGTTAAGATGGTCTGATATTATTATTCTATTACCTTGGAAATCATGGGATCATAATAAATACTGATGTCACTTCCTTCCTCAATTCCACTGTCTACTCGAACCTTCAAAAGAAAAGCAAAACAACAATAATCCTTCAAAATAACTAATTTCCAAAAGCTTCATGCATGAACTGCATGGCCAGGATCAGGGGTTTTAGCAGAATGTCTAAAATGGGGCGGCAGTGGTTCAGTGGTTCATGTAGGTTGTCTACAAGCTGAAAGGTTGGTGGTTCAATCCCCGGTTCCACCTGACCAAGTGTCGAGGTGTCCATGAGCAAGACACCTAACCCCAGCTGCTCCCGACGAGCTGGATGGCGCCTTGCATGGCTGACACCGCCGTCGGTGTATGAATGGGTGAATGTGAGGCAATATGTAAAGCGCTTTGGTGGCCATTGGGTCTGTGAAAGCGCTATATAAATGCAGTCCGTTTACCGTTTAAAATAATGTAAGACATTTTTCATATGGCCTACTACTGAAATGTGTCCTGCATTTCATGTGAATTTTTCAAAACAAACCTTTTTAAGGCAAAAATCACCGGAACACAAAGCTATTAATAACCACTAAACATCACACAATGGCATCTGTTTGGACCTGCCTATAAATGAAAGAATAATGTAAATATCCTCAGTCGTGTTTGCTTTCTTTAGACATTTAAACATCATCTGTCTGTTAGCGTCTATGTGTGTGTGTTTCTAAAATTAAAAACATCCTGTTCTGAGCAGCTCCCAGAAACCAGTGATCTTTCATTGAAGAGGACGAGTCTAACTGTCCTTCTTTAATTGACTGATGTGTGAATCTTACACAAACACATTCACTTGAAAATGCTTGACTATGCAGAGTGGACTGGAGGAATTTTTTCAGACTTCAACAAATGCATCAGTCATAATTTGCCATAAGTAAGAAGAGCCCCAATAAAAGGTTAAAACTCAAATGAGCACAAATTAAAGTAATAATGTAATTACTTTAGTACTTTTTATTACTATTACTATAATAGTTTTAACTTTATATTGTTTGAGTTGGGAAAATTAATTGAAAACATCTAGTTTTACAATTGGCCCCAATTTTGCATACTAGATTCATGTATTAACTACCAGTGACAGTGTAAATATCTGTCATTCATGTCAACTTTTTAAATCAACAACCTAGAGATAAAAAAGAAAGAAAATTGGGCTGAAGACTTTAGCAGAAGGAACTATAGTTCTTAATGTGAAGCGAACACACTTTTTTCTCATGCAGAGGAAGAATATAATGTTCTGAGCAAGTGTCATCATCACTATAGCTTGGATGGTGTGACAGTAGCGCCTATTCCAAACAAAGCAAGTCTCCCCTGCACGCACACGCACACACACACACACAACATAGCACAAAAAAGTGGCTAAACAGATCTGTGTACTAACGTTAGCCAAGTCGAGCGGCTCCTGGTACTGAGACAGCCGACCAATTGAGGGGAGCCCAAATGATTTGTATGGATCCTGAAAAAGAGAAAGATAGAGAGAAGAAATATAAGCTCTCAAATAAAACCCAGGAAACAAAAGGTCAAGTGCCTGTCCTTAAAGCGTATGTCTTAACTCAGGTCAAACTGTGGCTCAGTTAAGCTGGTTAATATTTGAGATTAAAACCAACTGAAATGTCAGTCCGTGACTAAAATCATAAATACTAAGAAAACACTGTATTAAGCATTTCATTGCTTGTTGGTTTACCTCAGCATAGACTCTGCTCTCGATGGCCCAGCCATTTATGGGTATGTCGGGCTGTTTGTACTGGAGTTTGTAACCCTTTGCGATGCGGATCATCTGCTGCACCAGATCCAGTCCTGTGATGCACTCAGTGATTGGGTGCTCCACCTGAGAGAGGAGGACACTCTCACTAACATCTTAAAATAATACATGGACTGCAGTGTACAAATGTAGCCGTACATACTGCATCGATTTGATTTTACTGGAGAAAAAAAAGGGAATCTATCACCAAGTTAAAACGCTACAAACCTTCTCCCACCAAACGCACTTAAACACTAACATAGGTGTTTAAGAGACTCCTGTTAACCAGACAGCGCCACTAACAACTACTCATTAACCCTGAGCGGAAATATTAAAACATGTTCCTGCCCAGAGCAGTGCAGCCCCTCTCCATATTCTGCCTGTTTCCCTTTGGGAGGTTCACACTAATGAGCTTTATAGACACTTTGATGTCCTCTGTGGCTCTGGGTTCTAGAGAGGTGACAAGATCAAGATTGTACTAGACTGTACTAGATTGTGTACTAGACGTGTTAAATAGAAATGACATATAAGAGGTCTTGTTGGATGTACCATTAAAACATCCTGCAAGTTCAAAGCTTAAACAAAGCATTTATTTAAAGGAGCCGCCCCCTAAAAATGTATAATTACAGACAGAGGGTTGAAAATATTTGTTCTGCATATATGATTTTTTTGCAAAAAACTTTATTAAAATTATATGTGAACCTAAAGGAACATACTAAAATAATAAAAACAAATCCATGCCATGACCACTTTAAATACAGTCATCCAAACTCAAAAACTTCCAAGGGTGCCATAGGATGAATAAATTAATATATTATTATTATTATTATTATTATTATTATTATAATATCAATAATCTCCCTTTAATATAAATACAAATTGTAACTAAAATCATATTGGTTTAATTTTTTCTTTCTTTCCTTTTTTTAAAGAAAATTAAGTTCTTCAATTCTAGAGTCACAAAATGAATTGTGGTTCATATTAATATACACTTTATGCACTCCCAGTTTCTGTTAATACAAAAAAAGAAGCAGCTGGAAATCAAGCAGCTTTGGCATAATTATATCAGAAATATCTATGGAGGGGATCTTTGAATATTGTGTTGGACAATGGGGCCCTGGATATTTAGTGCAAGCAATCAAAAGCATAATCACAAGAAATATTAACAGAAATGTTAATTACAATATTCCCAATTCCATTCAATTTACTCTTTTAAAAGGTGTGTGTGTTTAATTTCTGAGTTGTTAATGTACTTGAATTTCACATATAATTGAACTTCATATTTAATTGAATTTCTACATGCAATGCAGTTGTTCCATGGCATAAATTAAAGCTCTTTTTAAAAGTCGACATCTTGTTAAGTGTCAGGTATATTTTTTTTTTCTAATGGCAAGGACAGACAGAACTCTTTACAGAGTTCTCATGCAGACAGTCTGCATTGTCGTTAATAGGTGCTCAGACAAATTGCAACGCTAACGTAAGGCTCCCCCCCCAAAAAATATTACTACCAAAATCCCTTTCAAGGAAATTCTGCTCACTCAGCAGCCATATTTCCAATGCCTCCGGGCAGCAATTCCGGGCATCCAAGTCCAAAGTCCTATCTACTTGAATGGGGGAATACTGAAATCTCAAAAACTGCTTGCCAAACTCGCATTTAAATAACAGATTTCAAATCAGCAACAAAATCTGATATCAAACGTTCCATATGTTGTTTCTTATGCTCTTGTTTGAGGGAGTTAAGAGACACCCGCAACTTTAATTTAAAAGAGTACTAAGACATGTTTATCAGTAATAACTTCTGGGGAAAAATAGCACAGACACTGGACAAAGATGAAAAGTTCTAGTGCAGGTTTTAACAGCATAGGTTCGCACACCCTATCACATAGAGTATACTGAAATACTAAGCATTCGACTACACATAAGCTACTGTATGTGTTTGTCAGTTCATAAAGTGATCAGCTGTTTCCTCACAAAAGTCAGAATACTGAACTAAACTTTATTCACATACTCTAATACTCTAAACAGTGAATCTAATCACTAGTATGCTGGCAAAAGTTCATTTATCTTCAGCCTAGGGTGACTGTCAGTTTTTTTAAATGTAATTAAATGGAAAGCTATGTGAATGTCGCAGCAGGATTTTGAACAGCCTCTAGAGTCTTAGCTAGGCATCATTGACAGATGCTGAGTGGTGCCGTTTGTGTACAGAAAACAATCTGTTTGAATCTTAAACACATGGCACAGTGCGTGACCCTCTTTATGCTTTGTTTTGCTGTGGTTGGAGGAAATAATTAAAAAATGAATCAGTAGTTACCCACCATGGTTGATTATCACTTGCGTTTGGTGGGTATTACATTGATGTTAATAACAAACCCTGAATGTAATGTAATGATATTTCAAGAAAGCAAAAAGGATGTGCTTCAAACATACTCATGCACATACAAACCTGTAGACGTGTGTTCATCTCCAAGAAGTAGAAGTTCTTCTTGGAGTCGACAAGAAACTCCACAGTGCCAGCTGAGGAGTATTTCACTGCTTTAGCCAGAGACACGGCCTGCTCTCCCATCGCTCTTCGAGTGTCAGGGTCCAGAAAGGTGCTAAACAAATACAGAAACTTATAGCAATGTAAATAGTCACAAAAGGTGGAGGTTCTTGCTGTCCACGCATTTAATTCAATATTTTATTTAATATTTTTAATTTTAATTGTTTTATTTATTTTTTCTATAGAAAAAAAAATGTCTAGAAAAAATAAATAAATACGAAAAAAATTAAACAAACCTGGGTGCCTCCTCCACCACTTTCTGGTTTCTTCTCTGGATGGAGCACTCTCTCTCATTCAGCCATAGTGCATTGCCATGTTTGTCCGCCAACACCTGCAGAAAATAGAAGGGAAGCCATTAGCACAAATATCCACACTGTGGCCACTCAAAATAAATCCAATGACAGTGAAGAGAACATAGTCTCTGCTGAAGAGTCTCATTGGACAGTTAGTCACTGGGAACTTGTAGGTGTTGATTCATAACCCTTAAATCAGCCTCTTCCAAAATCAGCTCAACAGCAGAGTTAATTATGTCCTTTGTCATAAATCTAGCTTTAGAATTTAGAACTGAATCCCATTTACTGGTATGCATTTGGCAGTTGCTATTATCTGAAGTGACTTACTTTGCAATTCATGCATTCTCAAGGAATCCATTGGCATTGATAGTGCCATGCTCTATGGTTTAAACTACAGGAATGTTATTGAATGTTGAATTTTTATTTACAATCATCAGAGAAGTAATGTGCAACCTGAAGTTAAGTGGTTATTAAGCGGTACAATGACGACGACTCAAGGCTCACTTTTCCTGGGAGTAGAGCCAACAACCTGCTGGTTACTAGCCCTGATCCTTAACCACTACATCAAATAAAAATAACCTCCTACAAGCAAAAAGGTAACCTCTCATATTCTATTCCACATTTTTGGGTAATAACCATAAAATTGTATCTGTTTAGTTTTGGTTGGAAGTTGGATGAATGGTCGAATTAATTAATTAATTAATGACTTGTTGATTGATTGATTGAATTGTTGAACGAATTAACTGTTAAATGAATGAATAAATGAATGAATTGTTGAATGAACGAACTGTTGAATGAACGAATGAATGAATGAACAAACTGTTGTATGTATGAATGAATGAATGAACTTGTATGAATTAATTAATGAATGGCTGAATTAACTATGAATACATGAAAAGTTAAAGTAATGAATTGTTGAATGAATGTATGATCAGTTGAATGAATGAATGAATGAACGAACTGTTGAATAACTTATATGTTGAATAAATCAATGAATGCATGAACTGTTGAACGAATTAAGTTAATGATTGAACATAATGAATGAATTGGTAAGGGGTACCTTAATCCTAATACAGGTAGTTCTAATTTCCACAAAAAAATATATAAAATTTCACAACTGCTTTCAACATTGGTATTAATAAGAAATGTTACTTGAGCACCAAATCAGCATATTAGAGAGATTTCTGAAGGATCATGCGACACTGAAGACAGGAGTAATGATGCTGAAAATCCAGCTGTGTCATCACAGGAATAAATTACATTTTAAAAACATTAAAAAAATTATAATAATATTTCACAATGTTACTGTTGTTACTGTATGTTTGATTGATAAATGCAGGCTTGGTGAGCATAAGAGACTTTTCAAAAGAGTGTTACCAGCCCTAATCTTTTCAATGGTACTGTATACAGGAACTCATTGAAGACTATTGAAAAACTCATTAAACTGGCTGAAAGAATACCCAGATTTTTA
Organism: Meda fulgida; assembly: GCA_030578275.1. Classification (NCBI taxonomy): domain Eukaryota; kingdom Metazoa; phylum Chordata; class Actinopteri; order Cypriniformes; family Leuciscidae; genus Meda; species Meda fulgida. Next base: position 24,575,926 of record CM060616.1, on the reverse strand, counting down.
TCTAGCTGGAATCTAAGCAAAAGTTGGTTGTTAATTGAAGGAACTAAAGAAAATGTTGCTTTATTTAACTCTTTTGGCTCAATGCATACATGTTGATGACTATACTATTATACTTGCATTATAAAAGAATGATAATTGTTCACATACACAAGCAAGGTGGTCTTATCCAGTAAATACCTGAATCTCAATATGTCGGGGGTTATCTATGAACTTCTCAATCAACAGACGGTCATCTCCAAAACTAGATGCTGCCTCCTGAGAGGAGAAACGAAAGCCTTCCCTGAAACAAAACATAAAGCTTCATAAGACCACATTGCATTCTAATAACATGATCAACGATTTTAATTCATAAACCTAAAACTTACTTTGATCCACATGTTCTTATTTTCACATTTCACTGTACATCAGCTACTTGTTTGTTAATAACTTTTGTTGTTTTTGAGTTAGAATAGTGTTTTTATTATTAACTTCGGATGTTCCATTCATGTCTGCTTGTATACAAATGAAAGAAGAATGACTGACTGTGAACAACTAGATCTTCCTCAGATTAGCTAAACTGTCTGGAAGTCGGTTCAAGTAGCTGTAATAACTGTAAATCAACCCCTTAGTCTCTCTCTCTCTCTCGGTCTCTCTCTCTCTATAAATATAGCCTCAAATAGCTTGGTATCAAGATTTAATAAGATTGTTCCGTTATGTCCCTTCTATAATGCTCATGATACTGTTTTTCCATGTTTTTTGAATGTCCAAGACTTGGTCCTTTATTTGTAATACTTGAAAAGTTGATCACAAAATTTGGGTTTTCATATAACAATCCCTTGTTAATATTAGGATATAAATATAGAAGGTTATGGCAACAACGTGTTCTTGCCAATTTTTTAATTGGCCAAGCTAAGCTAGTCATTTTGAAATCCCACCAGTGTAAAAATACAGGAAAAGTTGTTGATATGGAAGCTATGTTTAGGTCTTTAATAGAATCTGAATCTCGAGTGCCCAATGAGTGCACCGATTACAAATACACTAATAATGTTGCTTTGTTTGAATGGAGATGGGGTATGAGAGACACTGGTGACTGTGTGCATATGGAAGCTTAGTTTTTAATTGGTAAAATGGTTGTTGTTTGTAATGTATTTTTTATCAAATTTGTTTTAAACCCTAAATTGCTTTAAATAAAAGGGGGTTAAAGTCTCTCTCTCTCCTGAATTGCTTATCAGAGTGACTGCTTTGCCGCTCAAGATAAATCCAATGGCCTGCCTTCAGGCTACGGCAACAAAAGATACAATTAACAGCAACATAACCCTTTAAAGTTTTTATTAATATTCCCAAGACCAAAAAAAAAAAGATAAGAAGGAAGGGAAGGAGGCAGGCAGAGAGAGAGAGAGAGAGAGAGAGAGAGAGAGAGAGAGAGAGAGAGAGAGAGAGAGAGAGAGAGAGAGAGAGAGAGAGAGAGAGAGAGAGAGAGAGAGAGAGAGAGAGAGAGAGAGAGAGAGAGAGAGAGAGAGAGAGAGAGAAAGAGAGAGAGAGAGAGAGAGAGAGAGACAGAGAGTTTGTTTGTGAAAAAACAAACTTAATTCAACAATTCAGTTCAGACACTCAAAAGTAAAAGAAATAGGGAAAATAACCAAAGAAGAATACATACACGACTGGCAGATAAAGGTCACACAATTAAGTAAATTAAAATAGTTCCACAAATTGGCTCCATACCTGACCAATATTAGTAACTATGGTCTTTGTATAACCTGACAAGGTATGGCATTAGTGACCACAGTCTGTGTGTGGAGACGGGCCGACACAAGCAGAGCTGGAGAGCCAGAGAGCTCAGACTGTGTTCACACTGCACTGGTGGGGCCGTAGAGGACGAGCTGCACTTCCTCACTGAGTGCAGTAAGTATAAAAACATCACAGACACTTATTTCACACAAATAGCACAGATTTTACCGCAATTCAAACAAGCGAGGCTCATAAACAACCTGTGTTATTTTGGGAGAGAAAGAAGAGTGTATTCACCTGGCAGCGCAGTATGTGTCCTCCTGCCATCATATGAGGGACAAGGGCTGAACCCTCTTTTTCCCTTAAACTGCTCTCTGTACTTATTTTTGTTATATATATATATATATATATAAATAATTGTTTTTGTTTTTTGTTATGTGATATATTTATGCATAATATGGCATTTTTATTTTTATTTTTTATTGTTCACTTTTATTTATCTACATATATGTTTGTATATGTCTATTGCTTTGGCAATATTGTGCTAGTTTACACATTCATGCCAATAGAGCTCATTTTAATTGATTTGAATTGCTGAAAAGCTGTACAATTCCTTATAGCGCTGACCAAAAACCAAATTCATTTAATCAACTAATTAGTTTCATAAAGCTTATTACAGCTTGAAAAGAACCTTAGGCCGACTCTCTCCAAAGAAAACTAACACAAAGGTCTCATGTTCTGTCTAGTGATCAGATGTCTGTGATCCTTTAGTATTAAACATGTCCCAGAATCATCTTTCCTCACACATCTCACCTGGTTTCCTCATCATTCCAGGAGATCCTCATCCCTTTCCCACCTCCGCCAGCAGACGCTTTGATCATAACAGGGTAGCCTGCAAGAGATGGACACAAATTCTGACTTGGCTTTATTTACTACATGACCTTATTCTTAATACTCAAACTACGACAAAATGTCTACATTATAATCAAGCTTACCAATTTCTCCTGCAATTCTCACAGCCTCTTCTGCATCCTTGAATAAAAAATAAACATAACTTTAGTTCATGTGTATCTGTTTGTGTGATGATGTGGCCTGCAGCAGGTTAGATCATTCAGATTCCTCTTCTAGTCCAGCAGAGGGAGCTACATAGCATAATAGTTTTTGCTCCCTAGACAGTTATTGTAATTTAAGGGTAAATAATCAGATTTTACCAAAAACCACCTGAGAAGTCATTTACTATAATTATGTTAAATGGTTTTAACCATATGAAACCAAATGACTGATGCATGTTTCAGCTATAGGAACTTTTGGACCCGAGTTAATTTTCTAAAGCCACTCTTATATTTTTCACAGTCTGTCTAGTTTAATTGTATACTAACAATGAGGACACACATCAAAAGGTCAAGAAGATGTCTATAAAATGTCAATTTATTAATTGAGTAATGCATTGTGGTATATATTAAAGTGGCTAAATGAGGGTGTTTGAATTTAAGGATAATTTCATAGCATCTGAAATACAATGAAATACGATCGTACTTATTGCATAATGACAAAATAACAGCTTTATTTGAAATGCAATAAAAATATGCTATTCACAAGTGAAATTTACCCTCACATCTTTGCTGAAACTCACCGAGTACACTAAGCTTTGAAACTATTTTAAGGGCAGAATTGTTGGTAGTGGTGGAAATGATTCCACACCTGAAGGGCAGTAATAGTTTGTGTAAAATAAAGTTATAATATTTGGGGGGAAAAAAATATCATTTTATGATGGATTTTAAGTTTCAAGATTGAAATCTGGCTCTGGGACAAGGGTTTGACAAAATCTATAAATAAAGGCATTTGATAAGAAATGAAAATGAAGGAATTTGTTTTACTAAAACATTTTTATAAACAATTACCAGAAACATCAGTGATTGAAGTGACTTGAGGAAACCCTTAAGGCCCCTACAAGTTCTTTTTTGTTCTTTAATTTGGTGTAAAAAGAGGTTTGAAATACACGAGTAGCGGTAAACTGTTCTGATGCCGTCTACGCTGCTGAGAGCGACATTAAGATGAATATGTTAATAAGTGCTTTGTATAAAGTAAACATAAAAATGACAGCGGTGAGAAAACAGTAGATAAGAAAGCATCTGATCACAGCAATGTGGATGTTGGCACGAGCGCTGCGATTCGGCGCTCCCGTAAAGTCGGCACATTTATTTAAATACCACTTCATAAAATAGATTGTTTAAAAGCAAGCAGATCTACAGTATTAAACATGAAAAACAGTGTCAGTGTCTCTTTCAATTCGAATTTCAACAACATTTTCTACAATAAAGCAGCTCTTCAGTCCAACCTCGAGGGACTGAACATAAGAAATGAACTGGAGAAGATTTCCATGTCAAAGAAGGCGGAGCTTCAGAGCACACCCACCTATTAAATAATCGTAAAAGACCAATGGTAGTTCACCAGCCAGAGCAAACTTTTCTGGAAAATTTGCTTTGGCAAAGGCGGTGTCTTAAATCGCCATTTTACCCTTAAATAGGGCACTATTTGAGGCGACAGCTATTTGTAGAGGTGTTCGAAACCATAGTGGACATTATCGAGTGCACTCATTCAATCCCACAACGCACAGCAATAACGAGTGTACCAATGATGTAAGCTCAATGGCTAAAAAACACCCATAATGCACTGTGCGCCGAATGAACACCCGCGTCTGACCAGAAGATGGCGCCCGCAGCTGAATGATCCATCCATCCATATTCCAAACCGCTGGTGCAATATGGTTACAGCTTAATATCATACAGGTATACATTCCTTTTTAATTGATAAAGGTTTATGTATGCTAGTTTCCATGACAGAGTTCAAGATAAATGTTTTCATTACTACTAGAGCTGTCAGTTTGCTGAATTATTGCTCAATTATTTTAATTTTAAATAATAATTAAACAGCAAAAGCACAAACTATGCAAAAGCGGCAGCCCTTCCGGAGCGCTCCGTGTCGAAATTCAAGTGAACTAGAGGACTAATCTAGGGAATAGTGAATGAGGGTATTTGGGAGATTACAGTCACAGCCAAGCCGTTTCAAACTCCCTAAACGAACACAAAACAAACTTAATTTTAGCCTGATTTTGTTCAAAATTACGTCACGCTAGCTCACTCTTCGATTTCGCTTGAACTATATCAGGGCCTTTATGTAGAAAATGTTTCACTAGGTTTTAAGGCAATTCATTTAGAACAGTTCATATATGATTTGCCTAATTTGTTTAAATAACACAAAAAAGTATGACTATTAAGGCCCACTATTACATTTCTGAAACAATTTTTTATATTTCTAAAATGTTCCCATTTAAAAAAAACTGTCAAATACTTGGAAGACTGCTTTTTTGATCTGAAAAAGTCAACAACTGTGTCAGTGGGCAATGGCCATGTTGTGCTGAGAGAATCAAATTGCAAATATTTTCCTGCCAAAAATGCTATTGCGATTCCTTTCAGACTGCAACCTGCTGTGTTTAGTGACAAATAGGTCATATTTAATTGCTTTAAACAATTGTTGCAATTATGCAACTGCAAATCTCTGAGGGCTGAAAATGGCGACAAAATAATTGTTTACAAACAATTATTGAAATAGTCAAACAACTATTGAAATGTATTTCTCACCAGACATCAAAATACATTAGCAGCTGAGTTCTACACTAGCATTAAATGAAGTTAAGCAAAGGTGAGAAATCCAGCAGAAGGGACTAAAGGGGAGATTTTTGCGTGTGTGTGAGAGTCAGACTGTGATCAGTGTGCTGATGTTATCAGGGTCATTGAGGAGGTGTGCACAGATGGTAATGCCCATACAATCAGAGTGTCATGCGGCACATCTTTGCTTTATAGAGCCCTATCAGCTCAGGAAGTGTCAAAACGGCCACCACACGGCCATTAAAGGCCATTTAAACAGCATGCAGGAGGAGGGGGTGAGTGGGGGAGGGGACATTGGAATAGGGGCAGGAGAAAGAGTTTAAAGACATTTTGGAGGACTGATATGTAGCTTTATTGTGGTTAAGAGCTTTGTTGTATGCTTTGCAGCAGAACAAGTGGCATATAAAAATATAAGCACTACTGTTCACAAGTTTGGGGTCAGTTTTACTGATTTTGAAATAAGCCTCTTGTGCTCCCCTAGGGTGCATTTATTTTATCAAAAACGCAGTAAAACAGTAATTTTGTGAAATATCATTACAATTTAAAATAGTTTTTTTTTCCATTTGAATACATTTTAAAACGTAACGAAATGTACTGTAATGGCTGGATGGTTTTTCAGCATCATTACTCCAGGCTTCAGAGTCACACGATCCTTCAGAAATCAATTAATATGCTGATTTTGTGCTGAAGTAACATTTCTTATCATCACCCACGTTGACAACAGTTTTTGTGGAAACCGTGATACATTCTTTTCAGGATTATTTGATGAACAGCCAGTTGAGCACATTTTTTTTTTTAAATAGAAATCTTGTCCTTTACTATCACTTTTGATCAATTTAATGCATCCTTACTGAATAAAAGTATGAATTTATTATTTTTTAAAAAGTCCTCAAAGACCTCAAACTTATTATTTAAACTTTAATTACAGTTTGTTACGTGATGAATATCACAGTGTGTACTTTCAACAACAACCGTCTCTGCTTTACAAAGTTTTTCCGTAAGACTTTAACTCCTGTGCAGCGTGAAAATGATCAAAAGATGCGGTTCATAACTGAAGCTACAATAAGTGACAGGAGTTGCACTGACTATTAGATTATTTCTGCCACTAGTCGACGCTTTGGGTCTGTTCTGACTAGTCGCGGCTCACATGACTGCAGTTGCGCTTGTTCAATACATGGCGACAGGAGGAAAGCTCCTCTGTCCACAAAATGCATCCCACTGTGATGTGCCAATGGACTGGGCAGCACAAACTGCTGATGCTATATGCCAAGAGTCGTTTTACATATGTGGAACACCAATACGCCGACGAGTCAACTACTTTTTGGGATGAATGAGCAATTGTGAAAAGCCCTAGTAAAATGTGTCAGAACAATCAGCTTTCTTAAGTCCTACCTGAAACCACTGCATATCATAAAAACAAACATACTACCAAAATAGTGGGCTTTTTGTAAAAGAACATGTCAGTATGTAGATGACATAATTAAATGACAAATTAATTCAAATTTACATTTTAAATTGTGATACTATTTCAAGTTAAGTATTTTTGATCAAATAAATGAGTTTTGAATGGCAGTGTATGTACTGTATATTATAAACTATATAACATGTATATTGTTATCTGCAACACATATAGTATACTATATTTCAGCAAGATTCTTTGTTTAGCTCCACTAGAAAAGTTTCTGTTATTCCGATACACCACCCATCTGTGCTGGGCTGAACATTTCTTTGCACATTTCTTAGCCAGACGTTCTTATCAGATAAACAGCACATGTATGCGTGATGTGAGGAATTCTTAGGAAAAGGAGGACTGAGGACAAAAATAAAAACAAATAAATAATATCTGACCTTGACTACTCCATCAAAGCCTGGGATGGTGTTGACTTTGGCAGCTTTGGCGATGAGTTTGCTCTCGATCTTATCCCCCATGGCCTGGATGGCATGCGTGTCAGGACCAATGAAGGTCACCCCCTCGGCCGCCTGTAGAGAAAGAATTTATAATAAGCCACATTTTATGTCATCTAAGTTATTTATTCTGAGGAGATCTTACTTACAAATCAAGACCATAGGCATCAAATGTATTAAGGCAACAATCAGAAAATGTCACGTCTCACTGCACGACTCCGAGATAATCAGATCCTACATCATAACACACGCACCCTGTTTTTACTCCGACATCAAACCTCAACACACCTGCACATTATGTGATCCAGGTGTACTTTTCTGGTTATAATACACCACTGTGCATCAGGTGACACACCGGATTCAACTTTTTAACCTTTCACAGTATCAGTCAAAAGTTTGGACACACATGACTGTTGTAACACTTCATTGTAAAAATCATTCAAAAATAAAATTCATATTTTTTTTACAGCCAAAGTGCATTAAACTGATAAAAAGTGACAGCAAAGACATTTAAAATGTTACAAATGATTTCTATTCGAAATAAATGCTGTTCTTTTGAACATTCTGTTCATCTAAGAATCTTAAAAATCTTTTTTTATTACCGTACAACTGTTTTCAGCATAATAAGAAGAAAAGAGAGGCATGAGAGACTTCTTTAAAAAACGTATAATACCCCCAAATTTTGAACAGCAGCGTATAGAAAGATTTATGATTATATACTTGAAATTGAGTAAATAGAAACTGTGACATTTCTTTTTAAAGTATCATTTTTATTGACAGATAGGCCTACATGTGAACTCAAACAAACTTGAAACAGTAGTAATAGTAAACTATATAACACAGTTACTACGAGCACTGGTCACGCATGATAGTGACATCTTGAGTATCTACATCTCTCGACCTCAAAAGAGGAAAGCTGCCATACTTTTGTTGCCAGGGGAACCAAATCCCTTCACAGAAACAGGCCCCAGGGCATCAACTCTGGTGAAGTAAAGAAAGGTAGCTTCAGGTAATGCCCGCAGAAATATACATCTAAATAACGAAGCCAGAAAAAAGAACGGGAAAAAGGAGATCTGTTCTTTCCTTTGTTAGTCTCGAGAATCGGGAGGCTATTGCTTCCTGGCTAATATACTACAGATAGTATGCCTGAGGCGCGCAGAACCCACGGAGCTCTGTAATTAAAAGAGGGATTTGACCCCATGACTCTTTCAGTTCCAACTGGACTCATGGTGTCATGAGATAAAGGATAAATCTAAATGAGGCAAAAAAGGTGATCTGTTTGTTCTTGACAAGTGCTTGGGAAAAAAACAAACTAAGGTGTCAACTTAGTTTAACTTCTGTAATCAACTGAAGTCCATTACAAATCACTAAAACTATAAAGTAGAGAAACCACATATGGAAGTTTATTTTTCACTGAATAAGAAGTTCACGTGCACAAAAAAAAACTTGATTGAAACCACCAACCGTTTTCTATTATTTTTTTTTTAAATTAAGATTTAAAAAGGTACTGAAAACAATTGTGCTTTAAAATTAAATAAAAACTACAAAGAAATAGAAAATAAAACAGGTGACATTAAATGAAAAAATATAAATGATACACAATATCACTGTAAAAAAATTAAATAGGAGATGAAATGAAACCTACAAAGCAAAAAACAAAACAAAACAAGAAACAAACAGGGGAATGAACAAAATAAAATAAAATCTATAAAAGCAAAAAAATCCTAGAAAACAAAACTATAAAAACAAAACACAAGAGGGGACATGCAATAAGAAAAAAAAAATCTTCAAAGCAAAAAAACTAGAAAAAAAAAATCAACAACTAGAAAACAAAACACACAAACAGGGTTCATGAATTTAAAGAAAGAAAAAAAACAAATGGGACACAATATCACTGTTTATTTTTTATATGCACTGGCAAATTACAGCAGCCCCCGTCATGCTAGAGACCTTTCACTCAAACCCTTGTCTGTGTCTGTCAGGCTCTGGAAAATTAAATCCAATAAAACAGTTGGGCCCATTCAGATGTCACTCAATCTCTCTTCCTCCTCCTGTTCATTTTTAAACTTCCCTCATGTGTATTTGTGCATGTGGTACACTTAAATGGCTAAACAACCAGCAAGCCACGACAGCAACAATAAAAAGAGTGTGAGCCACTAGAAGTGTCGAGAACTTGTGTGCAGCTGCGCACGTGAGGAAGAGAACACCAGGATAATGAAAACATCTTGTTCAGGACAACATCCAAAGAGTGAAAATTAAGGCATGAAAACACACACGCACACACTCCACTCAAACTCTGCCATTGAAAAGCACTTCTCTTTTAACATGCTAAAGAGGCTGTAGAGGTAATCCTAACAGAGCTCTCTAGGCTGAAGCTGCGCATGCCCAGGGGCTCTGGCCAATCGTTTGCGCTGCGTAAAACTACTAACAGTCGGGCAGAGGGGCAGCTATTCAGGATGGGGGGCTCATTCACCTCTTATTCATGTGGGGGGTATCGCTATTCAACTGCTAATGTAATGACATCTTCATGTCCACACACACACAGAAGGCAATGGATGGCCCACTCCGTGTGTGCGCATGCGTATAGGGAAATGTAAAAGAGTGACTGGGGGATGGAAAGGTAGAGAGAATTGAAGTACAGATGTGGCTGAGGGATTGCTTATGAAACACATTATTTACATTTATTCATATAGCAAAACTCTTATCCAAAGCCATTAAGTATATAGGGCAAGCTGGAAAAAAATAGCGGGAAAGTACAAGATTAAAACAGAAACTTCTAATAGCCTAATAAATAACATGAGGCAAACATATGGTTTAATTAAAGTGCTTATACTTTTACCACTTTCTGTAAGTCTGTGAATTATTGCGTTTACTATTTTCTGTAGGTGATGCATTACTATGACACTCTTGTCTCATTGGTAAGCCCACACACAATCAGACTGCACGGATTTTCTTGCGGAAAATGGAATTAGTCATGGCAAAACAGGTTGAACAGAGATTAAAGTACTACTATTATTAGCTGAAAGGCATTAATGCAATTAAAAATAAAAAAAAGTCTATTTCAAGGTTAAGTGTGTAATTTCTGCATCACCAACAGCACCAAAACACTGTTTCAAACGGTTCTACTTTTTCAGCCTGAAGTTGCACACCTCACTGCCGCCAGCCATTATTCACGTCAAACGTGTATTCCAGACTCACAACATTGGTTGAGACAATGCTGTTACAGTCAAGTTGAGGTGCTAAAATAATATATATATATTTTAAATGGTTGCAATTGATTCTGAAACTTTTTGCTCTTTTTATGCAATTCAATTCAAATCTTGTTTGTTTGAATAGTTTTAAACTGAATTTTGCAGAAACTATTGTTGGCAAGGCAATGAGAGTGACCAGAGGTATTCATTTTTCCAAATATTGATTCAAGTCACAATAGACCATCACAAGCTGCATCTGAAATCTCAGAGTAGGTACTTCATGACGTTCTATATAGTATGAAAGAAATTTGGACATTCGCCATGTCATGTCACCCACAGTGTCAGTTGCCATACCAAAAAGCCTCTCCCGTGGCCTCACTGGACAGTAAAGTGTATACTGGATCCACACCTCAGAATCTTGCCAGACGTAGCTGGTCATCCAAGTAGTCTTTGCCAACTGATTTACAAATACTGTGATCTTGGACATACAACCATTTTCACATACCGTTTTTCACCTAACAAAAATTAGGGAAGTGCAAATATTCAGATGCAGCCTCTTTCTTTTCTCTCTAGTTGTCTATGCAAAGTATTTCCCTCAAATCTGCATAATTTAACAAGTTCTTTAAAGAAAAATAGCAGATAAAATATTTTGCAATGTCCCGATTCATGGGCCAGTTCCATTTGGTGCTGCTAGTGATGCAGAAATGACACATTTTTACTTTTTGAAATAACATCACAAAATGAATGGATACGGGCTGGGAAACGTAGATTTGTAGAGTATATGCATTCACATTTTTTATGATTTCTGCTTGCCTACTAATGACTGAGACACAACCCAAAACAGAGAAATTCCTGAAAGAAAACGTCTATTCATTCTGTGTTGCTAGGCAGATTTTAGATTTAAAAAAACAGTCGTTTGTGATTTATTCACTGCAGGATAACAGTCAAATTGAAAGGTGTCCTCTTCACCAATGCTGTCGGCAACCTCGAAGAGACATGAAACAAATCTGGGTTTTGCTGAGCTGATTTGGGTCCCTGACTGCTTAATATTTAACACTTATTTTGACATTCTGATGAATTTTTAACAGGCTCTGGTGATTAACAGTAGGATGTTCTGCCGAAAGCCTTTACAACTGCACCAGAAAAGCTAATTTATTTAAGATTTTTAGCTAAAAAAATTGATCTACAACTACTTCTAGGCAACCTATCAACGTGAGCCCGCCGTTGCTGTGACGACGCCCGGTGTGTGTTTCCCTCCTGCCTGAATATGATTTATATCAAAGGAGATCGTGCAAGTACGTCAACGCAGCTGCCGGAAACTCTGCCAGGAGAGTCTCGCGTTTTAAACTACTCTCCAGCAGAGAGTAAGAGACACAGAACACAGATGATACACGCACCAGATACAATAAATAACCAGGACGGACTATTATGGAAAAAAAAAAAAAGAAACTGAAGGCAAGTAGAGAAACACAGAGGCGTGTCATCTTCCCTCATCTCTATTCTCAAATTCTGTCTGTTCCGCTTTTCTCTCTTCTACAACGCAGCAAACTTGGCAAAAAAGAAGAAATCTGGCTGAAGAAATCTGGAATCCTAAAAAAAAATATCTAGATCAAAAAAAGAGTGACGGCCCCATGCGAACTCTCTGAGTGTGTTTGAGGCCTGCCATGACACGAAGCATGTCCTTATTTAGTCGTAATCGATTGAAGGGTTAAAAAAAAGATGGTAGCTTCTGAGTTTAGTTGCCATGGCAACACTGAGGCACAGTTGGAGGTTGGCACATGCACTTGTCGGCACCGAAGCGCTTGGCTCAATTATTTTGGGACACAGGGGTTAAAGGGATAGTTCACCAGAAAATGCTATTCTATTGAACCTTTACTTACCGCAATTGTATTTATTTTTAATTTACTTTCGTTGAATGCAAAAGGAATCTTTCTTGCATAAAATACTTTTTCATGCTATTACAAAAAAAGGGGGATGGAGCTTTCAAACTTCAAAAACAATGCAAAAAATCAGAGAATGTATCCTTTAACAGCACTCTGGAAGGGAAGAATATCACATAACTAAGCTGAATTCAACACATAGTTTAAAAGCTCAAGTCATGTTGATCAATTTTATGGTGCTTTTTGTGTCCTTTTTTGAAGCTCCAGTCTCCATTCATTTTTTTTGGATGGGAATAATGATCAGGATATCCATAAAACATTTTGTAAGTCAGATGACTTAATTCCTTTAGGATTTTGAATATCAACCACCTCCACTACCGTTCAAAAGTTTGTGGTCGGTAAGATTTTTTTTTTTTTTAAGAAATAAATACTTTCATTCAGAAAGGATGCGTTAAATAAATTAAAACTGACAGTAAAGACTTTCACAATGTTAAAATGTTCTTTTCAAATATGCCACTGTTTACACAGATATTAAGCAGCACATGATGTCAATGTTTTCAGCTTATTTATTATAATAATAATAAATGTTTCTTGAGCACCAAATCAGCACATTAGAATGATTTCTGAAGGATCATGTGACACTGAACACTGGAGTAATGATGCTGAAAATTCAGCTTTTGACAACACACTTGAAAATATATTGAAATAGAAAAAAGTTAACTTTGAATCGTAATATTTCAGAATAGTAGTGTTTTACTGTATTTTTAATTTAATAAATAAAGCCATGGTGAGTATAAGAGTCTTTTTAAAAAAAAGAAAAAGAAAACATTAGAAAACAATTACTGAACCCCGAACTTTTGAACAGTAATGCAAGTACACTCAGTATTACATACATGCATTTTTAACAATCAGCACTGGCTACATTCTAAGAAACAGAGCACTGTCCTTCAAAAAAAGGGGGAAACCAATAATGAAACTGGAACTGAATGTGAATGTGGTACTGAATCTCTTTATCAAATGACCCTTTTGGCCTTTCTGCCCTTATTTGGGTTGCAAATAATCTTCTCACCTCAGAACTCACACCTTTAATTAAATTACTACTGGGGGGTCCGAGCTGTTAATTACAAAAACTGTGTGTGTGTGTGTGTGTGTGTGTGTGTGTGTGTGTGGGAGGGACACTGGCTGACGTAGAACAATAAGTGAGGGGCTTCTCTGCCCCCAACTCCAACACAAAGTCATTTAAATATTCAACTATTTCTCTTTTCTTTAGCTAAACACTTTTTTTAAGGAAAAAGGCAGACTTACAAGTCTCCTGGCAAATTCCTTATTTTCAGACAAGAATCCATAGCCAGGGTGAACCTACAAAAGAGACAGACAGCTTTTAGAAAATTATTTACCTTTACGCATCCAAAGTATGTGCGTTATACAGGTGACATTTCACAGCTCCATCGCATCATTTAGTTATGTATATAGATAATAGCATTGACCAGTTCACCATGTTAATAATATATGACCTTGTTTATACCAACACGGATTAGGCTCCAACTGTGCTAAAGTCCCCTGTGTTTTACCACACACACACACACACACACACACACACACTCACACACTCACACACACACTCACACACACACTCACACACACACTCACACACACACTCACACTCACACACACACACACACACACACTCACACACACACTCACACACACACACTCACACACACACACTCACAGCTTGAGCTCCAGTCTGCTTGACGGCATTCATGATAGCATCCATGTTCAGGTAACTTTTACTGGTAGGGGCAGGACCGACACACACAGCCTCGTCAGCCATCTTCACATGAACCTAAAGGAAAGAAAAAAACACACAGGAAAATCAGCGAAGTCAAATAATATGAAGCAGGTCAATTTAACCCATTTCGGTTTTTGAGTTGTTGGAAATATTAGTTAACCTATGATGGTTCTTGAAATTGTCTCACTTTTTCCTCATTAAGGCCCATGAACATGCCTGCAAAGTGTTGACAGTCTCATGTGTTGTGAAATGTGCATACAAAATTGTGGAACGTTTGTACAAAATTTCAATGTTTGCCGAAGGTGTACATTTTAATAAGTTCATGCATGTTCAGTTTGCTGGAAAACGAATCTATGATCTTTTCGTTGCTAGTGTTTTGCTCTGCTGTTTGAGATTCAGGATAGCAAAAAAAAAGTGCTTTACAGTTGTGTTAAATTGCTAAAATGTAAAACAAGAAAAAAATGCAATTCTGTTTATGGACAGTTTTATAAATCATATGCTCTCATGGGTTTTTTGTAATGTGTGAGAAGTATTAATGCAAAGGTTTCCTGTTTTTTAACAGATTTTGCATAGTTTGATGTTTGATTATTTTATTTGTCATACCCAGATTTTGTAGCCAATAATCAGCATTTTAAACGCTCATTTTCATTGCTGTTAAAGCCAGTGAGTTCATCCCACAGAAAGCACAAACAGATTGTCTGTGTGGCCAAGATGTCGTCACACACGGTGTGAAGCAACTGTGACAGTGAGCTGACTGAGTGACAAACCTCACAATGGGGAAGCATTAATATTGACAACTGCATCAACAGGGGAGGTTTGGAAAAGGCATGCTAGCCAACTGCTGCTTCTCTGCTAATGTTCTCCATACATCTGTAAAAAGGGAGACGCAAAGTTGTTTTTCCTCGCATTTAACGAGGGTGACGCAAACAGAGGTGGAGGAGCTCGCTCAAAGATAGCAGAGATGCAAGATACTATAATGAGCTCAAAAGACTGAAGCAGCGCATACTAACTGCAAACCCTGACGTTCTGTATCATCTTATGGCTAACTGAAGAATTGATCATTTCTTGTACGTTATTATTCGTTTTGTTTACTAAATTGATATCTTAAATTAAAATTAAATAAATACTACAAAAAAAACGGTCTTGGCCAGACAAATCTCTAGACATGTCTTCATTGCCAGTGAGTTTAATGACTATTCTGTCTGAGTCTTTTAAAGCAGCGCCAAACTTGACTGCTCCCCACCATTTGTTTCAGGAGCCCAATAAACGTATTTTCCTGTCAGCCTGTTAACCAGAGAGGATGTGAGATAGCCGGTGGGTTCCATTACTTTTTATGAAACACTTTAATATCAAGACCAAATTACTAAATCAATCCATTTATCTTTCTTGGTGTTATAGAAAATGACATTAGAAAGAATGAAAAGTCTAATAAAGGTTGAAAAAGAAATTAGGAACATGTGTAAAATATTTTAACATCAATCCTGGGGTCGGTATATGGACTTCTAATGTCAATTTGTTCCCCCATACAGAGTCCAGATTATCCCCCACTGCTCTGTTTAAACATCTTCATTTAGATGCTCTTTGGAGGCTGCAAATCAAAATGCAAAAGATCCCCACCTCTAACCACCCCCCACCATTCCCCCAATCCAGCACAGAACACAGCAGGGGAACCGAGCAGAGTTTAAAACACTGCCTCTATCAAACTCTCATGCATATGGAATAGGAGGGGGAGAAAACTGACAGCTATCAATCATGGGAACAGAGGATTACACTCCATGAAAAGATAAAGGTGAGAGGAGCAAAAGCTTTGGTTTATCTTGCAATGCTTGTAAAAGTCTAGTGGGGTAATTTAGATATTAGTAGCAGACTGCCTCCAGATGACTAACCTGCTTCAGCAAATCTATTTATTCAATTCAAATGCTTCAAATCCTGTGCTGTATATATGGCCAGATACATTAGTAATCTCTTCTTTTATATATTAAAGTTATAAAAAAAAAAAAAAGAATAATACAGAGTCCAAAAGAGATCCCAAAAGTGAAAACGGTTTATTTTTTCTAATTTAATACAAAATAATTAATTAAATAATACCATCAGGATAACAATTTGAGCAAATTGAAAAATTTGAGGAATTGAAAAATTAAAGGGATAGTCCACTAAAACATAAAAAAAGGTCATAATTCTGTCTGCGTTTTTTATTTTGTCCATAAAATAAAACACAATGGTCACCAACTGTTACCACTGGTTATCAACATTCTTCAAAATAACTTACGTTGTGCTCCACAGAGGAAAGAAGGGCATGTTTATAGCAACATGAGGGTATGTATGCAGGTATCTTTTTTAAAATCATTCAATTGTCTTGATTTCAAAAGTTGGTTTTAATGCTTTTTATTTTTTGTGCCATTCCAGAACCAAAGGTCATTTTCATGACAAGAAGAGAATTTTTTTTATCAAATGACAAACAATAAACAATAAACGCTTCCTAGTGAAAATGTTTTAAAATACGGATTAAAGAATTCTGGAAGATTTTTTTTTTTTTTTTTTGCATATTGCTGTAAAGTATGCTTAATAGACAATGATGTTTCACATAAATCACATGATGGTGTTTTTACTCCTTTCAACAAAACACATTAATGAGTCTAGAATGTACAACAGGAAGATTTTCAGCTTAAAATTAAATGTGCATCTCAAATCTTAAATGTATTGTCAGGCTTTTAAACGTCACTGTATTTAGCCAAGTTTCTATCTAAAGTTGTGAAATTAACTTTTGCACAAAATTGGAATGTCGTATAAAACATTTGTGAATGAAGCGCAGTTTCCAAACCACGTGTTCAACAGAACAAAATTGTCACTTCCTGGGAAATTGGTGCAAAATATCTGAAATAAAAGTGAAAGTTGCTGCAACCAGAGAAGCCACTGTGGCTCTTTTTCCTACATCATAAATGACTTGTGTCTCAGATCGCGCAGACGAAACGCAATTACCGCTTTCCATTTCGATGCCTGGTGTTTGGGAATGCAATCGTGCGAGATGATTCTGGGAGGGAATTAATCCAAATCATTTTAATGACAGACTTTGGCTCAGGCATTCCAGAATGATCAAACCAACATTTGAGATGCTGTGCAATGAAATTAGTCCACTGGTTAGTCCACTGATCCAATCACATCCTGTATTGAGAAAGTCACTTGAGTTTTTTGTTGCGCATTGAAGGATTTATCTGGTAAATGTTTTTCAATCGTAGTTTATGCGCATGTCTTCTTATCGGATAAAAAGTTTATCCGCCTTAATTGAGCGCATGGGTTTTTTATGCGCATTTTTAAAATGTATGCGCATCTTCGGGTTTCCATCCAGCAATTTTTTTATGCGATAATCCAAAATGAGCATAAAAATAGGTGGATGGAAACATAGCTAGTGTCTATATTTAGGGTACTTTTAAATATTGCTTTTTCTCACCGCACTAGAGTCAACATCACTGTGAACTGCAACTGTCTTGATGCCCATCTTCTTACAAGTTTTAATCACCTATGAATGGAAAAGAAAATAATTAAGACATTTGACTGAACAAATATATGAATGTTTATATTTCATAGTAATAAAACTTCACTGGAAGGTCATGTAACTTCATGTAAACAATACATGTAGAACTTCACCCTGATTAAAAATGAAATGGCCTAAAGACAAATGTAATCTTTTGCCATAAACACACTGAAAAGAACCTTCCTGGTGAAGAACGCACACACACACACTTACCCTGCAGGCGATCTCGCCTCTGTTTGCAATGAGGATTTTATCAAAGGTCTGTGGAAAGGAAAAGGGAACAGGGCGATTAAGACATTTGTTTTGTCAACACTTGGTTTGTCCACAGTGTGTGTGTGCTCTAACGCTGACTAAAGCTCATTTAGCTGTAAGTGAAAGCTGTTCAACACAACACACTGCTTTTTAGACAAGAAAGTAAAAAGAAGAGATAAAAATCTTTGAGAGCAAGTTCTAAGTGCAGAACTGGAGAAAAAAAACAATTAAACAGGTACAACAGGTCCAAAAACTACTTTAGCCATGTCCACACCATAAATATTAAATTACGGTTATCTATTCCATGTAGAGCAATGCACATGCACAAGTTCTAATAGGGAGATCTACATGAGTGTTAAGGTGGATGTTAGTGGGCCTTAAACATCAAAGCATGAGGCTTCGCTAATGTTGTCTGCCACATGTAAACAATTTATGGAAAAACTGAAGGAAGTGTCTGCCAATAAACCATGTGTAAAGATGAGCCTTGGGCAACGTGTCTCCCAAGAACACATTCCTAAACTCAATGCATATTTCCCCATTTTCTCATATTGCTACACCCCCAATTCCCCAACACACAACACACATACACACAAAAACAAACAACCTCCAGGCAAAGGTTGATTGTTTGAGAATGGCAGATCAAAGCTACATGGATGCAATAGGATTTTGGGAGTGTAAAGGTGATGCAAAGAGAAATTTGACCCTTGTACATGGGGTGTTTCTCAAAATAACTGATACATTTTAGTTTCCTCCATGGATATTTATATGTAGATACTTCATTTGACTGTTCCAAACACGTCCGTCATCTTGGAAAGGTCAACTTTTCAGATGCTACTCATCACTCTAACTGAATAAATTCAGTTCTCGCGCATGCGTCGTGGCGCTCTCGTCAGAGGCCCAGAAGAAAATTAATAGTTGAATAAAGTAGTTATTTTTGTACACAAAAAGTATTCTCGTCACTTGATAAACGTAAGGTTGAGCCACTGTAGTCACTTGGACTATTTTAACAATGTTTTTACTAACTTTTCTGGGTCGGCCAGATGCAATTGCCTAGAAGCCTATGAAGGAATGAGACAGCTCTCAGATTTCATCAAAAATATCTTAATTCGTGTTGCGAAGATGAACGAAAGTCTTACGGGGTTGGAACAACATGAGGGTGAGTAAATACTGACAGAATTTACTAACCCTTTAAGGTGGTTGTCAGAATGAGTATTATAAAGGTAAAAAACTAATTAATTTTAGTAATTTTTTATATGAACATTACTTTAGTTAATGAAATGTGTTTTATACTGTAATTTTAAATTAAATCAAATCACAGTCATTAATAAGGAATACTAAATCAGTAACTATACCAACCAAAGGAGGACAACATTAAACCATGACAACAAATGAGATGAAAAACCACAAACTCCTTGTAACAACCAAAGATATCTATAGTAGACTTCTCTGAAGATGAATAACATTTACAAGAGTTGATAATCAATAATCATTTACAACCAATAATCAATATTCATTTTCTTTTACATATGCAGAAATATCTAACATTAATAAATCCTGTGAAAATTAGGGGTTTAAAGTCCCCCTGTGGTAAAAATCAAGATTGTAATGTTGTTTATATATGTCTATGTGGTGTTTTTAATGTGCTTTAAGACAAACCATGTGTACATTCATGAATCAACACCATTGCTGAGTATTTTCTCCTTAAAACAGCAGTGAACCAAAGACAGTCTCAAAAACGCGGTTTGAAATCACTGGTGTTTCTGACATCACAAACTACCTTGTAACCAATCACGTCAACGTGCCGGCGGGCTTTAAGCATGTCATTACTATGCTCTGAAGCAGAGGAGTCTCGAGAGATGCCAGGTTATCCTGGTATATTTTTCTGTTGACATGAAAAATCAGGTACTTTATCAATATAGAAGGTGAATTATGTATATGATGTAGCCTATATTACGTTGTTATGATGAACTATATGCCTTTCTCCACTGTCTTTCTGAGTTGTTCAAAGCGTTTCTGATGATTGTTAGAAGGCAGTCTAAGATGGAGAATGGGAACATGGTTTGTATAACATGAGCAACACATTATTAGCTGTTTGATAACGTAGTTAAGCAAAAAGCTAATCATATTAATCACTGTTATGTGTCCAAGGTTGTAAAGAGCAATACCATTGTACAGCGTTTACCTCAGTAAGTTGGCTGAGTGAATCTGTGAGCTGGCATGAGAGAATGGAGGCGGGCTAATTAGCATATTCATGTCCCTGCGTATACTAAATGAAGCAAGGGTGTAGAGTTGCATTCAAGCTAATTTAAGGCATGAAAAAAATACTCTAAATTCTAAATTTCTAAAAAAAAAAAAAAAAAATTGGAATATGTCATTTTGGTGATCAAAGATCAGTTTTAAGGGATAAAATTAGGGACTACAGGGGGACTTTGACACTTTATTTTACAATGTCCCTGCTACATGTTGTTACTATTGTAATAACTATAAATTATGCATAATGAACTAACCCTAAACCAAATCCTAACCTTCACCCTATAAGTACATGTAGTTCATTTATATTACTAAGTACTACTTACATGTATAATTAAACTGTAACAGACACCTTCAATTAATGTCTAACCAAATTATCTTGCAAAGTTTATTACAGATATAAATATTCATACATAGGTTTCAAATGCAGTCAACTTGCTCTCAAGTGTTTCATGGACCAGCTTAGATCACTGCTACTATATCTACATATGGTTATGGTTCCCTCACTCCATCCGTTCATCAACAACATATGAATTGACAAAAGACTGACGTGACTCGTGCACCTTCAGTGTTTGACTGTCAATCTATCACACAGTCTGACAAACAACAATTGTATAGGAGAGTGAAAACAGCACAGTGTGCACACGCAAGGACGGAGGAAAGGAAAAAAGGATGCACAATTAAATAAATGAAGTATCCATGAATACAAAACACTTATTTTATCTGACTTACCTTCTCATTTGGGTCATTCACCGTGGAATATCGGCAGATTATAACACCACACCTCTGCTTAAGATAGACATGCTAAAATACAGAGAGACGGTGCTGTCAGCGATGAATGGAAACATTTATTCTAGAGATGCCCAAACCTTTGATTTGTCATGCCATATTACAACAACAAAAAAACACGCCACTAAAGTAGATCTTCATTTTTATTTTATAGTTTTGTTTTAACATTTTCTGTTAAAATATAAGCCAATATAACTGGCAATAATTTGATTTATTTGGATATAATACAGCATACTTTCAGCCCACATAGAGCACTAAGTCATGTTTCATTTTTAGTCATTTAGCCCTAAATTATTTCAATATTATCCATAAGTCTGAATGAAACTTATAAACGTCCTACAACTAGAAGATGACTCACAGTGAGAGAAACAAGGTTCACAGTTTGAAACAGCCCACAGCAAAGAGCTTCATATTCTGCCTTGACTGTCATTGATTAAAGTGGAAATTATGCAATATAAGCTTCTTTCAAAGTAAGCATTAGTTGTGAGAGTCAATCACAAGAAAAAAATAATCTTTTAGTGAAATATATATTATATGTCTGTTGGGCAGGCGTGTTTAAATGCCCAGAGTTTTATATACATTAGGCACAGCTAAATCAGCAAGCGAAAACACTTCATGAAAACATTTTGACATTGAAATGAGTTCACAGTCATCAGTGATAAAAACATTTGGTTGTTTCTTTCTGCAACGACAACAATGAAGTACACACCATATTATTATAAGGAGAAAGTGATGTTTCATAAATAAATATTTGCAGTTACCAATCAATGAAACTGTCCGTGTCGTGACAAATCAAGTGAACTTTCTTGGTGATCTCTAAGACAAGCATGAGCTCTTAGTCAGATAACATTGCAATGCTTTAAACATAAATCAGACAAATCATCAGATTTGTTATATGAATTGTTCTCCTACAAGCAGCGATTTTAGATAACAAACGCTCACCTTAACAGCATACAAAACTCTCTGAAAGCCTGCAGCGCTTCTGTAAGCCGCCATGATAGCCAGAGCTGTTGAGGGCAGAGCGGCGCGCACTTTAGACGTCACAGACAGAATTTGGGGGTGTTTGCCCTCTCGACCAATCAGATGTTCTTGAATGTGTCAGAATCCGAAATGTGTTCCGAAGTTGGGCGACAGGTTGCTGATGAAAACCGTGACCTTGGAGGCTAAACTAAATTTGTTATATTGTATCAGCACGAATTGCTAATGTATGGCTATGCATGCCTTAATAAAGATTGTGAGTTTTTCATTAAAATAGGCATGTCAATTGTTAAAGTTTTTTTTTTTGGATTGTTATAAATTTGTGTAAGTGTTTTACTCAGCAGATAAAATTATCCAACAAGTTGCTACAATTATCCTTATTAATTATTTCCTTGTTTTGTACTATTGCGACTTAAATTAGCCTATAGCTATCTAGAAAACTTGCAAAGGATTGTGAAAATAACCGTGTAGCCTGCCCCTAATTTCTTCTTCCATTCCCTGCATATGAGTCATTCCTGCATTCGGTGCCTTGTGTCCCCAGCAAAGATCACGAACTTACTGCCCTAAAATGTTGAATAATATCAATTTACTCCTGTATTAGTCATAAATAACACAAGTTTAATTCAAAGCATATTGAAGTTGATTTAAAAAAAATGGAGACATTTTACAGCATTTTGGACCACCATATATCACCATTTTTCATATGATCACAGTGTATTCCAATTTCATGATAATTGAAACACTTACAATAGGCAATGTGATTTTTATAAAAAAGTATACATTTTCAATTATTAAATTTATTTGAGCAATTATAATCAAGGTTTTTAGCTTTTCCCTCAATTTATTGTCCACCCTGTTATTTTTGAATACTTTCCCTTTAAATGAAAGTTAGAAAAAATTAAATGACATCATATAGCCAAGCTGTCATCACTTCTTTGGAGGGAAAACAGCTTGGGAACGTGAATAAGATCCTAGTTTCTATTTTTACCCATCACATTTGATGTGGTCAACCTTAGACTACGTCCATCCTGTTAAGGGAAAAATGAAAAAAGTTAGTAGAAAAAGAATAGTTTTACAATTAAAATTTTAAAGACCATAATATTATTTATTAGATAAATAATTATTTTTGCTCATATACGGTGCAGTGGCAAATTTTAGGTCAGAATGTCCACTCTGTTAGTGTCCACCCTGTTAGAAGACCTAACAGAGGGGACACTGTACATAGTGATTGTCTAAGTCATTTTTGTTCAAAGTTGAACATTTTTATTTTGGTAATGTTTTACATATTGGTTCCCATTTAAATCCAGTTCAAAATAATGTAACTGACTGTATAGAGATAGAAAACCAATTTCTGGAGTATCAATAATGCAGTACTTTTAAAGTAAAAAAAAAAAAAGTAAACAAAATGCCTCTTAGGCATTTGCATCTGAAACGAAAAAAATTTACAATTGTATTTGTAAAATACATAATTATGCTTTTGTGACAAAGTAAGTACAATTCATACACAATGTTTAGTATAGTTTTTTTTTTATAATAATAACTGGCTTTTAAAGGGACAAAAGTACATGAGCTGCCTAAGATAATGTGACCTTAAATTAGAATCACAAGTATTTGAAACTGATGTTAATTTGTCCCTATAACAGGGTGGACATTTTTGATCTTCTATTTTTTAAATAAATGGTTAATTTTATTTACCCGAGCTTGACCAAAATCTTTTTTCAAACGTTTTACATCACCATGACATCACAAAAAAATCTTTTAAAATCTGAGTTTGATTTTCTACATTTTATGATCGCCAAAAGTGACCGAATTACACCATCTTTTTATTTCACAGTCAGATACATATTTATTCAGATACATTTTGTATGTCATCTTCGGGACACTAAAGGACTTCTAAAGTTTCTGTTAACGTTCTATTATCTTGGTTTAAATAGCCAAGTAATTAAGAAAATAATACAAAATAATAATTACTATTATGTTATTTAAACAAATAAGTTTTAATTTACACCAAGGAGAAAACTTTCAGACCGTTTTGTGCCCGTGATGTCTATGATGTGAAAAATGTCAGAGAAACACAAAATGTGAAACCCCGTTATGTCATTATGAATTAAAAGCGTTCTTAAAATTTGATATAAACGAACGAGACTTGTTTTATTTTTGGTTTCATTTTATTGCCTTTATATATTTTCCTTCATTTTACCGTTTGGCATTTGTTATCACAAGAATTTACATCTTAAAACAGAATAACAATGTACAAACACTTTAAAGGTAACAATTCTGTACACATTTTAATCGAGGAGTTTTTCATAAATATTTTGTAGTACTTTTTATCAAGTATAACCATAATTTAAGAACAAGAGGCTTTTCTCAAAATTACTCTAACTCGAAGTGAATGATTTCCAGACATCTGTAACATACATACATGGAAATAATTTCTTACAATAAAATACATTCACAAATTGTATCCATTTTAACGCACTACATTTGACTTCGGCACTTAGGATCCCCAATTATACTTTAATGGTAAGACAATCATGTAACGTCGAATAGCTCTAATCTACATGACAGGGATATTGTATACAAACATGGTGACTTGACAAGACCTTACTGTAAAACAATTGACCTTACAGTCAAAAACATACATCCATCCTTCGTCTTTCGCAAACCAATTACCAAAGTAGGCTACATTTTACTTCATAGGCCTATAAAAAAAAACTTCATTTTAGTCACATAATACTTGTCGGCTTACTTCAGTCACAGTGCAACACTGAATCTTAGACATGCTGAGAACATAAACCCTCATTTAGGATACTATTTACAAATAATATTTTCTTATATGTCGTTTTGGTCCTTAAACGTACCACTCGCTAAAATTCGACGTTAAGCTGCTGTGCCCGCTGCTGTTGAGCGCAGCTGAGTCGGGCGACATGGTGCTGTGCGTCTCCGAGCATGGAGAGATCAAACTGGACGGAGTAGAGGACTCATACCCGGAGCTTCCAGTAGGAGACGAGTCGACTACCGGACCTTGGTCCTCGTGAACCTACATCAAACAGTTAGTTAATTATTTATGTCTCAACTCTGATATGTAAGGCAATGAATTGGTGAACAGAGAATAGCTGTCAGACGGGATCAATTCTCACCTTCATGTGTTTCCTTAAAGAGCTGGGATGTGTGTACGACTTGTCGCACAGTTTGCACAGATATGGCTTGTCAGACGTGTGAACGTGCATGTGCTTCTTCCGGTCACTGCTGTTGGCGAAACGTCTGTCGCAGCCGTCGAATTCACACTGGAACGGTTTTTCCCCTGCAAAACAATAGTTTATTTATTTATTTTATATATAAGTTTTGCCACCCTGGTTAAAACTAGCTCCCAGAATCAATGAATGCTATTTCTACAACTACTCTCTGAAAAGTAGGCTGACTTTGATGCTGAAAAAGGGGTGATGGCGCAATAGACATTATACAAATCCATTCGCACTTACAGCAATTCGCACTTACAAAGCAACAGTCATAACTGATAAAATATCACCCTAGGATTTCTGATGTTTAACTTGTCTAGCAGCTGCTCTAGGATGCGAAACTAGACGTGTTGTTTTTGGTATTACTGAATGTCAAATAATGTAGCCTAGATTATTCAGCAATAAAACCAACTGAAATGTCAATTGAAAAGAAATGCAAACATTTCAAGCAATATCTAAAATAACTTTAATAAACAATCACCTGTGTGTGTCCGTTTGTGTATTTTCAAATTCTCTGAACGCGCGAACACCTTGCCACATCCCGGGAAGGGGCACGCGAAGGGTTTCTCTCCAGTGTGCACTCGAATGTGATTCACTAGTTTGTATTTGGCCTTGAAGGGCTTGCTCTCCCGTGGACAGTCATCCCAGAAGCAGATGTGGTTACACTGTTCGGGACCGCCGACATGCTCCGTGGACACATGCGTGACCAGCTCGTGCATAGTGCTATACGTTTTACTGCAGCATTTTTTTGGGTCACCAAGCTGCTCCGGGTCGATCCATTTACAAATAAGCTCTTGTTTGATGCACTGTTGTCGCATGTAGCGGAAGAAAGCGCCGGGATGGTGCGCCATGTTCATACTCATATTTAGGCCATACTGACTGTAAGGATCGGCCCGCGCATTGGGCACTTGGTGATACTGCTCCGTTCGCCCGAAAACCTCACCGGGTAATCCAAGTCGTCCGTTCAGGATGTTTGGAGAGTTGTGATGGGACCCGTGCTGCTCGTGAATTCCGGAGAAAAGTAGGTGACCCTGACCTTCTGGGTGAGAGTGATGGAGAGGCCCTGCTGTGGAGCTGAAGATGGGGTGTTGTCCGCTACCCGGAGTCGAATCCCCAAAGCCTCGGCTGCGCAAGAGGAACTCCCTGGTGGAGTTGAAAGTGGAGCTGGCGTACGAGGCAGCGTGCGCTGCCGCATGCGCTCCAAGAGCGGCCGCGGAATAGCTGGTTGCTTGGGGCGCAAAAGCTGCGCTCTGGCCCGGGGACAAATCGGGGTGGTTCAGTTTGAACGCGCCCATATGAGCCGATTCCATAAAACTCATATCTCTGTCCTGCGTCTCGCTCACAGCCGAGTGATGCCTTGTGAACGTGCCAACTCCTAAGCCAGAGATCTGGTGGCCGGCGTCCAGTAA